>VXBO01010815.1:993279-1060435 GCA_013400135.1 Rhinoptilus africanus | reverse complement strand
GTATAGTGCCAAGTAATGCAGTATTAAGATGAGCTGACATTACTAGAACAGATACAATTCCTGGCCCTATTCGATGAAGTTTATTCACTGTGTTCATCACTTCTTATCCAAGCTGTCAGGAAAATTGTAGCACTTACCATACACAGTCTTAACAAAAAACACACCTTTGAAAACTGTGTTAAACAAACTGAGATAATTCATGACAGGGTTGCTAAACTCACAGGAAATGGGTTTGTTTTCTGACCACCGAGCCAAAATCTTTAAGATTTTTTGTGACAGGCACTTCTCATATAACCATTGCTTACGTTTTTTCTTGTCAAGAAGCTTTCTCAAATCTCAGTCTTGTGGGGTAATTGCCAAGAAAGTAGACAACTTCAAATTCTTCCAAATCTCAAGTGTTAACTGATGGGTCAAATAGAATCTAGTGAGGCACTCACATGCCACGTCACCACTCCAGTCAATAAGAAGTACTACGTAACAGACCAAAAACATTTGGGATATTTCTTCATGTTCTTTTAAATCAACAGTGCATGTAAACCATTCTACCAAATTGAGCACTGGGATACCATTGTGATATTAGGGCAAGATTTGAACCAGTCTCAACTGTCATTACTGCACTAGAGTAGCATAAACACAATACCCAATATGGAGTCTGATTACATTTGTTTGACAGTTGCATGCAGAGAGCATGCCTCTCTCATCATTTACATCTCTGCATGGGAATTAGAATTCTGTCAACGTCAGTGGAGTCAGACCAACATACAGCCACAGTGAGTAAGAAAAGAGAATCAGACTGCATCCCACACAAGTTGGATGAAATAAGTAGAGCTGGTCAAACAGTCAGCTAATTCAGAATTAAGTTATTAAATGAGTTCACTCTGATATTATCCACTGAGTTGCATTATTCATTGTATGCAGATAATTTCCAGGTCATTTGCAAAATACTGTTGGCTCATGATGATTTCACAAATTTTAACCATTATTCTTTTCTTCAAAAAATGCTTCAGTCACCCCATGAGGAAACAGGGGAAAAAACTCAAACAAACCCAAACATAGAAGCTGGATAATTCATTATATATCGCAAGCATTTTCTAGCTGAAATAAACCTGGCATGAATAATCCATAGACCAAAACAGATGCACCTAATGCTTAAAACCAAGCCAGTCAGAGATAACAGGCTTGGTTTACAAACAATAGGGAGTAGATTGTTTATTTTATGATTTGGTTGCAAAAAATAATTCAGGGTGCTGATCTCTTTCCTAGAACGCATTTAAAATAATGCCTGTTTTGATAGTAGCAAAACCATTAAAAAGTTAAACACACAATTTAATTAGATATATTTTATAACAACTCAAAGAACTTAAATGTCTACTTCAAAGCTTAACAAAAATTAACAAAAACTCTATTCATAGATTCTATATTGCTCCTTCCTCCGGATGATAGAGAAGTGATATTCAACACAGTGTCAATAAACTCATAAATTTGCTGAGAATATAATTATCATTGCTGATGAAAAATCAGCCCACTACTCTCCATCAGCCTCAAGACATCATCAGGCACTTTGCTACATGCACAAGACCATCCTGAATACTATGTTCAGTAAGGTAGTTTCAGTAGTTAATGTGTCATCAAGAGACGGCATCAGGGAAAAAACAGTAATGAAAAATCTAAATTACTGCATCCAATAATGTTTCAGCTTTACTCTTTTAAGGATGTACTTTTGCCACCCGCAGTTGTAATCTCCTGAAATGCCAAAGATTAATCAGAATTAGGTGTCATCAGTTCTTGAATGGGAGACTCCTCATGAGAAAGAAGAGCTTAAAGGACATGGGGCAAACGATTCAGACATTTTCTCCATGGAATTCTTATCACCCTTTGAAATTTTTCCACTTGAGCTTCCAGATCTGGGTCTTCCCTTAATGATTCAGCTGCCTAGAAAATGGCCACAGTTTGCTTTTTTTCATCTGTTTTACCATTAGATACCTCCTTAAAAAGTTTTCTTAATGTTTTTTTAGAATTGGAATTAACAGGGTTGCTGGAGATGGCAAACTCACCACCACCTTAAAGTCTACAATATGGCCTGGACTTTAGGTTCCACTAAAACCCTTCAAGAATCATAGAATTTTCTAGGTTGGAAGGGACCTTTCAGATCATTGAGTCCAACCTCAATAAAAGGAGTAAAAAACTATGGGGGAAGTATGTTCCAAATCAGACCATTCTAATCTGCTTCTCTCTCTTTTTCTTGGGGTCTCAGTTCAAAAAAATTGTTAAACTTCGTGTCTGAAACTCAGGGGTGGTTGGGGATAAACATTAAATGGAGATATACCAAACTAAAAAAAAAAGCAGCTGAAAATGTTAGGAGTGGACTGAAGACTTAATCTTGCAACGTCCTATTCAGGTAAGCAGTTCTTAATAACGTATCTTAATTTCACATGAGGAACAGCTTGCAAGACTCTCTGCATGTTTTGCAGCAGTCTGGAATGTCTTCTGATGAAAACCAGGTGTGCAAATTGTATTTTGGTTATTTTCACTGTAGTTAATAAAGGAAGATAATTTTCAATGATAGAAATGGCAAGTGCCTAGTGCCCAACAATCATCCTCAAAATACTTGAGGGACCAGGGCAGGGCTATTCGCCCACTCTTATGTACAAGGAAGTAAGAGGGTAATCACTTTGCATAACTTCCCTCAGATGTCAAGGACAAACTGAGAAACAATTCTGAGGTCACTGCAGGCTAACGCTGCAATTACCTTACCCTCCTTTTTCCCCCAAGGGGTGTCCCCTGTGCCTTTATGAGTTTCAGAAGAGTACTCAGCAGATGCTTAACTTCCAAAATAAAGGCTTATGTCAAGGGTTTGCTCACAAGCAAACCTGAAAAGTTAGGGGACAAGCACATGCTAAAGCTTTCCCTGATCTGGGGCTTGGATAAGTAAACATATTATGATTTTCTCTTCTAACTTTGCTCTGACTCCAAAATACTCAGTGACTTAAATCATATTATGTACATTATATTTGACATTATCAGCTCTTAAATACCTCTTCTACTTTTTGCCTAGCTTCTTATGTTAGCTGGTATCTTTTTACAGTCTCAGAAAAAAATCTGAAAAGTGTGCTTGTCTTCTACTTTTTTTTTTTATTTAAAGTTCGTTTTTGCATATTTACCTCCACAGTATGTCCCATTGGGATATATGAGTCATATCCATAGCAATTAATGGCTGTAAATAATGCAATGTCATGCAACAATATGAAGATACGAAAACCACACGTTAGAAAACTGTACTTGGAGATAACCAGCTTTTAGGAAAACATGGCAATATTCTCAAACATCTTCCTAACTGAGATTCGTAGTTTTACAAGGAATATACGATTTTGGTTTAAGTATCCTTTAATGTTGTCTGGACAGAAGCATAATCATCTCTTCTTAGACATCTTTTTGGTTTTGGACCTATATAGAGTGCTTTTTATACATAGGGAGAAATAAAATGCAAAGAGGAAGAGAACAATTATTATGATTTATTAATACCAAATATGCATTAATCATTAGCAAGCCATTCTACATTCATCACTTACAGGAAGGCTCATCATTCAAACCATTTTTAGTGCCAATGTTAATTGCCTGATCTTGGGGCTAATCTTCCTTCTGACTGAAATCAAGACAACAACAACTTCCACTAACTTATAGGAACCCTACTCATTTTGCCAGACATATGCCCCTTCATGGCAACCGAAGAGCCATGCCCTCATCCTTCATCCACTTCCAAATAAACTACCTCCTAGGCCTCCTCTTTCTTCTTTGTTTTTTCATCATGACATCTGTACACTTGTCTTTTTAGCCACTCTTTTAACCTACAGCAATGGCTTCATCACTGAAGCTGCTGATGTGATTTTTTCTGTTAATCACTTCGGTATTCGCTCTTATGCTTGACTTTCACTTGTGCAGCCACCATAAATACAAGGTCAGATCTGAACATATATGTTTAATGTTCACCTGCCACTAAAATCACTACTTTGATTAGTGTGACAGAGTAAAAAAACCCACACGATTCCACCAGGAAGCCTACTTAGTAAAAGGATAGTACATCATAGGCAATACATAAAATATATCACCTATCTGTCACCACAGCAGATGACATCTGCGATGTAATATATTTATGTAAGAGAACGTCTTGATTTGCTTTACTGGACAGACTGTGGATTTGAGAGTCTGAAAATCTGGTGCTCATACCTTACTGCTAGAATGAGGATCGATCGACCATTACCTCCCCTCCAACAGACTGCCTGCTTGTACAGGAAAGCTGCCGTGGTCAAACGCAAATCCACAAGCATCTTGGTCCAGGCCAAATCTAGAAGTTCACAAGAGCTTGGGGTTCACTACAACCTAGAGCTTTTACATGAGACACTTATTCAGGATAGTGGCCTAGACAGACTTGGAAAACAACTGCAGAACAGGGAGCTAGATCTGCGTGACTCAGATATGCAAGCATATTTCTTTAAAGGTACTATGCTACAGGCATCAACAAGCAAATCAATCACACAATCCAACTCTGTGTCACAAAGAAGCTTTTCCCTCCCCACATACACAGTACACGTTTATCATGAAAATAGTCCCCACAACATTTTTGTCACTGAAACAGCATTACTGGAAAATTGTCACTAATTCTTTTTTCATCTTTCAGAAGAAATGCTTCTCCATTATTTTATTTTAAATGTTCACATCACTTTGAAGCAATTTTCAAAATCACTGACATTTTTATTTCACCAGAAGCAATCTTTTCCTAGCCTTCACTAAACAAGAATGTAACCCCTGCTGTTTTCTGTGAATTGGCATTTTCAAAAGTTATTTTGAAAATTATTCAAAAATTGTTTTTAGCCTAGTTCTCAGTGAAACACAGCATAGAAAAATTGATTGAACATGGATCCATTTCAAATGGTATGTTTGGGGTTGTTTCAAAGACATGCACACACAAAAAGTATCTTTCCTGTATTTCCCGATTCTCTCATCAAACCTATGATAATTTCTATCAAGAGCTCCTGAATGTGTTGATGGACTTCAATTCTCTTGACTTCAGTGGGAGCAACGCACTTCAGCATCTCACAGGAGGCAACTGGCGCCACATGACTGAGTTTTCAAAGGACACAGTTTCTCAAACTACCTTTGTCCTGAAAGAATCCAATTTGGTCAGCCCTGAAGCCCATCTGATTCATACAATAAGTGTTTACAATAAAGCTATTTCTCCCATTGTCCAGTGCACAACTTTCAAAAATGGTTATTAATGACTGCCTCCTTAGTCCACAATCTCTTTAATTTGCAAAACTGCTCATCTCTTTACTGGAATGTCACCAGCGCACTTGATCATTGTCCGTTAGATAGTCTCTAACTCTATCTAAAGTTATAAGAGCAAATAAACACAAAAAAGCAGGTTTCTGACAAAAAATAAGCTGGTTATTGGTTGCACAATATAAAAGAAGTTTGAAGAATTCAAGCCAAGTTAGAAGGTTCTGGATTTGAAACAATGACAACAATAATAAAAATCACAGAAACTGAATTGACTAAATCAATTTTCTTGTAAAAGTGTCACAATTACAGATGGTAACAATCTGGAAATGGCTGCAAAGAGAAAATAATTACAAAGGGATGAAAATGTATTAATGCTCAATCGTATTGCATGTGTGGGAAAGTATATTCTGATATATTCCGGCTGTCCTTAATTCATCATCCAACTGTACTAAGCGCCCACTTTTACAAACAAAAACATTGCCTCGGTTGTTGAAATCCTTTATTTAGTAATCTGTGTAGGCTGAAATGTTGAAAATGGTTTCTAAATTCCTGGCTTCTGAATCTGTCTTCAAAGTTGTCTTTGCCTATATTAGTGTACAGCTGCAGGCTTTAATCAAAGGTCATTACATTTACCAATTTCTGTCAAACATCCTAACATCGTTTCTTCAAAGGAAATACCTACTATTTTAGAACTTGCAAATTCAAGGAAATTCCACTTAGTCCCCAATTTTTCCCAAATAAAGTGTCACACCAAGGATGCAAGGCAAGAAGAGGAAAAACCTTGGCATATTCTACAAAGTGGGTGTTAGTATGGCTTAAGAAGCTGGAAAACAGCAGAGAAGATTTAGCCAAAATTCCAAACAAAGTCAGCAGACTTCAGGCACCCATAATACCCATGTCTGGTTTTATGCACCCACAATCAAGCAGTGCTCCATGAACCACTGCTTGGCTGCTGCATGAGCTGATCGAATACCTCACCGCCAAAAGTCACCTAGGATGCCAGTATCCTCTGCCTCACATGCTCACAGTTGCCCAGGTGGCCTAGAAATTAAATCCCAGCGGTTTGAGAAGTCCAGTCCAGCAGGTGTGCTAAAAATTCACCGATGCATCCACAGGATGAGGCACCGTGCAGAGTGGAGCACCATACCTCAAAAGTGTATGCCTTTGCCAGGAAGCAGACAGCAGTGATTGTCCCCCTGTAGTCAGCAATGGTGAGCNCCCCCCTCAGACGCCTCTTTTCCAGGCTAAAGAGACCTAATTCCCTTAATCTATCTTCGTAGGAGAGGTGCTCCAGCCCCTTAATCATCTTAGTAGCCCTATGCTGCACCCTCTCCAGCAATTCCTTGTCCAAGCGTATGGCGTAGGGGAGAACTTTATAGAGTGGGGTTGATGGTTGGACTTGATGATCCCAAGGGTCTTTTCCAAGCTGAATGATTCTATGAGTCTGTGCAGGTGTTTGTATAGATAATCTCCAGATAATTCCATGTAATTCTCTTGGAAAAGATAACCGTGTCATATTCACTCTCTTGGGTTAGATCTGCAATTCCATTCACATTAAATGCAGCCTTGAAGGAAGTGTGACAAATTAAGTATTTTCACTCACTTACAAATCACAAATGGCTAGTTGGATACATATGGGCTCATAAGTGCAGGGAGGGCATCTGCAACACCTTCCCTTTTATAATTCCTTCAAGGTGCTAGGCTCAAAGGAAGTTGCTGATATTTAGGACATTTGAGAGCTGCCAGTATGAGTAGCAGAGGAAGAAAGGGGCATCATGTGTGGACAGGATGACAGGATGTACCACTCAGCAGCAATGAATAACTGCAGCTTCTTGTGAGGTGACACAGCTACTTAACGTCCCTCGCTGAGATGATGTCTTTTAACCTCCAACAAGCCCTGAACAAGCACAGGCAAAAGGTTTCCAGAAATGGAATTATACTGATAATATTACTGGGACTATTTGATACCTGTTTCTACAAATGACTGCAAATGGACCCAACATAAATGCACAGAGTAACATGCACAAACATGCTACTGCCTGGACTGACAAAAGCAAATAGTACTACTGTATAGATCTGTCTCTATCTCTTTACATGTGAAAACAACACACACACTTCTTCATGTTTTTTATTTTTCTGCTCAAACCATAAGCCAATCTGCTTTAGAGTGTGGCCCAAATCAATTAGATTTTGGACCTCACCAAAAGTAGCCTGTTCCATTGACCTCAGCCCAAAGGCTAGGAACCACAGGAGACATGTTCCTCACCATTCTCAGTGCTGTTTGCAACACCTGAGACCACCATGAATAGAAACAACAGAACAAAACTTAGCACAAGATCCAGGCTTGTGGAACACACACAGCAGAGCCCTTGGAGTGTCATGGTCAAATAAAAGCAATTCCACTGTCAAGAAGTGGAACGGATTTGAGTTTTGTGAAGAGATACATTAAGGGATGAAGCTTTGTGCACACTCACAATGCACTGCATGTTTTCCAGCTGTCCAGGCATTATGGGACTAAGACAGATGTTTGCGTCTGAAGAAGGTCGGCTTTCTTTCCAAGCAATGTACATTCAGAAGACCTGCTAAACACTGGATGCCTTTATGTCACTGCCAAGCAGTCGTAATGAATGAAGCACTTCTCAACCCCAGTTAAGATCAAAACATTATTGGTGAAGAAAAAGAAAGGTCCTTCTGTATTAAATAAACCAAAGCTTCTGCACTGCCAAACAGTCCTTTGGGGAGTTCAAGTGGAGACTGACAGGGACACGGTAGAGAACACAATACTCCCTCTTCTCCAGAAGCAAAAGAAAAGTGCTTTCCTCCTTTCTGGGCCTGAGAAAGCAGTGCTACCCTCAGCTCCCACATTGTCTCGGCTGGTGTTATAAAAGGTTCCATCTGCTTCAGCCACGGACTTGGTTATCTTCCGATACTCACTCTATGCAGGCACTCACGCTGTTACTGAAGATTAGTGTTCATTACTGAAACTCTATTCAAAGGCAAAAAGCAATGAGTGTTTTATTCTCAAGAGAATCCCAATGGATATGTGCCCCCACCCTCACCATTACTTAGTAGTTTTTCCTCCATATTATTTTGAGAAGATGAGATCAAACAGATAGACTCTTATCCTGATAGTCTAATTCAACTGAGATCTGGCTTTCTGAATATCAGCAAAACGGGTTACAGGCAGAATATTATTTGCAACTACACAACAGCATCAGTACCATGATGATGTTTGCTAATTTTCTCAAGGGTTTATTATCAAGTGTATGGACTACTGCACAAAGTATTCAAGACTGGTTACATTCAGTTTATTTGTAAATGGGTTTGTTTTGCTTGCATTAGACAAAAGAATTTTATTGTCAGAGGAAAGCTTTAGTTACCATAGTTGTTACTTGTGCAGAACTGTGTGTGGGTTAATGGATCTGCCCACAAAACCTAAATAGCTTTAGCCACTCCAAACACAAACTGTGAAGAGTTGTTATATTCCAAATTATAGCTGCAAAAGGCTCCTTAGCATCGTTTGCCTAAATTATGAAGCATCTTAGCTATGTAAACACTACTTCTTCAGAAGATTAACACATGGATAACAAGTTCCGGTCATGATGAGCTCATAAATGGAGGTTTTTTTAAAAAAAACCACACACACCAGAACATTAGTTTCAACAAAACCATAGCTTCGGTTCCCACTGTTATTTCCCAACTGGCACCAGGTTTCTCAGAACAGTAATCCATCGTAACTCTCTTGATATGCTTTTACTTTGTTGAGCAAACTGAAATATATAAAGAAATAAATGAAAACAAACACTTTTTTTTTTTAAAGCTCAGTCTTTTGTTACTAATAAAATGGATAAAATAGTAAAAGGATAAAAACACTTCACTAATCAAGCTCAGTTTCCTGAGGGATTTCATTGTTAACCTAAAATGAACATCAAGTTTACCATTTCTTTAAGGAAAACTTAGATTGGACATTTATGCAAGGCCTCGTAAAATTTATGAAGCGTACTCTTGACGCCAACAGTAATAACCATGCCAGGGTCCTATAGGCAAAATCCTTTGGTCTCTTAAGTGAGCGCATTGAGTAAGTCCCTTTTCAAGTAACTTTAATCTGTAAAGTTCCACCTGAAACATTACTATCAGGTTTTAAAAAAAAAAAAAACCACAAACAAACCCAAAACCACAAAAAACCACACCACAAATTTGAAACTCTCTGGTTATTTTTTCCATATACTACTTCTCATTCACCAAGTTCCCCACAGATACTGGAAATATGGAAGAAAGGGGTTTTGAACTGAACAAAATTTGTTTAGTGAAAACTAAATAACAACATGTAAGATCCCACTTTCTCAGTTAAGCTGCATGATGATATGGACAACAAGATCACTTCCTTTTAAAAAATTCACCAAAGCAGGCTTTCCCCAGTTCCAGCTGTTCGGAATGAATGCTTACATTCCCCAGAAGCTGCCTCTCTAGTGCAAGACCTACTGACCAGCAGAAACACTCACCCTACTTTTGGACCTTTCTTGTTTTATCTTGTTTCCTTAAATCGCAATAAACGTGAACACACTAGCTGTTAAGTCAGGCTAGCCTGCATTCTGCTGAGCATCTCCTTCATGGTTTAGGTGAAAGAGGTTGCTATTTTTTTCCTTAAATTAGAACACCAAGCAAGGTTACACAATACAACGTGCCCCACTCCACATAACAAAGCCCAAAAATGATGTTGCTGCATACACATGCTGTATATAAATAATACTGTATGTAAAGGAAGATTGTCAGTAGTTAGCTTTTGTCCTTTCTCCTGCAGAGCAAGCAGAGAGCTTTCATGATACATACCCTTTCTTACTCAGAGCTTGTGCATGAAAGAATGGTGAGGTGGCCTGTTCAGAAGATTCTTTTTCTCACAGTTATACATTTCCCCAGGCCAGCTATTGACAAAGAGCTTGTACCAGGCGTAGTCATGCTTTTAGAACACTTGAAGAGTGGAAGGTGGCTAACTGGCACAGGATCAAGCAATAAACCAACACTTTCAAACATGGAGTAAGGTACTAACTTTCATAAGACTGTGAGCTGCAACATCCCCCCATTAACTGTCATTAAAAAAAGATGCATTTGAAAAAGACAACAATCTTAAAAGAACAACTGAGCTTAGAACTCAGATTGTTTTAAGCAAATATAGAAATACCATTTCCACATTTAAAAAAAAAAAAAAAAAAGCTCTGTTTGCTGAGTGGACAAAGTCAATTTAACCAGGCAAGGTGTAGGCATGATTCACTCCATAAACAATGTAAATAACATACCTCTAACAGCCATTAGAGTATCTGTAGACATTGTAATCTCTGGATTCCAGCTGCTGCGAAGTTAACTTTTACTGTCATGCAAGGAGTCATACTCATACCAACAAGTGCTGGCTACTGAATTATCTTCTGTTTGAGAAGAAAAGTTCAGCTTGAACTTTCATCATCCTCAGGGCCTTTTCTTCACTTTAAAAATTACTGTCAAGCAATGTTTGTGCTCAAAAAACTTTCCTCTGCTCATGGTTCCTTAATTACTTACATATTACCTTAAGATAATCTTAAAACATTAGTAATCTTCTTTAAAGCAAAACCCTTTGGGTATAGGAACACAGAGAGATTCAGAACAAGTTTTTCTTCCCAGTCATTTGTACCTGTCTTGCTAAGTACAGTACGTCAACCAAGCCCACATCCTGGATTTAAATTTATAATGCTCAGCTCACCAGAGGGATTTACCTTTGCAAGCAGGAAAGAGGCCTGTTCAGATGCATCTTAATGCCTGAATCATTTTTAGAAAAACTGATTATGCAAATTAAGATGAATAGCATTAAGAAACATATCTTAGAGTTCGAGTTCTAGCAGGAAAAGGTTGATTCGGTACGCTTCCGTTTATCCATAGCTGATCAATACCAGATACCGTGAGCTTGTCAGCACTGGCCACTCAACACAACAAGAGGGCAGCCCCTATTATTGAAAGGAGATTAAGTCTATAGTTTCTTCTTCTCTGCTTCCGCTTCCCTTCCCCTTATCCATCCTCTCTCCTCTAAAACATCCTATGAAGGGCTAGCATTTGTTGGATTTGGATTATACCCATAGCCTTACACTTTAATCTTCTGGACGCTGAACACCACTCACAGGAAAACGTGTAACGTCCTCAAGAAGCTGTTTACCAAGCATAGCCTCATTGAGCCAACATAATTAATGAATATTAATCCAGACAATAACTCAGCAGACAGACAGGAATGCAGTGTCAGCACCCAGCAAGATGAAAATGGGATGCCATTGTGCCTGCAAAGGCAGCAAACACTTTCATATTAAAGGAATTTAGGGAAATGCAAACAGGAAAGGCTGGGGAGTTCAGTGAGAGGTAGATTTGCACACAGTCAGATTTCTATTTCTGGCCAAGTTTTTACCTTTTTGGTTCTAAAATGAAAAACTATGAGAACTTCATTGGTATCCTAATAAGTCCTAAAAGGTAGTAAAATGCAGCTTTCTAGATTTCTTGGTCAGGCAGCAAGAAGCAATTAAACTCCACGTTGCTCAAATTAGAAGTAGGTAACTGTATAATTTCAATTACAGCACTGAAAAGACGACTGGGAGAACAATTCATCTTCTTATGCCTCTGTGCTGGCTATGCCAAATCACAGGAGGAAACTAGAAACTGGGTTGTCTGCCATACAGCCTCTCCAGTTCTTGCAATCTTATCCCTGGTCCCACGGTATCCAACGATTATTTAAAAGCCTAGCTCTTTGGATCTACTGCTTACGTGTGGCACTTGGGTTTACTTGAAGAGTTGCAGATGACTCTTCCCTGCGAAGAGAAACGGCAACCTACTGCAAATACACACTGTATCAGGGAAATCTACTACCAAGGTCCGGACATATCTCTCTATTGAATCTATACTGGATTCTATTTTGAATTGTACTAAGCAGATTAAAGCCAATTCAGATTTTTTGCATTATACAGCTTTTCCAGAAGAAAAATAAATTTTATTTTTCATAAAAGTTGTCTGCTTTTTTAGCTAAACTGACTTTATTTAGCGTGCAATCATTCTGGAAAGTCATATATATTGTGTTTTCACATAGGGAGCTATGTAGCTCTTTTTTGAGGACAAACATATAAGACTTCATCAGAAAACACAAGCTAAAAAATATACATGTATTTTAAATACAACACTAGTTTTTCCAGAGCTATGCAGACATAAAAACGTTAATTTGCTGAATAGAAGGTTATGGGATCTGTTGACATATTTTTACTACTAATTCTCAGCAGTACAAAAGTTCCTTAGGAAGCAGAACTACTGAAAACTGCTTAGTTTCCTATCAATCGGGTTTCCACAACTCGACTCTGTGTCTAATACCATTCCATGCTTGAGGCACAGATTTTCCTCCACATTCAGGACCTTCATAACATCACTATCCTCTGCTGATCTCCACTGTCCAGTAATATATTTATGTTGCTGCCTTTAAGGCAATGTGGGCATCAACAATATATTCTCCTCTACTAACTTTCATGAGTCATGCAGTTTTGTAAGCTCTGTAGGAACTAATTATACTTCGAACTCTGTTACATTTGATTAAAACTGGTGAAAGCACTAAGAATTTAAGCGCAAAAGGAGACATGTGTGCACACACGCACAGAGTGTGATCTTTTAAGCCAAGTTTCCTCAGGAAATCAAGCTAAAAAAAGGAATATGGTGGTAGTTTTTTCAAAGCTAGTTCAAATAAGGAGATACATTGTATATCCTGTTCAGCATGCCTTTTTTTAAACTATTGGAATGCAGTTGCATTCATAAACAGCTATAAATACTTCCCATAGAAACAGCATATAGTTGCTGTTTCTCCCTGCTCCCAGCCAAACTTCGTCTCTCCAAATGTAAGACTAGAGCCTATTTTGGAAACTGAACTTCAGCAACGTGCATATTCCTGCAGTCTGGAAAAGGACAAGCTTTTTGAGAAACAAAAGCAACATAAAGTGCCCTCTATCATTAGATGTACAGTTTCCCTTCACACTTAAGAACAGCAGTAATTTTAACCTTGCAGAGATTAGGATGCGGAAGCTATCTCTCAGATAAAAAACCCGCAAAAAGGTGCTTTTATTTTCACTCTCAAATAAAGCAATTTCAACTTCTCATACCTGCCTGAAGCTGTTGCTTGTAAATTTACCTCACAGTAAAAGGAAAGAAGCTTGCTTTCATAGTGCTTTTGTCTTGGAAAAGTTGATCCATGCCTTTGTCGTATCAAAAATAACACATTTTTCTATAATGGCAGGGAAGGCTTCAGGAAACATGGCACAACAAGCACAGTACACATTCACAGAATTGCTGAGGTTGGAAGGGACCTTTAAGATCATCAAGTCCAACCATTAACCTGCCCTGACAAAATCCCCTTCTAAACCATGTCCCTAAGCACCACATCTACCCTTTTCTTAAACACCCCCAGGGATAATGAATCCACCACCTCCCTGGGCAGCCTATTCCAATGCTTAATAACCCTTTCAGTGTAAAAATGTTTCCTGATACCTAAACCTGCCCTGACATAACTTGAACCCGTGCACATATGGGTGCACAATCCACATTTTCAAGAGATGACGGATTTGAGAGGACTTTTTTTGCAACTGCAAAGGGAGAGGCAGGCCTGGCAACACAACTCCATGTTTTCTGCTTGAGCAGCAACGGCAATCCAGGATCTACTTCAGCAGCACAATTCGTGAGGATAAGGCCAGCAGTAGAGATCAATGGCTTTCAGGTCTATGTTCACACAGAAGCTCGGAGCACATGACGATGCCAAGTACTTGTAAAATCATTTAGCACTTTTCCAATACTCCCTGATCTCCAATTCCAAGTCTGCAAGGCTGACATTCAATTTAATTTATTAAGTTTAGCCACATACTCTCAGTGTAAAAACTGTGTTTGAGGGAGGGACAAACTGTATACACGACTCCTGCAAGCACTTAGACGTACCTGCAAGACCACAGACTAGTACCATCACTGCAAGCAAAATAACCCACGGGCTATGCCTTCCCTTGTGCAGGGAGCGAAACCAGCCATAGCTAACTACAAGAAATCAAATTTAAAGAACATCAGAGGAACAACCCTACTCACAAACCCCCTGACTTCCTGAACTCCCACAACTGGGCAAGAGAAGCAGAAAAACCCTTTGAAAACTGAAGGGCTCACAGCTTTTCCCCACAAACTTTAATTTCTATGGCTAACATCACTTGGTCGTAGCTTCTGACTGAGGCCACTCTTCCATATAACAGAAAGTTTGGGTTTAAGGCAATCTGTGCTGGATCAAACTCATCAGGAAAGTGCTGAGCTATGGCATCTCACTTCAACACAAATGTGTTGAAAAAGAAAAAAATTTGAAGGCGTATCTCATTTCTAGCATACTTTATGCTGGATTAGGTATTGTCTGTCCTCCCACAGCTGGCACAAACCCAGCATAAATTCCACACCGTTCTGCTTGATTTGACACTTGATCCAGATCATATTTGTGCTGCTTGGCGATTTGGTATTAATGAATGAGAATCAGATTTAGGAAGAGTCTTTCATTCTAAAGTCAATCAGGGTAATTATGATCACTTATCTTTTTATTCCTGCATTACAGAGATCATTTCTGCTAAAAAAAAAAAAAAATGAAGGCCCACAAATGTAAAAATGCTTATCAGCCATAGTTCTGTCCTCTCCCAGTTGTTTCAGTTCTCTTCTAGTAATCTTCAGAGATTACCAAATTTCACAAATTACAACAAACGTAGCATCAGAACTGTGAGTTTTGTAAAATACTCCTTCTCTACTGTTTAGCTCCTCTCTTCACATCATGGGGATACCTATCTGAACATGAGAGAAAAAAAACAGCTCTATAAAAATAATGAATGTAACCAAGTTCAGAGTGCTTATTCATTAATATGCCACTGATAACTTGCAGCAGGGCTGTGTGGAGAAGGCTTATGCTGATTTTCCTCTAACAAGGTCTTCTGTCACTGCTACCCTTTCCTCTGGGAGTTGCACACATGTGCTTAGACTGACAGGTTACTCTTCCCCAGTCAGGGTCATTCCCAGAAATCCCTGCATCCCAAATGAAGGGTAACTTATTCCAGCTCACTGCCTGCTCTCCAGATCTACCCTTAGCCCAGCCCTGCACTAAGTGGTGCCTTTCCCTGCAAGAATTTCCCCCAGCAACAAACCCCACACTTGCAGAACCACAAGACAACAGGACTTATCCTTTTGAGACCCGCATTAAGTCAAGAGTTTCGTTTATACCTACATATCTATTGCTATGCAAGAGTTCAAACAAATGCTTTAATCAAAACAGTTCAATCTAATAAAAAGATTTAGAAGTTATGCAATTATTCTTTAGCTTATCAGAGAACACCACCACTAGGTCAGTAGCCCTTACCTGGGCAACACTGGCACTGACCTCTACTTTAAAGCTTGATCTCTCATTAATGCACAAAATTAATATATACGGCAACAAATATATGTCTGAATTGTATTTTTATAGTCTAAGATCTCAGCTTGTAAGGTGGACTTGGACCCAAGTTATTAATTCAGTGATCTGCAAGAGCTAGCAATCAACCATAACCTTTTCACTATAGCAACAAGATGATTTATATAACATTGAGCAGTACATCAAATCTGATGGTTTTATGATAGTATCTTGAGCTATTCATCAAAACAGTTTCTCAAACATCTAGACTCAGTCTATTTTTGTTTAGAGTTGATTTCAGATACGGCAAGTTAGAAATATGTAACTTTTACAGCTTGTCTTCATGGCAGATAAATAATTGAAATATTCATTTATTATGTGCCATCTCCATATCTGTAAAGAAGAATTTTAAAAGCAACTTACACCAAAGCTGAAAGAGCTGAACAAAACATAAATGCATACACTGTGCTTACTAAACCCATGAACCATGACGACCACAAACTACACCAACTTACATATGTACCTACCTCCCAAGAAGGCCACAGAGCTTATTTGTTACTGTAAAACCCTACCATTGGAGATCAAATTTTTCAGATGAGATGTTTAATTAATAATTCAATATCCAATGAGTATAACATTTGGTGAGGTTATTTATTTAAATGGGCACTGTTGTATTTCTAGAAAAAAACACAAATAAACACAAAAAAACACCAACCCCCACCCCAAGAACCCAATTTATTCTACTTATTTGTTTTCTTCCAAACAGTTTTGGTCAATTATGGAAATGTTCTCAACTACTGTATGACACTGCCACCAAACAGGCAGGTGTTTCAGTATAAACAGGCTGAGTTTTCATGCACCATGCCCTAGTGGAGGTATCTGAGGTTTACAGTAAGAACTTCACACATGCCCCCACCACTTCAACACAGTTTGAGGCATAGGACTCCTTCTTGACAGGCAGTGCCACTGTCAAACTTGAGAATGAAACAACAAAGTCAACTGCAAAGCACCCAGAGCAATCCAGCAAGCTCTCTTGATCCTATACTGGCTGAAGGAAGATGCATCAGAAGAGTAAGACAGAGTTGAATTGCTGGGCCTGCAGTGAACTTCTCAGCCTTCCTATGGATCTCAGAACAGCAGCATTTATGGTCTCTACCCCACAATACTTGTCAGTGACAGAAGTTGTCAGGAAATCTTGGGACTGCTTCACTCCTTGGAACCAGACTACTTGCCAAAATGAAGGGTTACAACCACCATGAGGCTATTCAGACATACTGAAAAGCAAGTAAACTTATTTGAGGAAGACTACATAGGTGCTCGTTTACCTAGTGCTTATTATTTCTCTTTAACTCCTATTTCCACTGCCCGTATTGTGCTTAAAATGCCATTATATTAAAAAAACCACTGCACATGAGAGAATAGCTCTCAGGTGGCTGGTTTATTTCAGAAATAATGTACCTAAAACATACATTGGACTGCAGTCCTGTAAGTCAGCAGCAGCCAACCTTCTACTGAAGGCTGAGGCATTACACAGAAATTCATTAAACCATTACATAAACCTGTCAGAGATTTCCAGACATTACTTACCACTGAACAAAGGTAAATAATACCTTTTATTCATCCAACTACTTGCATTGGAACAGGAAATAATGCCTCTCCACACTCGCTGCACTCTCTGTATTCTTAAACACCCAAGATATATGTATGTACAAATGCACAGTGAAGAACAAGATGATGTAAATATGCCCCCCCAAGTACACGTCAAGAATGGAGAAATTCCTCACTTAGAAGGCCAGAAGGGCATCTGAGAGTTTCTAACCTGACAGCCTCCATAAAACAGGACACTAGTCTTCACCCACATGCACTGTATCCTTAACTTTAAAGTGCTGCTGTGCATACACCAACACATTCCAGAAGTTTGCTCACCTAATAGAGCATTGCTTAAGCCCCAGAGATGTGTGTGTCTTATGACACCATAGTAGAGACTTGAGTGCAGTGTAGAATGGCTTTATGATGCTCCTTGCTGGTAACACATCATCAGCCATGAGGATGATGCAACATTAAAAACAAAAAAGCAGCAATATGGGCCCATCAGCACAGCTGTAACATCTTCTGAGGGAGAACTGTAGTAATAAGTTTCTCCTCCAAGAACAGCTCATTTCTAGGCCCCCTCTTCTTCTCCATACTATTTTCAGATTTGCACCATATTACGATACTGTTTAGGAAATGCAGGCAAAAAGAAGGACCCTACCACTCCAAGCAACGTGCGGTCCTGGAACTAAAACTGTCCCAAGCAGTTTGTCCATGCCAATCTGCTTGTCATTTTCAGAACAAGTAGAAAAATCGTCCTCTATGAATCTGGCAGCCACAGCACTCTTACCATGAACTGTGTGCTTCAGCCTCAATTTCTTCCCTTGTCCTCTCTGTTCATTCTGACCGAGAAGTCCTACGCTCTAAGCTGGCATCTCTTTGGCAGTTTTGGACACAAGAGCCAGACAGAGAGCCATCCTTGAGAAAATCATTCTCCAGTAAGTGAATCTCAGCCTATATCTGCTCTCTTAATAATGACAGATTTCCCATGCACAAATAAAACCTCTTCTGCAGTATTCCTGATTGACTTCCGTTGATGGAGAATTCCCCTAATGCCAAAAAAGAATATCTCCCCAGCTTTCCCAGGGAACGGCATTTGCCTTAGAAAATACAAATCTCATTAAGTATTTCAAATCCTGGAGAAAGAAAGAGTTCTCAGGATATTTAATGAGGGAGGCAAACAGAACAGTAGCCCCAAGGAGTACAGACCTCAGCAAATGGACTAAAACCAGGCCTTCAAAGTGGCAACACAGCAGAAATTCCCAGAAGGCTCTTCTACTGGTAAAAGGATGCTGCACACTTATAATTAATGTAAAACTTAATTAGAATCTCTAGGAAAAAAAAAAAGAAATCCATTTGGAGGTAATTATAAAAAGGAGGCAGTTATAACAATTATTTATCATCTCTATTTCTGGAAGAGAAATCAGGGGCCTCATTCTTGGAGGCATTCAGCAAACGTAACGAGCAGTCAGGTTCCGCTTGCCGGCACAGAAACACTCTGAAGGGTTTGCACCCGCTCTTATCACCTCCACCCAGTCAGCATTGCTGATGTATAACCAGCTGAGTCATTCCACAACACAGCTGCTGTTTCAGGATCTCTCTACCTATTGCTTCGCTTGCCTGCGTTAGCATGACTCTTCCGTGCCACCATCATCGTTTTAACCCGGCGACCAGACTTCTTACCATACAGCACGCATCATCTGTATGGCCTCGTGACCACAGGACAATGCCATGAGCCTGGCGACAGACATCCTGATGTGCAGACCTCAGTTGGTACGTAATGGAGCACTGGAGGTTATCGGTGAGCCAAAACTCTGCACGTTGGGAAAATGTCCTATAGACAATGCTCTTGGGAGCCATCTACTGGCAATTAGGAATTAACCATTTGCTTGTCTGCAGAGAAATCGAAGAGCCACTTGTAAACTCTACCAACTCAGGGCATCTCCTAAACTCGTGCATTCATAACTGGAATCTTTTGAGTGATCATCTGTAAACTAGTTATTTAACCATAGCTAGGCATTAATAGCCCCATTTGACAGCAATTCCTAGCACTTCGCATGCTTATCGTGCTACTTAAGCGTTAACTTCTTTCCTAACATGTTTGGACTCCAAAAGATGGAAAGCACTGTAGAAGTCACGTATAATTTTCATGTTAAATCTAGAGCCCTAGTAAGCACACGTGGGAGAAAAATCCAGGCCACACAGCAAACTGAAGTGCCACAATTTGAAGACTCAACTCCATGACTGGAAATACTAGGTAAAGAAACCAAATTAATTCCCAGCAGCTAGGTGGGAAGAGGGTAGCTGGAGGTCACGTTGGATCATTGCCATTGGGACAAGAACATGGGAGACGCATGTGAACAACCACTCGGAGGAGAACTGGTCTTCCCTCACTGTGGCACAGCTGTGTGAACACAGCCCCCTGGGCTACTGCAGATACATTGCAGGTGGCAAAATGGGAGAGAGCAGATGCTGATTACGCTGCATCTCATGCCTGGATGGTTTAAATTGCTTCCCTACTAAGTGCAGGTCCAAAAGCAAGGAAAGGTTTCCAGCAGTATTGCTGAAAGAGCTGAGGAGTAATTAGGGGGAAAAAAAGAAATACATGGTCAGAAAAAGGGGTTACCTTTCCAGGAAAGAAGGATTTTTCTGGCACAGGAACACACTCACAATGCACATCAGTTCCCCAACCTGAGGGTACGACCCTGTTACATCCACGTTATACAGTGGACAGACCTGCCGGCATGCATCACTCACCCAGAGCACAGGGAATAGCGCGGCCAGGACACGCAGGTCTCCATGCTCAATGCCCAGGATTTCCCATGGAGGGAACAGAACACACGCTTCAAATTGGGACCCTGGCACCTACTGACACAGTGGGGATAAGCAGTGGATTAAGAAAAACGTCTGGAGCAGTCTCCCAGGAATTGCAGCCAGACTCAAACTAATTCAGAAAGAACAACGTCTGCCAGGAAGATCTCAGGACCAGCGTCTGGGGACTCAGAACAAAGTATCAGGAAACCAGTACAGAGCAAGTGATTCATGTTTATCCCACTACATTTTGCATAGCAGAAAGTTTCCAGGGCATTCCAAGAGCCTAGCAGACACAGCAGAGGTAGGTACCAAAGTACACAAAACCCCTCACATTTATCATATTTCTAGAGGGTATTGTGCTATAAATGCATAAACCGAAGGAGGTAAGAGCCATGAAGTAATGTCACTGCACCTACCACATGAAGCATTTTTTTAGCCAGAAAGACATGAAGTTTGTTTACATATAAACAAATTAAAAACTCTTACTTGTTACACCATCTGCTAGTTACAAAGGAGAAGACAATAGCTTAAATGCTGTTGTGTTTCATACTTGGTTTTAGATTTATAGCTATATTATTTTAAAATTAAAATTAGGCCCAAAAAGGTCCTGTTCATATATCAACTCTACATCAATGCTCAGGTTTCAGTCAGCCATCATTAAAGCACCAACTCTGTATTAAGACCTAAAATGCTGCCAATTTTCTGTGTCCTTGGTCAAGGTCCAGTTAAGTTTCTCGGTGCGAAGTGGTATTGTTTCTCAACCCAGTAGTAGTAATGTTCCACATGGCTTTTTTTCCCCCTCTCTTCATTGTCCTGTTCCATGCCAACGCGTCTTAGTCAGGCTGTCTGGCATAATTCTCCATTCTTTTTTAATGGTTTAAAGAAAACATTTTTCATCAAATGAAAGCACTTTGAACAGAATTCGTTATGAAGGAGAGAAAAATATTTTTTTTCTCCTTCTGAGTGGCAGTTTTGCTGTGCACTAAACTCATAATTTGAGGTGTCTAACACTGCTAAATTTAGAAAGTCAAGTAATAGCAGTCCTACATGGGCCAAAGGATGACCTAAGGATGAGGGAAGCAATATATCTTTTTAACAATTGAAAGAGTTGGGAACGTTCCCACAGTGAGAACACGCTTAGCAAATTTCTCTGCGAGCGGGACACTTGGATGCATGGAATATTTCAGCTACAGCAGTAATCCTGCGGCGTTCTGTGCTGAAAGCAGAGGTCAGCCTTAAGGGAATTACATTAGACATACAGTCAGACAAGGCAGGCACCTCAGGGAATAGATCCTTGCACAAATATAAACACACCAGCTGCATGCAAATCATTGCTTCTAAGACGCCACGGCTACCCCTCCTCTTCTCTCTACCTATCTTTTATAAAACCAGAATTTGATGCCACGCTATTTTAAAACATCCACAACTTTCCTTCCTGTGTAAACATCATTCCACATTCAAGTAAACATGGAGCAGATGGGACAACCATTCTCAAAACAAACCACCATGCGCTCAGTCAGGGTGTTAAGGCAGAGGTCTGCATTCAGGACTATGTTGCCTAGTCCTGTCACATAGGGTACTGCCAGGAGGAGTGAATGCCATGCCAGATATTCTCAAAGGATATGGAAATCTCGCTCCTCATCCACTGGTTGGTTATGCCAGCCCATATATCCTTCTCTGATTTGTTCTCCTTGCCTGTGTGGCTTGGAGAAGGCAAAGAAGACCCCCAACTGTGTTAGGAGTCAAGGAAAGGAGAAAACCACATACTCGTCAAGCAGTCAGGCACATGCTGACCCCTATGTGAGTAGCAGGGAAACAAGAGATTGTTTAGAAAATATCTTCTGCTGTAATTTAGTTTAAATCAGTTTGCCATTGCAGCTGAGGTCCAGAAAGAAGAGTCATTAGTTATGATTAGAGATGACCCCAAGCCA
The DNA here is from genome assembly GCA_013400135.1 of Rhinoptilus africanus. Classification (NCBI taxonomy): domain Eukaryota; kingdom Metazoa; phylum Chordata; class Aves; order Charadriiformes; family Glareolidae; genus Rhinoptilus; species Rhinoptilus africanus. Next base: position 1,038,388 of record VXBO01010815.1, on the reverse strand, counting down.
CAGACATTAGATGCAAGCATCTCTGAAACTCCCTCTGGATCCAAGACAAGGTCCTCAGCCAGTAACTGCACTGTAGTCGGCGGAGCAACGAAACTGTTTTGAGTACGGCACAACAGGTTTCAGAAGATGAAGAAGGGCTGACTGGGGGCCAGGTAGAGTTTGTGGCATGCCCCTCCAGGTGCTGTTATTTGCCCCTCCGCCTTTTACCAGGTGCATTACTACTGTTAACTGAAAGAAAATTAAACACCAGCAGGCCGGCAGGGTGTGTGTCTACCTCTCGGAGCAGCCACATGATATTACTCACCCCTTCTTCTCACTTCCCCCGCAACTATGTTCCTCTTCGCACATCTGTTTATTATCCTAGGTTGGAGGGCCATGGTCAAACTTTGACTCCAGTCGCTTCATCTGGCTTCACGCATGTGAAAACTGGACATCTACACCGAACCCTGCCAATTTCTAAAGTCGTTCTAGGAGGGAGGTCCACGCAAGTTGTCTCAGAGGTGTCTAACACAAGCGATTAAGTATGCTTTAGGTTCACTTGAGGGATGGAGAGAGAGCGCGGGCATTTCCTCCAGCAGGTGATTTGACACCAGAGCCTGACTCAGTGCCTCTCACCACAACCCGTAGAGCGAGACCATCCTCCAAGCGTGATCCCCCATCTGTGAGTACTGTGAGTCCCTCCCCAACCCGGCAGGCAGAGTGTGATTCATCTGCAGCGCTCTGAACAGATCAGCTCAGGACTTCAGATGGAAACTTCTGTGTGCAGGGCCCAGCTGGTTTGGTACAACGACCACGGCTTTTAAAAACCCATAAACGCAATCTCGCCGCAGCTTTTTGGAGAGCCCAGAAAAAGCTGTAAGTCTCCACCCTGAAGACATGTGCAAAGCCAGCTGAGTTCCCGAGAGAGAGAAAAACACCATGGCCAAGGCTAGACTGGAGCAGGTTCCGAGGTTTTTTTCCATTCTCAGCTGAGTGGCAACATACTTGAAAAAGCAGCTTGAACCAGTCGTTATTGTGGGATCCAGGGAGCACCACACACACATACCTCACTTTAGTTCCCCTCCCAAAGCAAGCTCTTATATTATGAAATCTAACCACAATTACTCTTTTATAAATAGTGCAGTGTCAAGATCCTGCTGAGTCCCAAGTCTGAAAGCTTAAAAAAAGAACTCTTTTTGAGCACAACCACAGAGCTGTAGTAAGAAGAATTGATTTATAGCAACCAAGGAGTTGATACAGCTAAAATAATTCCAGACTGATGAAGGACCTCAGCTGCAAATTACTACTGTTTTGTCCATTCTGTCTTAAAAATTGCTTTCTGGTTTCCAGAAGTGTAGCTCTTGTAGAGACAGTTTGGCTGGGGTGGGGGCAGGCCAGGGTGTCTTGTTCTTACATACATTCTCAGCAGGATTTAATATACATACACAAACTCAGCCTGGATTTCAAACCAAAACCCAGCTCACCTTTTTTTCCTGGTGGCAGTGGACAGTGAACACTAGGAATTCAACAACAGCTCATTGAATGTATGCTTTCCCCCTCGAGCCCTCCCCCCTCCTTTTTTTTTTAAAGTTATAATACATTTTTGGTATATATTATTACAAACCCCAAAAATAATAATACAATAGTAGAAGTTGGACCCTAGACACTTGCAGCCTAATCTTGGCTGTGTACATACATGCTTGTCTTACCTTGGCTGAGTTAGCCCATTGCCCTCCAGCTGAGCTACTTCTAAAATAGATGCCCGAATTATCTGTTTCAGAAGGTGCTGTGAATTGAGGTCTCCAAGTATTTTGAGATTCTGAGAAGAATGGCAAAGTACCAAGTGTAAAGCATTTAGTAACTAGGAGCCAGCGACAGAAGGGTAAACTAATTACAAGAGTTTCACAGATATTTGTAAGAGAAGACAAGCAGGGGAAACCAAAAGAGAGCTTGGGCTTAGCAAGCTAAGTGCCGCCTGGTGATCTGTACCTCCAAATATCTAAGCCAGCAGTTTCAGTTCCAGGCTGAGCACCAGTTTGACTGCACACTGCGATGAGGTACAGCTGTTCATCGGGCCAGGAAATCCAAAGGATGATTGTAGCCAGGGATCTTGGGTTTTTATTAGGTACTTAGCGGTGACAGCATCTCTGGATGCTGGAAACATATGGAAACCTACAGACACGTGACTGCGGTGAACAAAAGAAAGACGGTTTCACTTCTGAACTCCCCGAGCCTCCAGACAAAAGGCTGCGCAAATGTTCCAGCAAGATATCCTGGACCAAACACATTCAATTCATTGGAACAGACAGTAACATTTTAAGTTACTTTCACAGAATGTACCTAATTATGTCATCACAAACTATAAAGGCTGAAAGAACACATGCTAGAGCCAATATCTTGACATCATGCACACATGCTTAATGACTTACTAAATCTTACAAGTGCGAGAATAACATCTTTGTTTAACAACAAAGAAGCAATGCTGGGTTTACTTGTCTTAATCACCTTATGTATAAGATGATTTTTTTCTAGAAATCCCTACTTGTATGAATGAGCGTGTTTACTGCAATGTCACAAAAGCAGTGCTATTTTCCACTTACTGTTTATTTTTCCTTTTTCTAGAAGAAGGTTCTCAGTGTGCTTCACAGACACCAGACCAGGTATAGTGTCTGTTTTATTTTTTCTAATTATTCATGTAAAAATAGGACTACGATTAATTGAAATAGTGTAATATCTCCAAAATAACTACAGTAGTAACAACTAGCAAGTGTTTTCAGCTGCTTCTGTGAGGAGTTGAGCAAGGAAACCCATTGGCAGGAACAATATGAATGTTAGGAAATGTTTGTGGAAATCAAATTTGGGACTTGAAATTGTGTCTACACACAAACCCTGATTCCAAGCACTAGTTTAATCCAGTCAAAGTAACCAACACAGCTCAGATTTTGTATCCTGCATAGTCATAACAAGCTGCTTGAGAACAATCTACACATAAAGACAACTTCAAATGATGAATAAATTCATGAAAACCCTATACTGTTCAGAGATCATTTATACACAGGGAAATGAAGCTACAAGCATCAAATATGCTATGTTTAAAAACTACTTTTGATGGTAATAGTGACATTAAAACATTAAGGAAATTTGATAAAATACTTGAAAAATATAAGCATGAGAAACAGAGTCAATACAAAAAAGATGTTCCAATATGCACATTTACCTCCTATCCCAACATCTCCACGTCTTACCACATCTCCCACTCCATGTTTTTTGTGCATCTGGCTTGTAGATAACCTCCAAATATTCAGTCTTGGGCTAAATGCTAATTTTCAATGAGAAAACAGGGCAAATAATTATCAGGGCAAGTAATTTAGTGCAGGCCCTTAGTACTTAAACCCACCATTCCTGCAAAGATCCCCATCTTTATCAGCATCATGATTAATGATGAGTCATTTTCACTTGCCACTGTAAAAGGTAGGGTCTAAACTCAATGGACAGATGAAAAGATTATACATCACATTTTATACAGTCTCCTCCATCATATCAGATAAGTCGCTGACCTCTGAGAGTCTGCTACAAGCAGGGTAAGTGTAAGCATTGAAAGCTCGCTCTCTATTTTATAAATAGAAGGAAATAGAGGTAAATCCCCACTTAGATATGTCCTCAGGAACTAAAAAGTCATGAATAAGGCAGCAAGGTGAAGGAATTCACTATACCTGGAGAGCAGTGTTTCAGGGCCACATGTGGATCATGATCAGGAGAAATTAAGAGGAATGTTCAAGAAGAGCATCTACAGCAAATATGAGCTAGAGCCAAGAAAATGAGGTATTACTTAGTGTATAGGGCCTCAAAAGAAAGTACAAATTTTCAGCCTCAAACCATTCCCTAGGTCGACCAAGCTATCATGTAAGACATGCTAGAAAGTAGCGTGCCTCCACTGCAGAATTCTGTAAGGCAGATAAAGCAAAAAGGTCTTGTCAGACCAGTGAGGCACAGGCATGCACAATGAGACATGCCCCAAGGGCAGCAGCAAAACCAAGATTGTCTCTTCTTGAATCCCCAGCTGTCCAGCCTCCAGGCACTCACCTCTACCACCTTTAGGCACACCAACAAATGGAAGGTGACAGTTATACTCTTCCCTTTCATTCCCTTCCTTTAACATTGGGAGCACAAGGCAAGAGAGTTGGGCCAAAGCAGCAGTCGCTGCGGACAAAGACTGCAGTTCATTGGATCTCATGATGGCAATGTTGTTCTCTCCATGGTTATACGTTTCTTAAACTTCATCTCTGCTTCCTAGCATGCTAAATTTACCCCCACTCTACACTGTCTGTTATGCATTAAACCCACCTAACAGGCAGGTTTTTATCCTTTTTCTCTGTACCTACTTGACATGGAGTACTACCCTCAGCCCAGCCAATGAATGCTGTCTTGGCCAAAAAGCTCGGAAGAGAAGTCCCCACAGCAATTATGTTGTCAGCTTTCCTAACCACTTCAAGCAACCAGTTCTGAGGACTTTCTGACTAAACACATCCTTCCTTTTATTCCTTTTTCGCCCTCTAGATTAGAGATCATGGTAACACAGAGATATTGGAAAGCACATTATGCCTCCAAGGAGGCTCTCAAGGAATTTTAACAGCAGCAAGTTCCCAGCTTCACTGATCATGCTCAGATGCATCTGCTTACTAGTGTTTACTAATGTAAAAACAATCAATTATGAACTGCTATTTGTCATCATAAGCTTCACAGGACAGTTCACAAAAATAAGGTTTTTAGAAGCCTTTACTTTGAATTTGAAGCCTTGAACAAAAAAATCTATTCTGAACTGGCATAACATACCAGAAGATTTAATATATCACAAGCTAAAGAAGAACACAGGCGTTGTTTTAAGTTGCATACAATTAAATATTTGTCCGATTATAATTACTACTTCTAATCCTTCAAAAGCTTAATTCAGCTTTGGTATGTCTGTCTTAGTCTCCTCCTAATTTAACCAAGATACTTTGAGTTGGAATACATGACGATAACCAAGAATAACTCGCAGAGTTCCAGTTCCGCCACTGGTGTTATCCTGCACAAGTGTGAGGGAGCCTCATGCTGCCTCAGTTTGCAATAATGGTCAAAGATATCATAGCTGGGCATATATTTTCAAAAGCAGAGAAGAGAGAACACTTGATACCAGTTCATGCACCTCGAAATGCCATACATACCAGTACACTGTACTAAATGAACTCCAGGGTGTGCTACCCTGACAACTCTGATATTGTACACAAGAGTCATGAAAATTGGCTAGCACCGTAAACTACGAGAGAACATATCTGCTTAAGTATTCAACAGGGGGAAAGTGTATTATCACATAATATAATGAATGGTTGTAAAAGTATAAAACTAGACAATGGATTTAGTATCATGTTCTATAATAAAAGAGCTGCTAGCCTTTTGGCTTAGGGTATGTCCACACTGCACAGGAAAGACCAGGACAGAGATCCTTGCAGGTAGGCGAGTTCTGAAACTGGAAGTGTGACAGTCAGCTCACACTGAACCACACACCTGCACTAGACAGGCCTGTTCACACAGGAGAAAGATGTCACATCAGTGTGACCTGGATCCAGCAAATCAAGCCCTTGGCAGAGTACTTGCAGGCATTTCTGGACAAGAGGAAGAAAGAGGTTTTCAGAAAGTTACAGCCTGTGAAATCTGAAGTGAACGTGAAACTGGAAACAGCACTGGACATCAGCAACAGCGACAAAAGGAGACTTTGGTGCATTAGATTCCAGCTGTCCAATTATGACACTATTTGTCCCCTTTTATTGGCTAACATCACTCCATCAACTACGTGCGTGGACAATTAGAAAATGTGCACAGAATGTGCTTTAGCTAGAATCCTCCTAGCCATGTTTGCATATCAAATACAATCAACACTTGATTTCCTACTTCAGAAGTAGTTCAACTGGAGAGAAGAAACTGCCCACCTGAGAGTTATCTTTCAGTTTCTAATCCCAGCATCATTCTGCAAGTGGGATACTCCCCTTACTTCCAGCAATGCAGTTAACTGTGATGCCTGGGCCCATTAATGGATCTGCATAAAAGAAAACCTTTTCCATTATTTACTATTTTTACTAGAATGAGCATCTCCTAGAACAAAGGCTGAAATCAAGGCAAAATAACTTTTCATGTGAGCAACAGAACAAAGTCATTAACTATCCCAGAGAGTGCATTTGTGTGGTGTCCCACAGGGTTTAAAATTCCTGAGCTGTAGAAGAAGGAAAGTCTGCATTCCCTTCTCATGCAGAGGGAGCAGATAAAGATGACAGAAATAAGTAGATATGCTTGCAAAGAGCCACTTTAAAGGAAATATGCTTAGATCTCAGTGAATGTCCCTTTTAGCACTGAAGATATACTGTAATGTATAGTAGCACACACTGTAGCAAAATTTTTTAAATTAAAAAAAAAAAAAAAGTCTTGCTAAATTTCCCCAAGCCTTTACTGTGCTGGGACAGCTAAAGAAATTACAATCAAGAGAAGATTTCGCTTTGGAGCTTTTTATCTGAATGTCGCTTAACTATGTGACTGTCGTGGACACCAAACCACAGATCTCAGTGGACAAAAGACAAAGAAAGGAGTGTGACATTTGCAGTTGGGGAGCAGCAGAATAAGCAGCAGTGTAAGTCATCCCCCTGCCCTTGCAGGCAGGTAGAACTCTTGCATATATAATAAACATTGCAATATCCTTGCTTTCTCATTCACATGAGCAGAAGAGGAAGAAAAAAAACATGCCTGGACCCACTCTTCTGTCTTACACAGAAAAAGCTTTGTCTGAAGTCAGAATTTTAGTAGAAGTCACAGCATTTCACTTGCTTAGCACTTTCCAGAGCACTTTCTAACCTCAAAGCATCCTTCATTAAATGAAGAATGAAGAAATGCAGCGACATACCAGCATAATAAAGTTGCACCTTACACTGATAGCGCCTCTAATTCATGCTGCTTAAATCATTGGTTATGTAGGATCTGGCAAGTCAATGAGCCTTGCTTAGACTACAGGATCTCATTAATTCTGCCTTTTATGAGTCTTTTTCCACCTAGTTTCAGGACATTTGGCCCACATTCACAGTTCAGGAGCTAAGAGAACCATCTCTCAAAGAACCAGATGTTTGCTTTAACTGATTAAAAGCACAAAACCTATCTGGCAATCTTATCAAGTGCGTGTGTTTGTGATACTTCCAGTATTTCCACAATGAACCCTAGTTCAAAAGAAGATCATCAGAAACGAACAAAACATGAAGAAATAGGAACTGGCAGCCCATCCGCAGGTGTGAAATCCTGAAGAGCATGCTCGTTTCTTTTAAGGGCAGCAGACCATAACAGGCAGAGTGCTACTGCCAACATCGCTTCTGGACTACACAGGGGTCTTTGGCATTTCCTTTCCCTGCATGTGTCCAGTTTCCCACCCATAACCTGGGAAAGGGATGATGGAAACTTTTCAGTTGCACCAAAGAGATAAGAACCGGGCACCACTGGCTAAAGCTCGTTTGCTTTCAAAATCTGTGCATTCCCTTGTTAAACTCTAGGTCACAGCTACTGACCTTTATTTTATGTGCTGCAACGCTATTGCAAGCAAAGCAACAGTTCTGTATGACACCCTTTTACTAACAGGGCTGGACAGAAAAACGCCTGAGGTAACAACACTAGATGTTATTCAGGCACGGAAAATGAGTGCCTTTCCAGTGTTTCCCTCAAGAATAAGCTTCTGGAGCGCTCATACACCTGGTTTTGCCAGGGAGGTGTGGTACTATGGGTGTTTTTCATGCCTGAAAGCTGAGTCATAACTTCAGCCCACAGAAGCAAACCTAATGAAAGGTGAGATTTTTCTTTTCCTTGCCACCCTTTGACATGTTTCTGTGAAGATGCCCAATTACTGGAACAACAAGTACAGCCAGTGAGCATCCGCTGTTGGTGTCCAACTAACAAGAGGGGCTCATGCCAACGTACACTTTACTCACATGCACGTCTCCTTGGTAATGCTGGATAACGCTTTGCAAGTAAATAAGCGTACCAAAATGACTTCTTAGTCTTCATGGTGAGTAAGAGCAGAGGAAGCCACTGGAGACAGATAAACACCAACACACAGAATCTTACCTGTGACCCGTCTGTTCTAACATTCTGCCTCCGGCCTGAGCCACGTCCAAGTGTCCTAGAAAAAGAAACAAGAAAACCTGTTAAAGGTAAGATTTGGCATGTCACCCCTTAGAAACATTTTATGTCATGATCCCTAAAAGTTAAACCCTAAAGCTTGAGGTTTTTATATCCTTCTAAAATGTTTGTTAGCATTAACAACTATGATTCTGGATATTCTAGTTATTTGTACAAAAGTGTTCAATCCCTTGTTTAATCCTGCTAAATCCCCTGGCCTCAGCAATGCCTTGTGGCAACTGTTTTCACAGTCAAATCACATCCATAGTCAGGGACTTCAGAGCTCGCAGGCTCACTGCCATGGAGCTGGTCACAGAGCAGCTCCGTGGGCCTGAGGAGGCTCAGCAGTAGCTGGGAATCATTGCCTAAGGACACAACAAAGTACCAGAAGAAATACTGTTTCACCAGCCTTGCTGGGAAGCAAGGTGCAAAAAAATCAAGGCAGAGATTGGCTTCCAGCCCCCCAAAATTAGCACAGTCAGAGCTAGTTTTGCTGCCTGCCTGGCCACAAAAGTATATTTCCGTCCCCATTCTTGGTGCTATGGTAGAACCCAAAGCTCTATGAGAGCTCACAACTGGCACAGATGATCCAGGACTTCTGGGTTCCCAAATCCTCTTTAGTTCGCGAGGCTGGCAAGCAGCCTGTACTTGAGAAATAGAGCTGCTGCTGAACCAGGAGACTTACAGTTTGGGCTCTAAGGCTTTATTTCAAGGCAAAATCAGAACAGACCAAGAGCCAAGTACCTGATTTTCAGGTTACCATGGAAAATGTCTTTTTTTTTTTCTTTTTTTCTTTTCTTTTTCTCTCTTTTAAATGGAGTAAGGGCTTAAACTTCTTTTCACAATCAAAAGTATTGCACCTGTGCCAAATGTACATTTGGAATTCATGCAGTCATTCCTGTAGCCAGTACAGGACCAGTGAAAGGTGCACACAGCTTGCCCAAAGAAATGCAACTACAGTCAGGTTTTTCTACATGGATTTTGGGAGGCTTTCTGACAAAATACAAGTCAAAATGGGAAAGTAGGGACAACAGATGCTATGTGATGTAACACACACAAAGGAAAAGGTTTACCCTTATAGTGATTTACTATCACTACTGTCTCAGCAACAATTAAAAGCCTCAAGTTGACTTTGATGTGCTAGTTAAAAACTTGCTGCAGAGAGTCTGGTGCACTGCACAGAGACCATTTGAATTGCCCTTCTCTCCAGATTTGCCACTGCAGAAGTCTATAACCACATGCCAGTTCCATTTATAAAAAAATACACTACCTGGACATCTTGTGAAGGGGTCTATATTCTGTCAGCACGCTGCTTGCACTAATGTTATAAAAAACAAACAAACAAACAAACATAGATCAACTTTATTGATGATGGCTTAGGAACCGCGGGGCCATTGCACACTTCCGCAGTCTCACTCAGTCTGCAGAGGCTGGCTATTAAAAACAGAGCACAAACAAATTTGTGCTGTAGACAATTCTTGCAATATATTAAAAAAAATATCATACCTGCCTTCATCTAGGAGGATGAAAAATTCTGTATAAAATGGAGAGAAACAAAAGTAATACTTATGGCAAATAATTTGTGACATGACAAATTTAGAAAGTCAGTGTTTTATCTGAGCTGAATCTTCCAGTCTGAATTAAAACACCGCAGACCACATTGAACATAAGTATTTCTGCTGGCTTTGGTGCTCCGCAAGGTCTCAGAGAAAGCTGAAATTTGACAAATCTGGATGAAAAGGATAAAGTTTAAAAAAGAAAAGCAATAAAAATCACTCAAGATTATTTTAAAAATTTTTGTGACAGGCCAATTTCAAGATAGTGTAGAAGAACAGGGAGAGAAGAATCATGAGCTTTGAATACTTGGATTTGGCAGTGCTGTACAATTCCACTGGCTTTCACTTCATTACGGGATTCAGATCAAAACTGACTTCCTTGTTTAAAAAACCTTTCATGGGCTTACTCTTGCCAACCTGTGAACTGTGGCCCTTGCATTCAAGAAGTACTGACTTTCTTTCTAGCCTTTCACACATTCTCACCTCTAACAGTGCAAAACCTCTCCTTCTCTCCCTCAACTCCCTACACCTGCTTTGTGATTCACCATTCCACTCACACAAACAGAACTCAACCACAGCAACAAAAAGTAAACTCCTACTCCCACAAAATCTCTTCTCTCCACCCTATTTTCCCCTCAGTTTCTCTCCCCCCTTCTACTATTGTTTGCTATTTGCCTTGGTACCTCTGCTGATATTCTGATTGCAAAAGGCGTCTCAGACAGGAAAGCACAAAGTGCTCCACTTCCACTCCACTTTCAATTTCCTACTCAATGTAGTTACCTCTACATCTACAGCAAACTATACTATGCGAGAGATGCTTTACAAAATCAAAGGTATCATCTAGCTCTAAAAACAGGATTTAAAAAAAAAACAAACCACACAATGCCGAGATTAGAGACTGCTAACTTGAGGAAAGTATAAAATAGATTTCAGTGCTTCTAGGAAACAGCATTGTAATACCTTCTCCCATTGACAAAACATCACCTACAGCAACGTTTTGTACAGGAGCAGTAAACCCTTGGTGGCTCTTCTTTGGAAACAACACTAAATTTTAAATCCTCCCCGAGCACACTTATGTTTAACAGTTTAACAAATCCCTGGAAGAGCACAACAAGCACTAGATCCATATCTACACATATCTAACGTGAAAATAACTTATAAACTTTAGTGACTTCAGAAGACAGGGCCAGATATCTGAAGTTTTTCACAACTCAAAACATTTAATTGCAAAGGTTCTTTTATGTCAGCGCTATACATTTAAAAATATACATGTTAGAGTTGACAGATTTTGACTAAAAGGAAGACCTGCACTGACATCACCTCTGTAGCCACATGGAGGATGGAAAAAATCCCACACAGGTGAAAAGCTGCAACCTTTTCTTGGGTTGCTTACAGTGTGAAGCCAAGAGACAGCAAGTCCGTGTACGTACTCCAGGTGCCTGTTCATCACATAAGGGATACTTGCAGCAGGTGGAGAGGAAGAACATCTTTCTTCAAAAAAAGCAAAGTATGGTAGGCGATGGTAAGAATCCTACACATATGTACTTAGATCCAGATCCTGGAGGAATTAAGGAGAAAACCTGCATTTCATGGAATTATTCTTCTGTTAATGAGGAGCAAGAGGAGTGCCAAACCACAGACTGCAGTAAAGGACGCTGTCTTCTTTCTCTTGCTCGATGAGGTTTTGCTCATTTTCTCTGCTTACTTGTAAATACATCAGCCAAAAATCAGACCTTTCAACAGCCCGTTCTCCCTTCTGCCTTCACCTTTTTTGTGGTGCGCTCTTCTGATATTTCACTGTAAAGTCTCCAGTTTGTGCCACAACTCAGGGGTTCTGTCCTTCAGACCACACTCCTCAGAGTAATATCCTCAGCAACAAGGAGTCTGAGATGAAACCTTTGATTTGATCACCTGTGCTCTTACATGACTTTCACATGCAGACCAGTCCAGTGTTAGTATAACAAAGCAGAAATAATAAATATAACTATTTGGCTTATTTTGTTGCATGGAGGCACATATTTAGCAAGCACCAATTATCACAAGTCTGAATAAGACCCTCCACTTCCAACTCCTCAAGCAGAAAGCAAAGACAAGTGTGTGGCTCAGTACAGCTCTGCCCTCAGTTTAGTCTATCCAAAATTTCTTTTATTCATCCCAAAGTTGTGACACTGCTCTGTGAATATACAGTTGCTAAAGAGAAACTAGACCTTAGAAAACAGGAGCCCTGCCATCAAACAAGGAAGACCAACACTTAGTTAAGGCAATAAAGGTAGCAAACAGTCCCACAGCAAGAAAAGACAGATAGCATTTTGTCCTGTGGCAAAAATGGAGCTAAGTGGAAAAATTAAAGAGCACCTGGTAAATGAGGTACTGGACACCGAAGTGCATTCAGGTCCATATTTAACAATGGAACACCATATGAGGCACTTGCTACTATCCATAGTCATGTCTTATGCATCTCAGTACTGTCCCAACCTAGGATTCAATGATTAATCAAGGATGCTTAGAGGGCCTGCTCCATTTCAGGTGTAATGTTGTCATGCATAAGGATGTTATTTTGGGAGTCTAGGAACAGCAAAGAGATTGTTTCTTACAAAGTGAAGCTTCATGAACAAGCACAATATGAGGACGGGGAAACAGACCTCTTTCCATTCCCCATCTTCCACTCCTTGCTTTATTTTACTCCCTCAACATCATCTGCTTAGAGATCATCCCACGGACCAAAGCCAACTGGCACTCTAGTATAACCATGCCCGTGCTCCCAGAGTGGCCATGGCAACCTAGCTTCTGTCCACTCTCCTCCTATAAGTCAGTGTGCACGTGTGTGTACATGTTAGGTAAAGGAAGGGCAAAGGAAAATGGTGACTTCTGACCACCACACCACCCAGCTTCAAAGCCCAATAGACAATCACAACTAAGGTTTCGATTACTGAGAGAAGACAGGTTTCTTCCTCCTATTTGTCATGCTCATGGACCCAAAAGCACTCTGCTTCTGCAGTGGGATGCCTGTCTGGCTGAGTTGTTCCCATGCTGAGCAGGGATTTAAGATATTCCAGTGCCTGCGGGGAAGCAGAACTGACTTGCCCAGCCTGAAGACATGGTCAGAGTCTCTGATTTTGCACCTTTAAATTTAATTGGGTGCAATGAAAACAGTCCACAAGTAACTTGCAAACTTCCTTAAGCACTGCAGAACAGGTATCAAGAAAAAAAAATAATTTTAAAAGTCCCATTTATCCTCTGCATCTCTCCAAGAAAAAGCAAATCACCATTAACTACCAAAATACTATGCAAGCATTTGTCCAGAAAAAAAAATGTTATAAAACAAAACCAAAAATAGGTCAAGATCGCTACATTACGCATTGGCTCATCTTATCTAAGCCCCATGAAACAAACCCCTCACTATTTCTTTCCGCAATTGGAATTATCTATTTTATTTGCCATTCTTCAAAAAATAAAAGCTAATACCAATAAAAACGACCCAGATACTCTCCCTTAAACCACCAACAAATCATTACTGAGCTCAGAGTTAATAGCTTAAGAATGTAAAGTATAATATATTGTAACAGCAGTGATAGAAAGAAGAAGATTTAAAGAGCATGGAACTATTACAACTAGTTTTGAGAGAGCTCAATGTGAAATCAACCAGAAAATGATCATTCCACGACTATAAATACAGAGTACTAAAACCAAAACAAAGTCTCTAGCTTTGTGAAAAAAATCCATAAATAAAAAAACTCATCCCCTAAACTATTTCAGGGGAAAGTATTTAATGCAGCTATAAAATAGAGAATTTGTTTTCTTTATATTAAGTGTAGCTTTGATTGAGTCTGAGAATTAAGCGCTAATGTTATTGTAAGTAAAACACAAGGAACTGGAATTTGTGTTTGGCATATAATCAGGAAATAAGTGAATCACAAAGTCGAAGGATGTGATATGCCTTTATATGGCTTAGTTAGGGTTACTTTTGATGCACTGTAAAATAAAAGTATTTCTTATGCAAAGAAACAAAAATATTTTCTCTTCAAATATGCATATAGAGCTTACACTGTAATACTCTGTATATATATATATGCTCCCTTTGCAAGTACAGATGCAGATATAACACATTTGGGGTCTGGCCAGACACGTTCGATAGGTATCACTGATTGACAGCATGTTCTCAATTACTTTATAACAGATTGAAAGAACATATCATTTAATTTTACTTTTTACAGCATTTTAGATGACCTACTACAATCAATTACGTCTACAAAATAAACTGGCAATCAGAAAGCCCAGTCTTGCCAGCTCTGAAGTTTTCAATCATAAGTATTATAATATTTGATGCTTTGCTTAAAGTTCCAGCTCCCAAAGTTAGAACTTATGTGAGACTCAAAACATCTCTTTAAAACTAAGTGCTGTAAAAAAAAGAAACAAAAAAACCAACACCAAAACCCAGCACTTAAAAATCATGACCCTACTGGCACCTTGAAACTCAAAAACTAGAAACGACTTTAAAATAGAACATAAAACACCCTCACGACTTAATAATTTCCTTTGGTTTTCTGCATCTCACAACATCAACCTTTTGGAGAATTAACTTAAGACCTTTTAAATGTCTAGGACTGGTGGTGCCAGACCACAGACAAGACATTAAACGCCAGCCCAATGGCTCTACCTAGAGATCTCACCCTGCAAGATTTCCATCTCTCCCCTCTCCCTGTCACAGCCAAAAGAGTCCAAGGTCCTTGTAAGCTGAACCACCAATTTACACAGTTATCACTGTAATGTATTAGCAGAGTAACAGCATCCAAATTCCAGTTTCCAGAGCCTCTGGGATAGCACTAAATTAAGCCTAAAATATATAGTTGCCTTAGATGCCATGACTTCATGCTAACAGTTCTGCTGTTTGTTCCACTGCGGCGGCAAACTGAGACATTATAGTTACTCTGAACTGTATAAGTTTGATCAGCTCTAAACCCGCTGCCTAGAATTTCCTGCTATGTCTCCCATCAGAAATTATTAAAGTAGACAGGTCTCATGTAAGGAATCTATGTGACAGAAAACTAGTTGTCCCAAATCTCAGATAAAAAAAAAAGCGTAGAAAAACGTATTTACAGGCGTTCAACAGGCTAAACATATGTTAGAGCAGCAGCAAGCAGAGGAAAGGTTATCTAAATGATGAAACAGCCAGCGCAAAGTTACTGCAATGCACCCACATTGCTACTAAACAGTTAGATGTCTGATCCTGGAGTCACTGTGAGTTGGGTGCTTGATAACCCAAATCTGAAATGTCTGGGATTCAAATTAGAACTGCATTTACTGTCAGCTTCATTAACATGACAGTGAAGACAGCAAAGAGTGAAAAGCCAAGAATCATTAAGTAACAGAGATGAAAGGAGAGCTGTAAGAGTAAACAAACATCTTTGGTTTGTGTAGAGGATTTGAACTTCATCTAATGGAACCATCTTTGAACTCAATACAAATAATAGGCAAGTAGTGATGGCTCAGGAGAGCCACAGGCAATCCAGCATACAACTGTACTGTAGCTGTTCCATATACTGTTCCAGTATCTGCATTCCTTTTCCTCTCTAGCTATCCAATTGTATTTTATTTTTCTGCAGCCAGAATCTAGTCTGCACCTGTTGCTACTCATTATAATTGAAAATATAAAATTCAAAGGACAAGAATATATTGGTAGAAAGCCTACTGTTAAGATTTAATATCCATTACACACATACTAATGCAAACTAATATGCACTAGTACTCTACTGCATATTTGGTCACACTGTACGTGGAGCTTTATGAATCTAAGTGGACTTGGGATGAGTCTGTGAAATCAAATTGGTACCCCACAGGTCTGTACAGGAGATTACACTTAATTAAGTGGTTTCTCTTTTTGGTTTAAGGATATACAAGTGATCAAATTATGACTGCATGTAATGCTGAAGAGTATACCGTAGGCAAAGAGTATTCTTGCCCAGTTCATCAGCATGCCAAATCGTGTACCCAGAAAAGGACAAGGCTATAAGAAGTGGGGTGCATTACTATTTACACCTCGAATTTATCTGCATGACACTGAATCTCTGTCTGGCCAGATAAAGCAAAATTGAATTCTCCCTGTTGAAAAGGCTCAGTGGGAAATTAAAATACAGCCAAGGATAAGACATTTCCAGATTAACAACACAAAAGCAATTGAATAATAGTGGCTGTGTCATTAATTGGGAAGATGCCCTTCCCAGGCTTCAGTCAGAACTTACACACAGAGAGGTTATCCAAGGCATCATAAAAAGATCTCCTGAGGAGGAGTAAGGGGTTGGGGGAGAAAAGAGAGGAACAAAAAGAGCGTTTGCATCAGGACAGATGACTAGTAATTCAGATATGCCTGATTCCTGGGTATACTAAGCTTTTCTCCATTTTCAACCTTTTTCTGCCGATTTTTGATAAGAACCTTGACAAATAGATGATAGTTCCATTTGAAAAGTGCTACCGAAAGTAATTCAATCTAGAAAAAAACCCCAACAAACTGAGGGAAGGTATGATAACGCAGGCCTATAAAATCACAAGCACTACAGAAGGGACAGGAATCACTCTCTCTCCCATTCTCTCTCTCTTCTTAAAAACATGGGTGGAAAAAAAATAAAAGCTATGTTCCCCACATGAAGATGAGATTCTCCACACCACGGAGAGGAAACACACAGAACTCCTTGCCAAAGAATTCTGCAGGTACTAAAAGCTGGTGTGAAGACTTCGTAAGTTTATGGAAGATAAATCCAATGAGGGACAGTAAGGCCATAGGATGCTTCCAGCTAAGGAAGAGACAGACACAGGGGAATATTATGGTGAAGTATCACACATACATCCCTGCGCTGCTCTTACTCTTTGTTACACAGCTCGTCTGCAGCTACAACAGAGGAGAGTCTACTGAGATAGGTGGACCTTTGCTTGAAGCCCGTATGGATCACTACCATGTCCTTATAAACCTAATCAGGCATACATAGCAGGATCCAAGGAAAGCTTCCAGCAGGTCTCAAGTATAGTTAAGTCTATCACTGTAACTCAGTTGTGAATGGTGCTGGGATGAGGGAAGGAAACTGTTTAACCTCTGATATGGAGAATGTGAAGCTGCACCCAAAGAATGAAAGCAGAGAAATCTGCATGGATATGAGCACATTAGCAGACTGCAGAGCAGGGAGCAAGGCACTCATCTCTCACCATGGTAAGAGACTGGAATGGAGGCGAGTATCACACAAAGATCCAGACCTCTCATGAGGATACAATGAAATAGCTTCATACTGGGAGCTGTGACACTTGGGAAGAGTGATCAGAGAGATGACAGGTACAACTTTCTCCTGTGCCTTCACATAAGGACCTGCTTTTCAAGAAAAAAAAAAAAAAATTTGCTAACAGCACTAATAGAGAACCAAGGACCTGCTGCTGAGTACCTTTCAACTGCTCTCCAATGCTTTGATCCCAAGAAGTTCCTAGAGAAAAAAGAAGAAACGATAAGATGAATACAGATACTGCTTACTACCTTCTGCAGATAACTAAGAGACATGAGGAAAAAAAAAAAAGAAAGAAAAAAAGAGAACTAAATTCCCTTTGGCTGAGAGGTCTGGCACATATGACCTGAATTCAATCTCAACAGCAATTAACTTCATGTCACAGAATGGCTGAGGTTGGAAGGAACCTCTGGAGGTCATCTTGTCCAACCTCCCTGCTCAAGCAGGGCCACCTAGAGCAGGTTGCCCAGGAATCATGTCCAGACAGCTTCTGAATATGTCTACGGAGGGAGATTCCACAACCTCCCTGGGCAATCTGTGCCAGTGCTCAATCATCCCTGTGGTAAAAAAGTGTTTCCTGATGTTCAGAGGGCATCTCCTATGTTTCAGTTTGTGCCTGTTGCCTCTTGTCCTGTCACTGGGCATCACTGAAAAGAGCTTGGCTCCATCATCTTTGCACCCACCCTTCAGGTATTTATGTATATAGATTGATGTGATCCCTCCTGAGCCTTCTCTTCTCCAGTTTAAGAGAAGTCTCAGCAACCTTTCTTCCAAGAAAAGTTGGGCATAGGCCAACAGACATTTCTACTACCTATGCACATATACCTATTTGGAAGTGAACTGGGCCCAATTCATTTAATATTTCATCCGACAAACATGATCCTGACCCAGATCAGTGATTTTGCTGCCTAATCTGCAGGCACATTTGCAATTCAGACTGCCAATGGCTCTTTAATACAGGAGATATTGGATGTTATGTTTCAACATGTTTAAAGGGAACAAATTCATTTGTTGGATTTCTTATGTGCAAATGTGAACATTGTCATTTCAACACTAGTTCTACTTGCTAAAATTAGCAGAATATAATTACAGGTCTTTCACACAAAGTTATCCTAATATATCTGCTAGGAGACAGTGAAGAAGAGATATCACATGATGAGTATGTAACCAAAGCAGATCTTGACCCCAGCAGGTCTGGGACAGAAATGCTCGTCTAGTCACCTATGGCAAGACAGACTTTTACACTTGAAAATATTTCAGCTAAAAGCTGAATCTAAGACTTTGTCGGTGGAAGAGAAAAAACTAAGGATACAGTCTTTATGGTTGCAAAGATAATTTTCCAAATACAAAATACTACAGCACTGGCTTCAAAAAGCTATTGCTAATACCACTGTATGCCTTTACTCACAATTGTGGAGGCCTCTGAACTGCAGGTCTCAATACCTTGCAGGCTGCCTCACAGCATTCTATCAGTGTCTTCTGTATGGTTTTAAAAATACCATACAACTCTTCTGAAATGGTTGCCAGTTCTTTAAACAAAGTAAATTCAAGCAAGAGTCTGGAAAGAGTGTATCTCTAGAGCTTGATTACAGTTTAACTCTGGTAAATTTAAACCAATTTAGTTAGCAAGACATTTACAAATATGTGCTCATTTCAGTTATGAGCAGGGGTTTTTTTTCAGTTTACCCTATAGCACCCTGAAGAAGATTTGAACAAAAGCAAAAGTGGCCATTCCGAAACTAAACATCCACTACCTGAATCACGAATTTAAAGCTGATTAGAGTTCAACAAATACCATCATCTCATGGAGGCATGGCTTTCCTTACGCCTCTTAGACTATACATTAGATGAATCTGTTCTTTGTCTTTGATTTCATAAATGCAGTCAAGTAACTACTTAACTTTACAAAAGCACCTAATGTTAACAGATGTGGTTTTGTGTGTCACACTGGGAAAATGGTGTCTTTTCAGGTAAAGACAGACATGAAAGATGTCCAAATAAGTCTAACAGTGAACTTCTGTGGAAACCTACAGAAAAGCTCTGCCCACTTTCCAAACTGAGCAGAAATCTTGGTGCAATGAATTGTGCAGAACTGAACTCAGTCTTTTATATATCTGATCTTGTCATCATTGATGGAGCTCTGTTTGTTCTCCAAGACTGTTATGAGTATGACCTATTGCACATAGGACTTTAAAAGTTGCCCCCCACCACACTTTAAACTATTTGCTGTGTAGAAAGCATTAGTGTTTTTCAGGAATCCCTGCAGTTCCCACAGGAATACCTGGGGAAATAGCAACCCAAATTCTGTGTGGCCAGAGCAACTCCTGCCTTGGAGGTGAAGGATTAACTTATACCAGGGCAGCTAATTCCACTCAGGGCTGGTACATCGTCTTAGCCACAAGCACAGAAACACAGGACAGACAAGCATTTCAACACTTCTGGCTAGGGGATCTTGCCCTCAACACACATACTGATGCTTGTACATGGTCTCCTGGCTGTCTATACTCCTGTCCATCTGTTGGGATGGCATTACGCCAGCTAACAAGGTAGCACGCCAGCTTCACTAGCACAAATGTGCCAAATAAAGATAGGTTGTTTTGAATGCACAGCTTTCAGAAGACTGCAAGAGCCAGGTAGAAATTGTCCCCATGAAAGAAAAAAAGCAAGAAACTTCTCCATATCCCCGGCTGTCCTACAGTTAATTTAGGTTTGATCTCCCCTTCATTTTCGATATTCAAACACCTTCCCAAACATGGAAATCAGAACAAAGTTGTTGAATATGAGAAATTGCCAGGCAAGCAGGTGGTATTTTAACAGACTCACTGGTAAGACCATTACATGC
Organism: Rhinoptilus africanus; assembly: GCA_013400135.1. Taxonomy (NCBI): domain Eukaryota; kingdom Metazoa; phylum Chordata; class Aves; order Charadriiformes; family Glareolidae; genus Rhinoptilus; species Rhinoptilus africanus. Next base: position 1,018,565 of record VXBO01010815.1, on the reverse strand, counting down.
CTGCAGGAGGTCCTATCTCTCTCTCTATACATCCTGCTAATAACCTTAGGAGAGAGCTGTCCCATCTAAATCTGCACATTTCTTCACTATTTTCCTTCTAATCATCTCTACTCCTTCATATTTTAAGAGCAGCTCTTCTTATAGAACAAAACTATAGTTTTTCAAAATATCTATTAGCAGCTTAAATAGAACCACAGTTCTTGCTGCTGGACCAAGTACGTTGGAAACCCTTCACATCCAGTACTACCTAGTTAACTTCAGTTTTACTGTGAGTTTGAAAATTACAGAACCAGCTCAAGAATCTGTCATGTTGTTGTATTCATAAAGGCAGGAACTTCCCCATAAGCACTAATTTAGAAGTCTGGAGAAATGCAGACTCCCTCTTTTCAGAAGTTTCCCTGTGCTCGTAAACTATACAGCCTCAGTCCCCAAGATGAACAAGTCTGAAGAGCCACGATACGTAGGGTTTAAGAAGCCAGCCAGCTTGCCAGCTCTATACATTACTGAGCACTCTGGAAATACTGGAAATTCTCTCCCGTAAAGTTTTTAAGCCTAAGCTGTGTAGTTGCCATCTAAAGAGTCATGAAGGCCTGAGCAAAGCAAACAGAAGCAACATGTGCTGAGTCCCTCTGGGTTAACATCAAAGCCAGCATAAATCTGCCACAGCAGCCACAGATAAATACAGGAAGGTTGGTTTTCCTTTAAGAAGCAAAACTCAGAGAAGGCTACCTGCATGCCTCCAAAAAGCCTTTCCTCAGGACTAACTCCCCTGAGAAAGGCACATTTAGTTCACTAATAAGCACATCGTTATGGTGGGCACCTTGCATGTTCTGTCCCGAGGGCTGGCTCCACGTTCCCCAGCAGCCTGGTGAACCGCACCATGGAGGGAAAGGGACAAAGGTGTGCATCCCTCAGAAGAGCTGACTGACAAACCAAGGGTCCTGCCTGCCTGTATTTGTATCAAGTTCCCAGAAACACTACATCAACAGGATACAGCCATCCATCATTTTCTAAAGTTGTCACAGTGACGGGACCTTTTCTTCTCAGGTCAGTTCAGTCCAGTTATTTAACTGCTCGGTCATTCAGCTCCCATTGCTTTTGATCCTGGCACATTGCTGGACTGGGCTCAGCTGGATACAGTGTTATACGCTTCGTGACTCCAAAGCCAAAGAACCAGCAATTGATCCACCCTACCCTTTCCTTTCTCACAAAAAATATTCTGCCCTATGAACAGAAATAAAAGACCACAGCTCAATCTACATGATCTTGCTTTTTCATACAGTTTGTCACTAATTTACCAGAACAGGGATCACGCTCATTTTTGACAGCAATAGAGTATGTGCTGGTGGGGGGAAATATTGGGTATTACGATAGTAAACACAGCCAGCATGAAGGTAACCATCTGCTGCAAGGCGATTCTGACATGTAAAATATTGAGCAAGCATGAATGAAGAACAGCAAGCCCCACCCATGCACCAGATACAATCAATCTGACCCCCTTGAGATTTTTATTTGAATTAATGTTACCTTTTAATAACCTTTCACTGCTCTGTGCGAGGATAACAGGTGCCATTAAAACAGCTGTCACCATGCCAATCTTCCCTGAGACACCTATTTATTTGGATCTTTCAAGAAAAATATAAATGAAATCAGTCATTCTATATTAGAGGGTTTCCAGGGACAGTTAGTTGATTGGCATCTCACAGTAGTGGGCAAGTCACCACAAGACACTTGTAGAAGAGAGCATTTTCCTTGAAGTCTTGATGCTTTAACATCTGACAGGAATACGTATATATGTATAGATTGATTTTTTTTGATGAATGATACTCTGTGAAATATCAGAGAGAAAAATGTCAGACATACATTGCATAGCAATCGAGGGCTAATGAAGATCCAGGTATTAAATCAATTAAGAAGTATCAAAAGCTACCTAATCATCAAGGAACAAAATTGGCACCACAATATGTAGTGAGTATGGGAAAGCCTAATTTACTAAACATACCCTGCAGTCACATAATTGCATGTAATTTTACCAGCATAATTAACTAATTTAATTACCACTTCTCAAGTGCATCAATTATTGACATTACAGAGTTTTCAGACAGCAGAATTACTGTGTGGTACATTCAGAGAATGCAAAATGCTTTGTACGCCTATTTTCCAGTCACAGTCAACAACTGAGAGGGAACACAAGCAGCAAAAGGGGAAAAAATTTCAAGTGCACCACACAGAGCACAGTTTAGGGGTCAGGTTTAAGAGATGAACCAGACAAAACCATGTTTATGTAGGACTGAAAAGTCAACAGCAACCAACTGGAGGGACCAAGGAGACAAAAGCTAAGCATGGTGCCGAAACAGACAGCTCTTATTTCTGAACAACGGGGTCTATTTTAAATTAAATCTATCCAGGACGTGACAAGCCCTTTTGAGATCTACCAGCCACACATACCTCTTGAACAAGGGCTTGATCTTACAGAAAGATCTGCAAGGATACACAGATACTTGCACCAAGCTCCACCGCCCTCACTAAAAAGTCATAAAGGTGTCAGGTACGTCTGCACAAGTCTCAAAGCAGAATCAAAGTCCAAGGAGACTTGGACTAGTATGTGATAAGAAACAGGGATGTGCTTCAAGAAACTCTGGATGCACTGGTTCACTCCAAGATAAGGAAAAAAAGAAGATGAAGAATGGATGCATTCTTATTAATTAAAATGTAGCTTTGCCACATGGGATCATTACTCAGACTTGAAGAACTATTGATCCCCTGCTTAATGTTTAGACACTGTATGTAAATCTTTGCATAAAACCATTTTGTTTCAGCAATAAGCTTTTCAAAGTCAAGGGAGATGTCAGCATCTGCTCCCTATGGAGTCTTAAGAGTCAGTGTCAGTAAAAAATGGGCAGCGTCAGTAAAAATTATGCCCTGTGTCAGTAAATTTGTTAACAGGGTGGTTGGAAACCCTGGGAGCTGTGGTGTCATTTTCTTTTCCCATTGCCCTCTTGTACTTGACCTTTGCACAGCTGTTTCACAGTATCTGGAGATGGCTGAACTGTGAAATAGTGATTACAGGAAAGGGAGCATTTTAATGAGACAATACAACCTAGAACAAGAAGAGGGCATTCTTTCATATGCCAACTGAGATCTTTAAAGTCTTTTTTGTCTTTCAGATTCAATTAAGAACAATCACCAACATCCCCACCCCCCCCTTTTAAATCTAATGCCAATCCTCAGTTTTTAAGGTCAGGAAACCTTACTGGATTCATTGCGGCGATTATTCCAAGCAAGCAGAGGCACTTTGTTAAAATACAGTAAGACAAAAGTCCAAATAAATCATCAATACCCAGAAGGTACTTAAGAGTCATACAGAATAAAGCAAGCGCAGACTGGGTCCAATCAGTTGTATCCCCATCCAGTCTCTGGGCACAGTGGCACATGGGGTAAAGGCTCCTTCCTCAGAAACACATGAATGATACACTTGAGACAAAATTCTACCAGAGCAGAGCTACTGCTACGCTGTCTTTTTAAGGAGTAGACTTTATCCTCCAATGAGTAGCACTGCAGGGATGGAACTATGCACCTATTGCTGTCCGTGCCTGTAAAGGCCTTGTGAGGTTCCAGCTCAGGCAAAACTTAAGCATGTGCTTGAATTTAAGCAATGGCGTAAGTTAAGCAACTGGCTTGAAGTATGCAGACAGGTACTATCTTTGATTAGAGCCGAATCAGACTGGTCTGGTGCATGTGACAGTAACAAAGCTTCCTCCAAAAGCGCAAGTCTCCTTGAACCTTCTTCAAAGGTTCTACGCAACAGCAAGACACAAGCTAGTCCCATCTGGAGTCCTGACTTAGAACTATGACATGAAAAACCGAGAAAAGCACATTTTGCAATCACAGGTAGCAGTGTAAGGAAGAGGATGGAGAAGGAAGGGGACCACAACAGATAAAATGACTTTTTGTAAGCAAACCTGATGAATGATGCTCTTCATGCTTCTCGTTCTGCAAGCTGCTCTCTGCACACCTGCTATGTGGCTGCTCTCAGTAAAAGCAATTCCAGTAATGACATTGATGTGTGAGGGGCCTGCACTTGTGAGACACCGTGCCTAAAACATTATTCATTGCAGTTGTAAGTGGGTGGTGGAACTTAACCAGTCAGCTGAGTAAGTGCATATAAATGAGCGTAAACAGACAGCAAAAAGAGTGGATGAGTCAGTAGCAGCAGGAGAGAAAAAAGATTAAATCCAAAAATCCTCCTCATACGCTGTCAGCCCTAGCAGAGATTGCGTCACACCACTCCAGCCTTCAAATGTCCTTTCAAGTCAGTGCAAAACCTGTAAGAGGGTTGTGATTTTTTCAAACACCAAAAAGAGTTACCAATCTGTGGTGTATGTGTGCTACTAGCTGTATGTACTTAGCAACCTCAAATATTAATAGTTTGTGCAATGCACAACTTAGCAATTTGTATTCCAAATTGAAAAGCTGTGCATTGAACAAACTGCTAGAAGTTATCATCCCATACACATACCACACACACCCTACAAATGGTGTGGCCTGTGATACTATGTGTGCAGTCACTGATCTAAGACACTGTCATGATGGGAAAGTTTGAGGTTGATCACAAATGAGGCTGTAACACGCTTCCCTCACAGCTTGCACACAGAGCTGCCTAGTGCCTGATTTCACAGAGACCAAGGAGTTAAAGCGGAATCAGTCATTCATGCGCATCACTACTTTAGCATCCCTCTACCTGAAGCTAGAGGACCAAACAGATGAATTGGAAAGAATAAGATGCTACCTAAGTTATCTTCTCTTTTGTAATTTCCAAGACCTTCCTTGCAAAGCTTTTCCTCGGCCTCTCTTCTTAGACAAATTAATTTGAATGAACCCTTTTCTCACGTATTCCATTACCCTTTGGCAGACCCCAGGAGTCTGGTGATCTCTCTCAGGGGACCATACTGCCATTGGTAAGGGAAATCATGCTTCACATTTCATAACTCACCCAGATACTATAACTTCACAGATATCACTGAAGTTAAATCCTTTTCAGCCTTAATTCCAAATCTGGTATTTTGGGTAAATTTGAGCTTTTCCTCCTCTGTTGTGTTCTCATGCTTTCTAGATGCTTCCCTTCAACATGGAACATAGCACTGCAGATACAGATGGGAACAAAACAAGAAGGGCAGCACAACACTGTGAAAGGCGCATGACCAAGAATAGCTAACCATCTGGCTCTCCTCATTGGCATTCTCAGTATCATGGTTTTCCCTTGCCATTGCATGGGGAGGCAAGACAGGTTGAATCTCTTCTCCTACCGTACATTTGTGAACCAGACTGCAAAAATTGGCCCAAAGGGTAGCACATCTGGTTAATATCTCAGTACTCAGCTAATTGTTTAACACAGAAAAATCTGTTCTGAGCCGCTCTGGATCTCTTTTAAATAACTGGACCCTTGTGTAATTGCTATCCATTCACCACACCAGGGTAGCCGAGAAAGAAGCAGTTCTGCATACCACATGTGCTATCAGCACACAGCAGACGGCAAGGAGGGTCAGTACTGGGCCTGACAGCTCTGCCAGAGCCCTTCAGCTAACCCAAGCCACTGTGGCACTCCCAGCAAGATAAGCATCGATTATTAGCTAATTCTGTCAGTTCCACATTGGGGTGGGCGGATAGGAAAACAACAAAAGTCAATCATAGTAATTTTGTGAAAATAAGAAGGTAGATGGTGTCTCGGTCTCACTGAGGACCTTCATCCTATACTACATTTGGCAGATAAGAAGGAATAGAATCAGAATTAAAAACTAGTGTTGCTTATGCACAAGCAAGCATGGCTCCAGTACATCTGCTACGTTTGCACAGCACAAAGTTCAAACTGGTTGCCTTTCCACTTGGTGCTATTCAAGGCTCAGTTTCCAAAAGGTGAATACAATCGGGGCAAAATTCAGCCACCAGAAAAGATATACATGATAGAAAGATGACAAAGATTCACAGCAGTTTAAGAATATCTTATTAGGTACCTGAAAAGCCACACTGTAATGGTTCAAAAAAAAAAAAATCAGATTGGTTACCGAAATGCAGCCAGACTTACAATGGAAGTGAAAGCATCTATAATTTTTTGAAATGCATATAACAAATGCAAGAAAGAGAACGGTGAAAATGGTAAGTATAAAAGAGAAACTAGACATTGTAGAAAATGGAGAAGGGAAGGAAAAAGATATAACAAACCAACACTGCCAAAGAACCAGGAGTTCATTAGGAACAGAAGGACCTTTCACAACAACAGTAATCTATTACTGGATGAAAGAAGTTGTCTTGTGAGCAATAATAGCAAAAAAGGCAGAAATCTAACAAAAAGCCAGATGACCTAATACTGCTGAACAAACCAAAACCCCCAAATACACCCTGCCCTCCAGAGAAAGATCATGATCCTTCCACTATCTATTTACAATAAAATAACAAAGCCAGATTTAACTATGGTTTGTAGGACTGTAAATGGGGAGCTAGAATTCAGTGGCTAAGTTCTTCTATTTAGCTAAGGCAAAATAAGACTGAGAAACAAAACAAGGCTTGAAAGCTGCAGAAGAACTAAAATAAGCCCAAGGTTCTTGGTTTTGACCTTTGCAAGGATCTAACCCATTGGCCAGTTCACCATTTTACAAATGCTTCACCATCCACATTCCCTGCTCTCAAAAGGCTGATGGACTAGCATAACCCAAGGGGAGATTACAGCGCACATGCAGATACTGATTTATACCAGCAGGAAATTTGACCCTCCAGGTTTTGGGAAGAGCTGTGTTTTATTCCTATTTTTTTGTTCCCTTACAAAGATGAAAGACGAGAAGAATTCAGAACTGGTTCCAAAGGTGCAGGTGCTCCGCACAGTTCTGCTGGGGGGTGGGCAATATTGGCAGGACCTCCTCACCACTGCTACATCGATACCACACCTTGGCTCATCAACCAGTGAGACCAGCTGCGAGACAGACAGTTAGGAAGCTTCCTTTTACACTAGTCCAGACATTTCCTTTCCACTACCAATTAACTACCCACAACACAGAAAAGCTTATCAGCAACATCAAAGAATGCATTCCTCACTAACACACACGGTATGGCAGATAACGTCTCTGGCTGCATCAGATTTTCTAATTAAGCATGTGGGAGTGGGGGAAAGAACAGGGGGGGCTAAAAAAAAAAAAAAAAACAATCAAGCAGAGCACACTGTGTGTGTTGTTAGCAGACACTACTGTAAACTGAAATACAGGTGCCATTACCAATCTGCCGTCTGCTGAGCTGCACTGCTCTGGGGCCTCTCTTCCCAGTTAGTCTTTTTGTCTCTGTCTCACAGAAAGCAACGGATGGAAGACTCCTTCAGTGTGGCAAGGTGAAGAAAGAGCACAATGATTGTACATTTGCCTTTGATACCTACCACCTCACAGTAAAAAAAATTAAAGGGACCAGATAATGAAAGCCATTTATTTCATAAAAAGACCATGTTGCTTTAAAAATGAAAGCCAAATGGAAGAAGTAAATAACTAAAATATAATAGGCGGAAATACTTATTAAACAGTTGAACAAATAATTCACTATAAGGAATTTATTAGATTAATTCAGCTTCCTCCACAGCAGTTTAAAATTCACTTGAAAGTATACAGTTGAGTTGAGGGCAAATCTCTATTTCAACTGTCTGCAAGTGCAAGCACAGAGAGTTCAATATTTTCTTTTCAAACCCTATCAGTTAATTGAGAGTATTTACACATTTTTTTTGTTTCCTGACTGAAAGAGCGCACATGCACTTCCAGCACAAATAATTGTGCGTGTAGTTTAAAAAAAACAAAACAAAACGGTGTCTTTACATATTTGTGCCAGCAAAACTTGACAGCAGGAACATTCGCAGGAAGCAAACACAAAGAAGACGTCACTACAGATGAAGCAAATTAATTTTCACATTGAACATTCCCAAAAATATTGTCCAACTACAGACAGATCATTATGCTGAAGTATGAACTGTGAAAAATTAACAACAGAAAATATGCAGCCCTTACTTTGCAAGCCTCAAATTGGGTAAAGCACCTTAGGTCTTGTGGCTGCAGTAGCTGCATTAATTGCTCGCGATCTGGTTCCTAGATAAACTTCTCCGCATGGAAAACAAGTCTTTGTTTCATTATTGAATCCTAAGGCAAACTGATGGTGCTATACAAAACAATCTTCTTTTGAAATTCCAGTAGCACCTCAATTGAGTTCAGCTTGAAACTGGCAACCTGCATTATTCCGTTTTAGACATAGGAACCCGTCACACGCTGCTTTTTGTTGTGTTTAAAAGAGAGTTAATATTTGGCTAATATGTTTATCTTTGCATAGCATTACTGTCTATGTGCAGGAAAGAAAGAAACAGCTGTTGCAAGCCTAACCCTTACTCATTAATCTTTCATCATCTTGGGACTTCCAGCGTTGTATTCTCTGTTACAGCATCAGCTTTCTATTCAGCGGTGGTATCCGAGAGCAAATTCCCTACAAAACTGCCATTTAGACTTGCCAGATCCACTTGTACTGAACCTAGACACTGAGGCTCCTCACACACCATCACCCAGCAGAGACGTGGACAGGAGGTAGGCAGTATTTCTACCATACTTGCAGAATCTGCTCGTTTCAAGGGAAGCAGGAGGCACCCCAGGTGCAGTGTTTCCCCCTGGTAGCACAGGGAGCAATTTCAGCGCCATTGGATTCAAACTGATGTTCTGAGGTCTGCTCTTACTCAAACACTTGGCAAATATCCTGAACCTTGGAGTGCCCAGGTTACACCCAGAAACTTACATATTCAGCAGCAGAGGACTATCTCCTCCTCCTGTGGCAATGGTCTCATCGTTGCCTGGTTTTCTTCTCAGCCTCCTTTTGGATGCATGCCCAAATCCACAGATGTGCACAGGAGGTAGATGGCACTAGAGGTGCCCTTAAGCACCTCAGCTGTTACTTCGCACTGCCTCCCAGGTGTTATTAGCAGAAAACATGCATTGTAGAAACCACAGTAGGATTCTTCTCTTTACACCATTCTTGTTTTTAATCTTTTCAAATTCTCAGGAAACAGAGTCAATGGGTATTTGGGAGTCAGGGCTATATGACTTCCTCCTCCTCCTCATTAGACTCTGTATTTATATGAACATGTAGTGAAGCATATACTGTTTTCAAACATCTGTCTGTAGTATGTCAACATCCACTGCTGTAGTAAAGTCACCACTCTGGCCACTAATCATAGTTTTGCTCAGCTGACAAAGCAGCATCACACAGCTTGCCTATGCCCTCAGACACCTCATCTTTGGGCATTCAGGCCACAAGCAGCAGACAAGGGAAAGACTGCCATATCTGTGCTGCAGACAGACTTCATCCAACACCTCACGGACTCTCTTTAAGTAGTTCTGGATGGGTCTGTGCCTGACCCGTCACCATTGCACTGATTTATATACAAGGTAAATACAATGAGAGCATTTAATGCCTCACGCCATACTCTGATGCTTGGGAAGTAACTGTGGTATTACTGATGCTGTTTCCTCACCAACTATCCATTACTATGGTACAAATATAGGCTGGGCCATATTTAAGAAGAGCATAAGCTAGTCAGGGCGAGAATTACGCGGTATTTCTTCTTTTGGAAGGTGCCTGTAGAATTTTTGATACTTTCATAATACACATATAAGTTATTCATGCAAGCATACATGCAGACCACATACACCAATAATGCATGTTGCAGAATTACCAATTCACATAGCACTCAGGTCAACAGAATTGAGCATAAGACTAAACTGCTAAAACGAGTAACGTGGTGCATCCTGAGGTTAATACCGGTACTTCTTTTTATTTGGTTTACACAAGTCCTTCATACTATCTTTCATTATGGTGATCAGCCTAATAAGTATCAATAGGCACTCTTACCTAGTACAGTAAATGTAAACTAGTCTTCACACTAACAAATGGAAAGAAAAGCACAACAATATCTTATTATTCTTTGTGCTGTGTTACTTATGCTTACCTCATCTGCGTTTAATAGGTTGCCTTCATACTCCCTCCATAGAGCTACAGATTCTCATGTTAAACAAGGAAGCTCCTGACAGCATTCTCTTTCCTAGGGCAAGATTGCTCAACTAACAATAACTGAGATACCTTTTGACAAGTGCAGCTAAGAGCCAGTAAAGCTTAGTCAATCTGCATCAGTCTGTCTTGGCACCTTTCTTTCCGTTTCTTATCTAAATGCTGGATGCCAAAGTCTCTTGCAATGATTATAGAAAATTATAAAAAGGGAAATGAAAGCACAAGCAGAAATCATATTAATCAGTTGAAGGAAAATACTTTTCCAACTACTATTGTGGCTGAAACCCATAAATTAGAAGACTGGAGTAATAAGACACGTGAAATGGCTTTTAAGTCCACTACCAGTTCCATGCAATAAATTTCAAATGACATCCAGGCTTTTAGTGGAGGGGATGATTTATTGCAGTCTGCAGGAAGAGAGCTTTCATGGATTATCTCTAAAGTGGCAAAACTCTATTCTGAATTTTTCAAAATTAGTACAGCTCAGTGAATGTTACTGACAAGCAAGTCCAAAAGCACTTTAAAAAAAAACAAACCTTTCTGTAAGAAAAAGGGCAAAGATACTTTAGAATATCCACAGATTTTGCTAAGGGAAATATATCTTGTCTTTTCATAAACCAGAAAAAAAAATAGCAAGAGAGTAACACTTGCCGTGTATGTTATGTTGTTCACCTGGGCTTCCTACAACCAGACACGTTTCAGTAGTGAACTTTACAAGGCAACATTACTCAGCTTTTGTCACTAAAAGTCTACAAAACAGTTTGGCAGATAATGCAAGTTTCTACTAAGACTTATAAACCTAAGCATACTCTTTCCACTATTTCTGTCATTAGGCAATGTGACTGAAGCACTGACCACAGAGATGCTCTCCAAAGGCAGTCTGGAGCCTACAGGGTCCCGTTTCCTTCGGGTATCCTTAAAAAGACTTATTTCATCTCTTCTGATAAAAGGAATCAGAGAAAACGTGTCTCCACTGGAATCGCAGAGTGCCGTAACGTCACAGTATCAGAGTTGTGATGTTCACTGCAGGGCTCCTGCATCGCACCTGACAGGGGACAAGTGTTGGGCAGTGTCCCGGTTCCAAGTCTGCCCCTTTCCCAGGGGGTGAAGATGGCTGGTAAGAGCCCTGGGATGCTGTCACAATTGCATCCCTAGGTACACCCCTGCTCAAGACTCTAAAAATAATTGTGTCTAAGGAGAGGATGTTCCAGGGAACAGGCATAATTCCTCTTCAAGAAGCACAGATATACCTTGGCTAAAAGCTGTTAGACACAGGCCTCTAATTCTGATTGCTTTACTATCTAGTGAGAGTAAATAATTCTAGTAATTCTCAATACATGGGACACTGAATTTGCATACCAACGGCAGTTAAAACCAGGGTATGTTTGTGTTAAGTAATGGAAATGTTATATATGGAAAACATCATCTTACACTTTTCTGACACCTTTCACCCAGAATAGTTCTAAAATATTTTATGGACTAAGGAGAGATCTAATTTCATTGGCATTCAGAGTAGAAAGTGAAGATCTATGCTTTAGCCAATTAATTTATACAGAAAATGTACAGTGGTGTGATTTAGTCTCCCAGGAGAGAATGCAAGAGGATACCAAGACTAACAGCTCTGCTTTTACATGACTGTTAATGATGCCTTGGTTTTCATTAGAGTCTTTCCTACTAAAGACTAACCATTAGCCTTTTAAAGCATGAATTCAGCACTGACCTGGATTTAGAGCAGTATTTCACTGACTCCACAGTACTTAAAGCTCTGAGATTTCCCTTGCAAGTCACCTACCCTTAAGTCTGATATTATTATTTAATGGGGAGCTCTGGAAGCAATAAGGGATTCATGCAAACATCTTTTAAAAGGAAGTCCATCCTAACTTGAGACATAACCTACACTAAAACAGAGATGGAAAAAATACATTAACAGCTTTACCACCCAGACCATTCTCATGTATTATTGTTTTAGTAAGTTCATCACAGCATCTTTTATGAAGCTTGTCACAGACATTACCTTAGTTTTACACCCAGAGAAACTGAGGCACAACCCAGTGAAATTACTGGCTTAAAGCTGTGCACAGGCCAATGACAAAGGCCCAAACAGAACCCAAAGTTGCTCAGAGAAGGAATTTAAATAGTCAGATACAATGCAGATAGCCCTGATTAGAAAGTATGTAATGGGGCAGGTTTTTTAATGCAATATAAAATTTTTAAATCCTATCCATACCTGCATTCAAGTGAAGTCAGACACATACTACTCTTCATCCTTGGCTTAGGGTATTCAGACACATACTAAATATATGTCTTACACTGTACTCCATGTAGCACAAGCCACGCAAACACAGTGAAATCTTTAAGTGGTGGCAACTTCTCTTCATCGAGTATAGACAAAATTCATAAGAAATCTCTTTTTGTGCCATCAATTAATAACTACGTAGTTTCCCAAATGCTCACAGCCAGACTTATGGGGCTCAATTTATCAAAGATCAGCTTGCATGGACTTTATTGTAAGCAAAAGATAGAGAACATTTACTCTGACTAAGCAAATCTCATTCCTTGGATGATGGACCCAACTGAACATACAATAAAAAAACACCCCACCCCTTATGGGGCTTTAAGTGTTAGCGACTATGTTAAATTGAAAATATTTACAAGAGAACCAAATGGACTTTGTTGTCTATGACTATATAAACACACTGCTACCACAGAATAACTGAATGGCGGGGGTTGGAAGGGACCTTCAGAGATCATCTAGTTCAACCCCCGCTGCCAAAGCAGGTTCGCCTAGAGCAGGCTAGAGGGGAACACATCGAGGAGGGTTTTTAATATCTCCAGAGAAGGAGACTCCACCACCTCTCTGAGCAGCCTGTTCCAGTGCTCAGTCACCCTCAAAGTAAAGAAGTTTTTCCTCATGTTGAGATAGAGTTTCCTGTGTTCCAATTTGTGCTCGTTGCCCCTCGTCCTGTCACTGGGCACCACTGAAAAGAGTCTGGCCCTAGACTCATTCACCTTAAACCATTCACTTACAACATTTTAAGTAAATTACAGGCTGGGTATCCAGCATTTTTCAGTTTTTAATCATGTGCATATCTCATATTTTAGGCAATGCAGAATGACCGTGCTGCACATAGTGGCAAAGCAATGATAAATGACAGAGTACTTAGTGCCATTGCAGCAATGCTGGTGCATTTTTATGAAAAATAAATGGAGAAAAATAACTTTTATATTCTTTCTCTACATCTTAAAAAATCAGTAAGTTTTTATGAAAAAAATGGCACAGTGAAGACAAACTGTTACATCAATTATTTATAAATTCACATTGAAATGCACGTAGACTCTTCCCTTCTGACCTATGCATAGAGTTTCATTTGCACCTATTACTTCTGTAGAGCTCTACATCAGTTTAATCCTCCAAAGCAAAACCCCTACCTATAGCCTGACTTTATAGGCGGGAACATGTCTGGAGATAACAGAAGGCTCTTACCTGACACGTCTAACACCCTTTCTCATTAGTGGGCAATATGCCTGCATGGACAGGAAAATTTATCTCAAAGTCTGTGATAAATCAGTCAGATCTGATCTGCTCTATGTAAAATACACAGCCAACACTGATTAAATGAGCAGTGCAGTGCTCTTTCAATAGTGCATCAATGCTTTTCAGCACATCGGTATGGACAGACAGCTCATCGCTATAAATGAAGGAGAATCATGACTTATGTTTTCAGTCACTGGAAGAATTCATTGTAAAATATGAATATAGTGATGTGGCTTCCATTCCCATTCCTGTTCCACATGCCCATTTAACATGTATTGCTGGTCATTCATATTCTATTATAATTATGTTTGACAATTTGGGATGCAAAGAGCTTTATGCACTGTGTCATTTCAAACACTTCGTAAATAAGCTTGGATTGTAGTGCAGTACAGAGACACATTTTTAATAAAAGAATTTTTTAAAACTACAGTTCTAATCCTTATTTCTGCTATCTCCCTCCCTCCGTCATCTTCCTCAAACCACCTTTCATCACTAAGGAAAGGAAAAAAGTCTTCAATAAGGACTGAGCAAGTACATATCCTAAAAGACAAATCACAAAAAACAAGATCTCCAAGCTGAGTGTATACTACTGATCCAGAGCAATCCTAATTCATACATCCAACCACTCCAACATGAGAAGCACTGCCACTGCCTTTGCTCTACAAGCAATTCTACAGAGACCTTTAATCTACAAGCTGTCTTGCAGATCCAATGCAGACAACCAATTTTTCTATCTGTGATCTAGGCTTCCTCTCAACCTCTCAGCTTCATCGCAGTAATAAGTGACATATCTGGTACAAGCAAGCTCCTGTGAGTCCTCATCAGCACAAGATCTCACTTCCAAAAAGCCAAGAAAGGCCTGCAGCCTCAGCAGCAGAGTTTGAGGCTCTGATATTCATGGGACACTTCTTTCCCCACATTGTTAAAATCCAAGATCAGAAGGCAAAGGAACCAAAGAGGGAGAATTTCAAGCAAATTTTACAGATAAATGATGCTTTCAGAATCATTTATGAAGTTGCACATTACAGATGAGTTCCCACACTCAGCAAAAGCTTAGACAAGACTCACCAAGACGGAGAGGCTCACTTGGCATGTTCAGAGAGGCTTCATGTGTACTGGCGTAAGAGAGGGCTGAGAGGGGATTCCTACATTTCAGAGACATTCCCCTTATCATCCTGCTTGACAGAGATGCTCTGGCTAGCACTTTACCCCCAGACTCCTTTCCCTCACTTCTTCCTTTTAAGTTTCCAAACATGGTCTTGCAGCTCATGGTGCACAAACCCTGTTCATAAGCATTGTGGGCGTTGAAGCTGCAAGAACAAATCCATACCACAGTTTCAAGGGCCCCACTGCTATAGGAAAGGAATACTTGGCATCTGCCAGCCCCTTGGAAACCATAAGAGACAAACTCTAAAGCAAACCAATCTCTTCCACTGAGAACCAGCACATGGAAATCAATCATAAAATGGGGAGGCAGAGGGAAATGAAATATTGTACCTTAACCTGTCCTTGCTGAAGGATGGTCCCACATAATTTAAGGGTTCTCCTCAGCTAGGACTCCCAAATCAAGGTTAACACTGAAGACAAGGATCTGAATTTCTCAGACTTTATTTCCTTCCAATACAACTTTGAGATGACCCCCCTTTCTCAACAGGGTTGCAGTTGAGTGCTTCCAGAGATGCTCTGTATTGATGGTTAATTCAAGGCACTGATTCATGAGATCCTGCCTGTCACAGTATTGGTTAGTATCACAAGAACACCTCAAAAATGCCACTGCAGGGGTCCCAGCCAGACTTTACCTCCTGTGAGCTGTACCCAAGCAAAACCTCCTCCTAGAAGAGAAAGAAGTTAGTACATATAATAGACACAATCTCTATATTATGAAAAGTTTTATTCCAGAAATAGTCATTATAAAATCCCAAAGGAACCAACAACGGGTTAGTCTTGTTACTAGTGCTGAAGACAAGTAAAAGTTGGCAAACAAGCCTGAGACAAATAAATGTTTGGATTGGAATGGCTGGAGACTATTCAGAATATAGATATTTACCTCCTCAGCAACAAGGGGGAAACCATAGGAAAATCAGTAAAGTGCAAAAGAAAGGAGAAAAAATAAATAAGGGCAGAGAAAATGAACCATTTTGAAAAGCATGGCTAGAAGAAAAGGTGTGAAATTGAGAGGGAGAAGAGTACAATCAGACCAAATAAACAACAAAAGTCCCGGCAATGAGATCCATTAATTGTGGAATAATCTCTCTTAGGAACTGAAGCAGAACCCCATTACCTGTAATGGTTTTGCTCAGCTATCACCATAATGTGCTTATTAACACTAGAATATCAAAACTTAAAATGAACCAAATGCTTGATAATGTAATGCAAGGGGAAAACATTATCTAGACAGAACAATACTTCCATTTCCATCACTGTAACAAGCCCTGAATTATTATGTCCATGTCCTAGCCTAGCCTACAATGTTCTGTGAGGAAGGGAAAAAAGAAAAGGGGGATGAAGGCAGGAAGAAAAAGTTTTAGGGAGAAGAACTCATGTCACAGAGAGAAACAATAACCTTATTTCCCATTTGCAAATTCAAAATTTAAAATCTTTTTAAACTAGTGAGGTAGCCTTTGAGGTGAACACCAAGTACTACTCAGTTTCCACTGAACACAGAGGGATGTAGGAATCAACTCTTGAAATTATTTTGACAGTCTTGAGAAATTGGAGGGAAGTATAAAAATCTGGTTGCTTTTTTTTTTATTTCCTTGCCCAATCTTTTTCAGTCCATTAAAAAAGATGCCAAGTTACTCAATGTTTGATTCCATTCTCTTTATCCTGCCAAAAGACTGTATGACCTCCAGAGCCCTGAACAAAACAGGATGTATGCCAAAGAATGAAAATCCTATAGAATCATGCATGGCACTTTTCTGCATACAAGTAAAACTACATGCATACAAATAGCACTAAATCAAAGGGCCAGAGAGCACCTTTACATCAATACACTACATTAACCATGTGATACGTGTCAGAGGACCCTATGTACTTTTCTATTCGATGAAGAATCCACAGGCTTCAAGATAAACTACTTTTGACGTGTAGAATCAGAGAAACAGTGCATTTCAAGAATGGCCTACCAGACGCAACTCTCAATGAAATTCAAGAAAACAATTATAGAATGGTTTGGGTTGGAAAGGAACTTTAAAGATCATCTAGTAGAGTCCCCCTACTATGGCCAGAGACATCTTTCACTAGATCAGGTTGCTAAAAACCCCATCTAACCTGACCTTGAGCAATTCCAATTAAAGGGCATCTACAACTTCTCTGGGGAGCATGTTCCGGTATCTCACCGCTCTCTTTCAGTTTAAAATCATTGGTGCTTTTCCTGTCACTACAGGTCTTGAAAAAGTTTGTCCCCATCTTTCTTATAAGCCCCCTTTAATCACTGCAAGGCTGCTATAAGGTCTCCCTGGAGCCTTCTCTTCTCCAGGCTGAACAACCCCAACTCTCTCAGCCTGTCCTCATAGGAGAGGTGTTCTAGCCCAATATTCAGAGAAGTAACAGCTGTAGAGTAACATCCTCAAGCACCCAGCTAAATCGGAAACAAGAGCAAAACTGAATCCTGGCAACAAATAGTTGTATGAATAGTAGCAATAATACCAGAATACACCTCATTGGATGATCCTGTCTTCTCCTTTAGTTCTCCTTGCAACCCAAAGTCACCTGCTGTTATCTGCTTATGACAACCTGTAACGGCACATGCACTGACTACCTGATAGCTAAAGAGTCTGACAGCTGCAACCATCAATGGTCTTTTCTTAAAACTAAATGAACACCAGGAAAAATGGCTTGGCTAAGAAAGCTCAGTGATTATTTTAGATATCAAACTGCAAAGGTAATAATGATATAGAAGCTGTTCCATGGACTTCCCAAGTTTTTCAGAATCTTAGTTCTAGGAATAGCTTTGTTCAACCCGGGTACTGTACAAACATAGTGGAAAAAACATGTGGTTTGGCCCAAAGAACTTTCATTCTAAATAAATGAAAGACACCTAGGTGACAAAGAAATAGAGAAACAGCAGATAACTCTAGTAAATATAAGAGAGGAACTGTCCGGTTAGGACACTAGCAGACTAGCAGCTGACAAGCTGGCTTGCTAATTTTATTATTTTTTTTTTAATTGAGCATCAGGTAAAAGGAAAGTATGAAGACAAACAGTGGATACATTTATGAAGAGCTCTTCCCAAATAGCATAGTGTGGAAGAAAACACAGGCATTTATTGAATCTTTAATATCAAGGATGCAAAAGCTGACATTGTATGCCATAGAAAAGCAGAAGTTGTATTTCAGCAGCGAATAAGAGATGGTTAAAAAACTGGTAGAAGCCCAAAATGCCTTGGAAATGAAGACAAATAGCTTATGTATGATACAACAGGAAAAGAAGAGACAAAGGCAAGGTACTGAGAAAGGAATGATTTGGACAAAAATGCAGGGTTAGCAAAATGATTTTTATATCAACATTATGGATGAATTTAAGTGGATTAGTTTTCACATTATATTTTCTTGCATATTACATTTTGTGGTATATATGCTAAATTTATGATTACCTTATAATTATTGAATCACAGAGTTTTAATTAAGCAAGTACTCTGGAAGAAGAAAGCACATAGTTGCATGTATTTATGCTCCCTCTGTTATGAAAAAAAAATCAACAGTCTAGTTTTTGTAAATGTGTGCTTTTCTATGCTGAACATTCTCCATGTCTGACAGAAATGTGAAGGACCATAGATGTTTCTGCTTTCAGCACACACACACACCCCGCCCCCTCCAAAATCTTCACCTATTTGCATGTTGTAGCAAAAGTTTTCCCATCTCCACAGGAACAAGTGTACTTTAAGAATTCCTCTTAGAAATCCATGCCTCCGTTTTTCTTTGTTTAAGCAACATGAGGAATGAGCAGAAGCAGCTCCAATTTCTTTCATGAATGAGGTCCTTCATTCATGATTTTCATGGTACAATATATGGAACTTTAAAAGTTTCAGTCAATAGCTTGGTCAAGCAACCATATCTGAACTCTGATATTAACAATTCAACCTTCTGAAACTAATGAGTCCTATTATAACCAGCAGTATTTGTGGTTCACTTCCCATAACTAACCTCAGATTACATTTTTAAGTTATTTAAAATCAAAATGCCCAAATAAATGTATTTTACTTTAGTTTTTAAAACCGAGGCACTGCACCACGTAACAGGCTTTGCATAGTTTAGATAACTGAGCTGCTCCACGTGTAATGGTCACTATTATGCTATCACACTACACTGTTGTCTGAAAACACAGGTTTGGTATCTAAAGGAAGGAAACGTGAGACAAAAGTATAGGAAGGCAGAATAATGCGGTGAGCAAGTTAGGGCTACTGTAACAGCATAGTTTGTCCATCACATTTTGGCGCAAGTTGGAACAACTTTCATGCTTTTAGACTTTACTAGTGAAATTACACACAAGTGAGCATCAGGGTTGTCAGTAAAAACATTCTAAATTGAGGAGCAGCAAGAAATTTTACAAGCCTGTTCAAGTTTCAACAGGATGCTTTTGTTTTTTAAATCTAAAAAAAATGCTGTAGAAAAAAACAATCAAGTAAATTATTTTTCATCAGTTTTAGTCTTTTATTAACACTTAAAATTTCTTGAAACCTAAATAGAAGGTTTTATTTCCAGTGAGTCAAAGAACCATGTCCATAACGTGACAGTTTCAGACATTTTAAAGTTAAACTGACAAACATAAAACCTGTTCAATCCAGTCTAAAATAATTTTCCCTCCCTAAATTTTGGAACAGTGATCAAAAAAGCCACTTAGTTGTTCAAACATCTGTGTAAGTCCAAAACATTCTGGATGAACAACAGCCTACCCAAACTCTGCTGAGACCTCATTTACAGTATTTTTCTTTGCTTCTGAATCTGACTGTCTCCGGGTACTTGTATTACATGGGAAATGGAGTAATATCATGGTTGAAACAGTAAGTATTTGCTGCTCATTCTTTCCCTGGTGTGAATGGTTGTACTAGGCTTTCCAAGATAAACAGTAGCATCATATTGTCTTTTACACTATTTACATTGGACACTCTACAAGAGACAAACTAGTTTATATCAATGGAAAAAGATATAAGAATTATATTTTCATATGTAAATGCACTTCTCTGTACAAAAATTTTATTGAAATTCACATCTACTGGTATACATTGAAAAAAGGGTAAGGACGGTAAGCTAATTTTATCTTGTTCAGTTCTGCCCCTATTTAAGCACAGTTCTTTTCTACAAGCAGGTTCTGTCTTATTGCTAAAGAAGTTTAGCATTTAGATGGTCAAACGCTCCCGCCTTTAAGAAACTATTCGGGACCGCACATCACCTAAGGTACCAGTTTTAGAAGCCAAATGTTCTTGCCACAGAAAGGGACTACATGATGGCACAGTGACTCGCAGCAGTACAAAGAGGTTTCAAAACTGCAAGTGTGCTGTGGCCTGTGAACAACAGGCCTGTCTACATTGCTAAAGATAGACAGTGACAAGTCAGAAATGCTTCTCCGCACATAGGACCATGCACTGGTATGGGCATTCGTTCCTCTCACCAGAGAACTAGAAGGTACCGTTCAAGGAGTTCTTGTTTTCTGCTGCAAGCCTTTGAAAAGAGCTGTGGGCATGTCCAACATACCAATAGCTTCCGATTTCAAACGTACGGAAGCAAGGCAGTCAAATCCATGTTAAAAACTGAGAGGACTTGTGTATTCTGGGCTCTCCCAAGGAGTCTGGAAGTTTGTTTATAAACTTCCCATACCAAGACACCTCAGTCACAACCAGATAAATCTGTTCAGAAGAAGACACATAAATGCTTGTTTGTGGAAAGCCAAAACTGCAACTACCACACACAGGAGTGAGCACACCACATGCGAATAACAAACTGGATACTTGAACCAGTAAGTGTGATTACAGCTAATATTCAGGGTCATCAGAACTCAGCAGCAGCATTCACACAGAAGGCAGCTGATTTATGACATCCAAATCAATATATTCAGGACTCATAACAACACGCCATTCATTCTTCTGAACTAGAGAATGATATTCAAAAAAGCTCAGATCCTTCTCCTATACTCAGCTGGAGACCATGAATTATTTAATTTCTTGGTTGCCTTTGTGTGTGTAGCAGGGGGACCTAGTTTTCGTTTGGTTTGACAGCTATCTCATGCTGTATTTTTCTCTCCCAAAGCCTTCATGCAGTTCTTGATGTTAAAGCTTAGCTTTCTGTAGACAACTGTTATTTCATATTAAAAGCTGCATGAGTTTTTGTCAATATAAGACTTTGTATTTTATTTTTCCTTCATAGTTCACAAAATGGCTATTTCTATAATTCATTCCATGTTACTTCATAGAGAAGATTACTATTGCAGCATACACCCATCAAAGTCATCTTTCTCATCAACAAAACATTGTTTGTAGCAGCCACACATCAATGAAACTTCTTCAAGCCTGTGACTGTTGCTTTTTCATAATTATATTTTCTAATCCCCCTTTACACACGAGAGCTCAATTCACTTTCTGGTACAATGCATTAGTATCCTCTTCAAATCCATTAGCAGTACCACAAGATTCACAGCATCTCTCCCTCTTCAAAGTAGTGTGTTATTAAGTTACCATACAGCAGGCTGAAGACTAGGAATATTTTAAGTCCGCTGTATGTACCAAATCAGAGAAATCCATCCCAGTCTTTTACCATATTGGCAACATTCTAAGAGACACGGGCTTTGTTAAACCCGTGTTGCTGACACAACGATATATGGTATATTTAATAGAGAGATTTAATATGTAATATGATGGTAGCAGCATAATCTCTCCAGTCATTTTCAGCCCATAGCAATCAACAGTGTGACCTCAGCCTACCACCTAGCTAAATCAGGCCAAATATCTCAAACATGTTCAGTAAAACAAAACTAATTCATCTAATGAGTTGCTGTCAGGAATACCAGGTGTCCAAGATACTATCAAAACAACTAGTAGGATGTTGCAAAGCACTTTATGGAGTCTAGAAATGGGATGACTTATAATACATCCCTTTTGGGTTTTATTTGAACACATCCCTCCTCCCCCCCACCGCCCACCCCAAATGAACATTTATTTTGAAGCATTTGAGGCATTTTACTGAACCAGTTATCATACATTCATACTAAAATTCCTTTATCCTTTCCAAACTGATGGTAAAATCTGCAGTTGAACTGAACAGGGTAAACATGGATTACGCTGGTTTTCCTTCCTTTGCAAGTACAGGTCCAAAACAAGGCTGACAACCTGATGCCTAACACAAGTGCAGAAGATGCAAGTGACCTCAGTTAATTCCCAGCTCTCACAGGCTCCACCAGCAACAAATTCCACAGCTTTTCCAAAGGCATCTGCAAAAAGACCCCTCTTTTTTTTTCCATTTCAGAAATCCAGGTGGATTTATATACCGGGTTAGAAACTCCTTAGGTGGCACATGAAGCCTCTATGTTTCAACCTAAGCTCTTTGGTGCAATAAAATACATGCAACAGCAGCTCAGCTTTTAATGCTATTCTAATGAATAGCCCTGCAGTGAGTTTGAGGCATTCTGCTTGGCAGTAGCCAATCTCCCAGTGTTAAGAGTGCTGATGGAGCCACACTGGTCCCCTTAGATTCCGTGTGAGCAGCAAAGGGTAGGTGAGCAGATAGCAGCATATGGACACATGCCACAGTATGAATCTGTCCTTTCCTTTTTATCCTCTCCACTCCAAAGCCAAGGCAAATTTTGGTCACCAGTTTTTGCAGCATGACCTAGCCCTTCTTTTTATCCTTTCTTTTACTAGTTTCTCTATTTCTAAAGCCACAGTCTGTCATTTTCCTCCTGCACCTGGGAAATGCTTCTAAAAAGCTTAAAACAAAACAACCCCCAACCATTAAGTAATTCTATATAAAATGTTTAAGCAAGATAACTCTCACCCTCTGATACAGAAAATCTTTTTCAGAGTGGTCATCTTTTCTTCCCGGTTTTACAGCTGATGTGTTGGAAACAAATTAAGGGGGAGCAATTTACCATCATTAGAATATTTCCCTCAGACTGAGTTTGAACACTTCAGGTTTCCAGCAGTTTGCCATATCCATTAAGTTACAGTTATGGGTCTGGCATGCCTTAGGTTCCTACAAAACAGCAATGCTTCTGCTACACAAGATGACTGTTATCAAAACAGATGCTGACGTACCAAAACCAGCAGGAATTCCTCAACTAAGAATAGCCAAATGCTCTCTCATAGGAAAGCTGCCTTTCTTGAGCTGCCTGCGTTCTTCTTTGGACCACAACCATGTGGACAGCCCATGTAATAAATAGGATCAGTTATTTACCCATTCATTTTATTTAGATAAAAAAGTAATCTATATCATATTTGAAATCATATTAGTAGTTGCATCTGATACAAAAGTACTTTTGTAGCACTGTGTGAATGTCCTGTCCTATCATCAGCAAATTTTCAATCTACCAGTCAGGAAAACTAACAATGGGGTAAGGACATAAGCCAAAGAACAAATCAACAAAATAGAAATATGATGTCAGGGTTTAGGGGATGGAATCACTGTTTTATTGAATTTGAGTTAATTTCCCCAAATTCCGAGAGCACTGGAAGCAAAGCATTTCTATTTATCACCTCTGGTTTACTATTACAAATTGGACATGATTCAGTGGTGTCTGCTGAGAAAAAGAGAGCATATGAGCAAGTAATCAGCAGTGCAGTTCCCAGTAATCAGCCAGATCAGCCCCCATCAAAGTAGAGAAACCAGCGCTCCTCATCAAATTCCATGCTTTCCTCCCATTCCCCTTTTGCAAGGTCTGAGACAGCAGCCACAGCAGGAGACATTAATCTCACTAGTTAGTAGTAACAGTAACGATGATGCACAAATAACCTCCCTTTCCCATCTCCACAGTATAAGGCATAGAGACTTCAAAGAAATTCCTGTTATTAAATCTATGACATGCTATACAAGACTAAAACAATGAAAGAGTTGGAAGCAGCATGGAACGATCTAGCGGTGACTCACAGTGGGAGTTATCAAAGCTGCTCAGTGGCTGACCTGATAATCAGGTAAAAGAGTTGGGTCAGAAAAACCACCTCACCTCATTATATCACGGTACTGGAAACATTCATAAAGACTTAGGCAAAATGCAAAAGTGTTCAGTGGTACATATACCACCTTTATAGCTTTTGTGTGTTTACTCAGCGTGCATAGTTGCTTTCACATGCAGGCATACCTTGGTCCCAGAAGACCAGTTGCTATTTTTTAAAGTTTTAAAATGTTTTGTGCCTCTTACTGACAAAAGTAATGCATGCTATGAAAAGACCACTCAATAGGGTTGATAATCTAGATGATCTCTGTAATAATTCATAACTTGCAGTGATTCAGTGAGAATGAAGACAATCACCCTAGAATTGAATTTGGTCTGTAGAACTTCAGGTAAGACTGTGTTTGTCAATGTTTTAATATCATGAATACTTTAATCCTTTCCTCTGAGAACGCAACCCTCTCTATAAACACTGGCTAACAAAGCCTTTCTGCATGGCAATAAGACTGAGAAATATGTCCCATTTAACAAAGAGGGAAAATTGAGGCCTGAAAGAGTCTTTCAGCATTTTAGGAATAAAAGAGCAAATGCTTTACAGAGAAGGTCAGTCAAATTATTCTCATTTTACTAAGGTTACTGAACCGCCCAGTTACCCGTAGACACATCTTTTGCACCTAGCTGACCAGATGACTCGGACAGACTACTACTATGCATTCACCGTTCAACTGCACAGTACCTGTACAACAAACCTCACGAGTGGACCAACTGTTCATGTGTTTCACGTGCCCAAGAAATCTGACACATTCAGGGCATATCATGCGTAGCACATGTGCTACAGACATCAGTGCAGCTTCAGATCCAGACGCATCACTGTCACACCAGGCAGCATAATTTTTTTAGCATTCAGTAAGAAAGGTTAGGAACTTCCAGTCTTATAGGTGGAGCAACAGATTCAAATTGCAGAGACCTAAGTTCTGCCCTGGTTTAATTGTTCACTCACTGTTTGACCACCTTTGTATCTTTTCCACCCACTTCTCTTCTGGCCTTTCTCTTTCACAATGAACTTCACAGAGCAGGAAACACTTGTTTGTTTGGGTTCCTGGTATGCAGGCTGAGGAGCTATGGCTCATCTGAGCATTTTCTGAGCCTTCTTCTGGCACAAATCAGCAGCGTGAATGAAGTACAAACATGACAGAAATCACTTCTTCACCTAATGGGATTTAGAGGTCTCTCATATTCTAAACACAAGTTACAACAGGGTGTCATTCAACTACCTAAGCACAGGTGTCTAGTGCTATTTTAGATGTCATACAAAGTGCTATTTTTAGGTGTCATACTGTATCTTACATGGCTTTTACCTTCCTCTTCGAGACAGCAAACTTATCCCATACATCCAAGTATTGTATTTCAGACCCATGCAGATGGCTCATAGTCTTGGACATCTAAAATCACACTCACGATTCATGGTTGGGCAACGGAGACTACTGGATTATTTTCCACACTGGTACATCAGAAAACTATGAGGAAGACCCTGCAGATTCCCTTCTAATAGTGTGCAAGTAACTTAATTTCTCTTCCCTCCCCA
>VXBO01010815.1:963470-993267 GCA_013400135.1 Rhinoptilus africanus | reverse complement strand
CCCCCCCCCCCCCCCCCCACCCCGCCATTTGGGATGCAAGTGAAGTAGCATTTCTTTAACACTACATTGTACATTGTAAATCATGATTTAAGCCTCACTTAAGTCCTTTAAGGGAGGAAAAAAAAAACAACAGGGAAACATTAGTGCCGTTATTTCCTTCAGATCTTACTTTCAGTAGACCTTGGCTGTGTTAGCCAAGATCTTTTGTACCTGTTCTCACTCTTTCATAATACAAAGGGAGACAGACATCAAGGTGCAGATCTTTCAAAAGTATGTAGACACCCAACTGCTGTGTTCCACACTCTGGAAGTCTCAGGCCCCCTGAAGTAGTGGTTATTGGCCACCCATTGTGCTGACAAATGATTTGTAGACATGAGCTGCAAGTCAGCTCAGGGTTAAAAATAAACATTCACTTTCAGAGGACTACTTAAACCAGCTCACTGAACCGATTAACAGTGCACGGCTCTACAAATAGTTGTATCAGCACAACTGACAGGGCAAGGGTCTGTGGTTTGGGGGTGGGACTGAGCAGCTGTGGCTGGAATGCCTCAAGTTTGAATCTCCTCTTCAAGTTACTTAAGCTTTGAGCATACCCGAGAAAGTCTGGCCCCAGGTTCTTTTAAAAAATGTGCGGAGCTTTTTTCCAAATGAAATAGCAAATTATGAAACCAAAGACAACTTGTCAGAGCGTGATTGCAGCAAATAGCATGAAAGCATTAAGACGGTATTTCCAATGAAAAGGAACACTGTGATGATCAACAGCATTCTGCATGAATCGGAAGAGTCTGGTAAAAGGGAAATAAATAAAATTCTCATGTTCTTTTCCCTCTCTCCTTCCTATTACTATATAATTCTCTTGTACAAGGTGAAAAACAAGAAAGCAGGGAATATTTAGCGAAGAAGGTAAATCTTACAAGATAGTTGAAGTTTTTAGAAGATTATCATCCTTTTGCATGTATTCAAGATCATAAACTTTCAAGGAAACTCAAATTGCCTTTCTATGCCCTTTGAACTTAATTGACACCAATGAGTATAACTGTGCAGACACAATATAGGTGGATTAGTTTTCAGCAGGTTCATTTATTAGCAGCATGCTGCAATTATCAACAAGGTGAATCAATAAGCATGAAGTACACTGGGCTGCCTATGTGTGACTAATACAGAACAAGTTCTGTTGCACTCAGAGCCAAGGAATGCCATGCTGCTGCACAGGTCTTCTCCTCAATGTCCTACGTCAGTGCCAAAAACATCCACTCCCTGCAAAACGGATGACTTATTAAAAAACAGTTTGTTAACAGGCAAATTCCAATGTTAGAGGGGGGAACTTGCAAAGCAGAGCTAAGGATTCCAAGCCTTTGCCAACAAACAGTGTAGCAAATGGCAATTTCTCTCATTAATTTCAGTGGCTTTGTTTCAAGTCCCTAATGATGAGAGGACTTATTCTATCTTCAGTTAAGATACACGTCACTTCAGTCATCGTGATCTGGCTAAATGGTAAGAGCAATGATGCGTCAGCAGTGTGGTAGCTCACTCACTCATTTTACATCAGCAACATGAAAAGTTTTTTACTAATCCAGACCACAAGATTTTCCATAGAAACTCCCATGCACACGTGATTTGATCTTAGAATTGGTCCTAAGGGAGCAATGACAGTGACATTCAATAATACTTTGTACTTCAGTCACAAACTCAGTAATGCTTAAAATGAAGTAAGTCTAGAGCAGCACCCATTTCAGTATTTTATATAACCAAGTACAGTGTCCTAATTTTCACTTAGCTCTGGTCTTGCATGTAGTATTGTAGTAAGGGATTCAGCCTTGCAGTGCTTTCATTTACAGCTCTTCCACAGCCTGCAACGCTACATCGAGACACTCACAAATACTACCACCAGCCCTTGGACGGTATTTTCCTTGCAGTGCAGCTACAGTGAGTGGAGGAGGGAGAGGTACGTTCCCTTCAGGCTGTGGGAAGAAATGCTGGGCAGAAATGTGGCATTTTGCTTTGGTGACCAGCAATGGGACACAAGGAAATGCAACGAAGCTGCTTCAGGGGAAGTTCAAGTTGGATGTTAGGAGAAGGTTCCTTACTGAGGGAAGTCTATCACTGGAACAGCTCCGCAGGGAAGCGGTCACGGCACCAAGCCTGTCAGAGTTCAAGGAGCATCTGGACAATGCTCTTAGTCATATGATTTAGTTTTAGGTAGTCCTGTGAGGAGCAGGGAGCTGGACTTGATGATCCTTATGAGTCCCTTTAAACTTGAGATACTTCATGATTCTATGGTCAACTCAGGTGTCCTAATGTAACCGGTAAGTTTGTTCATTGACTACAGAAGACGACAAGCTTCTCTAGGCTAAGGATAACCATTGAGAATAGCCTTAAAGCATCTGATTTTCTCATTTGCATTTGGTACATGTTAAAATAAAGACTGTAATGAAAAGAGAATAAGAGTATCCTAAAATCTGTCCTTTGTTGGTTGCAGCTCCTTCATCGTGGTGGAAAAGTATGCTACACTTGCCAAATGACAATGGTTTATAAATACTCCAGGTCCTAAACATGACCACTGTTCATTGCGATCAAAAGCCGTAACAAGTTACAGGTCATCTTTACTCTTCTGAAGCAGTCTTGCCTCAATTTATTTTATCCTTTATTATTTTCTGTTGTCTTGCATAACTTTGTAATTTGCTCTGAAAAAAAGAATAAACTCCATATAAATTTTCGGCATTATTCTAACTGCTTTGACCTTTATTATATCTCTAGCAGGTGAGTCACAAAAAATAACCTATGCTAGGAAAATTTGAGAATTAATAAGTGCTCCTGACTTCAGCAAAGATAATAATTAAAATCAAAAAAGTCAGAATCATGAAGGAAAATACTGACTAATAATCAAAAAGTTTTCTTTTGTTTTTTGACCATTTTAACTTTTTCAGCCTCTGCTGAGATTATGTTTCTCTAAATAAAGCTGGAACTTTCTGTTATGAAAACATCAATATGACAGTTCAAAACCTTCCCCTCACGCATACTCAAAAATATTCAGTTTGAAAAGGCTGTCCAGTGAGACAGTTCACAAAGCAATGCATAGTGAAATGTGAAAAAAGCCATTTTTGATTAAGAACATTAATTTTTATCATATAACGTAGGGTCAAAAGGTCACATGTGCCAGACAAACACAAGGGCGTATGGACAGCCCTTCACTTACAGAGGAAAAAAACCTCAGAATACATCACCAAATCTAACAGGTATCGATATTTTAAATGTGATCTGGGATGGAGTGTCTATTACCCCTTGCCTGGGAAGAAGTACCTGTCACTCAGACCCTTGTTATTCTCCATGCAATTGTCATCTTGAATCTCTGGCAATGAAAAGCTACTTAAATACCCACGGCATCGCATGTTATAGACACAGACCTATCTAGTTTCACTCCTTACATGCGAGACTCTTATCGTCTCCATCACACACCTCACTGCTTTACCTCCACCTGCTCCTGGGCCAGCAGACACAATGTCGCTCTCCGGAATTGGGCAGCTGGATGTAGCTGTGCGGCTCACAGAGCAGCTGCGCCTGGTACAGGGGTTTTCCAGGGAGAGTCAGACACCGTACCAGGGAACACAAGCCTCCTAACTGCACCCTCCACATGCAGGGAGCCTTGACAAAAAGCAGGCTCTTCCCAGCTGCAGCCCCTTCACGTCACATCATCCAAGTGCAGGAGAAGGGGGAGAAAAGGATGGGGCAGAGAAAGACCTCTTATAGCCACGTGAGTGGGCATACATGTGAGCTTCGCATGTCAGGTTAGAAAAATCCCAAGAGGCCTGTCTATGGCTCCATCAGCCAGCTGCAAATGTGCCCAGTAGGTGAGGAATGCTACGCCTCCCTGCTGCAGATACCTAAGCAGGCAGTGCGAAACACTCCCGCAGCGTTCCACACGTTCCCTTTTTCCCCTCTTACTGTATCTGTGCCCACCGGCTTTTATACACTGCTAATTTACTCCGCTTTCAATATCAACACACAGATTCTGGCTGCAAAACTTTTAAGTTTGGGTTTAGTTTTTTAAAGATAAAAAATGGTAAGAGCAATTAAACATATGAATGAATTTCTAGGAGAAGTTAACAAGTTAAATACTGCTTTGACTTTATTGCTGTGGCTCAGGCTTGCACTCACTACACAGACCTGAGAAGAAAGCAGAGTCACCTTTTTAATGAACACATTGAAATTCTTCCATCATTGCCATGAGCTCGTGAATTGTTTCAAAACCATGCACACAGAAGAGGCCAGAACCTTTCAGAAAATGGTGTTCTCTTTCTTCATAGATGTAACAAAACACAGCAACTGCAAGCAGCCACAAACCCAAGCTTTTCCTCCTTACATTTTTGCATTTACATCAGGCTTGCAAAAAGTTGACATGTAGATGTGAAAAATAAGCTATTTTCAGACATCACTCCCAAAGAAGAAACTACATAGACATGCTTTAATCTAGCTGCTGAGTCTGCACCTATCTACATATGCTAGGTGCCTGCAACATCCACATATAACCTAGGCTGTCCCAGCCTTGCAACTGGCTACAAAATTCCGGTAAGCAACACCGTAAGCTGTATCCTGGCGTGATCAGAAAATACTGTGAAAGTTAAAATTAAGGAGAGACGTTATTTCTGCTCCACCTGTTTAAATGTTAATAAAGGCTTGTATAATGACACTTTCCGGTGTATTCTGATCATGCTGCAAAGAAACTAGAAGCACATATTCTGTTACACCAAGCCCCATCAAAAGCATTGATTCCGTAAATGGAGGATAATGCGGTCTCTCCCATCATGTAGTCAATGTTAAAAATTATAAGTACCTTGAAATGTCTGATAAACAGTATACAGCTCACACATGCTCAGTCAGTAGCCTGGTTAATATTTTATAGTTTATCTGATAAAGTTAACAAAAGAATTTAAGTCAGAGTGGAAGCATACACTGAATATTTCATCACCTTCTTAATTGCAGAATACAGACAAGACAATTTTTTCCCTTTGGGAAAAATAAACGTTAAAAGTTATTACTGATGGGAATCAGTTTGGCAATTAGGTTAAATCCAACTGAAACCAACCAGAATTGGAGTGCTGAAAACATCACAGAGCTAAAACATATTCAGCCAACTCTATTAATTTACATGATGGAGCAGAAATGTCGATAGCAAAGCCTGTGTAACTCAGCAAGCTGAGGTTACATTAACACAGAAGAAAACACTGCTTTGTGCTTTTTTTCCTTACAGTTAATTTGCAGTCTTCAGAAGCTGCTATTCTTTTGCACAGCGGACAATATGATATACCTAAGGCTTTTCATTCCGACTTCTGATTTAAAGGTCTTCAGCTTGTGCTACAGACCTTAGCCTTGAAGCCAAGTGCAAATTAGCTTTAAATCAATGAAGCTGATTAAAGCTTCATTGTGGCTGAGCCCTTTAATAGAGGGAGAAGGGGGGAGGGGAAAGAGCCACTTGAACATGGCAAAAGAGCTGCCTCTCAACTTGGAACATATGTAATGCTTTTCAGCTCCACTTTACCCTGACAAAACCTTGAAGGGTTTAAGGCCATTTACCTGCTGACAGGGTGAAACCAAAGTCCCAATTCAGTGAGAAAGGCCAAGAATCAGAGATGTTGCTATGCAAGCAGAAAGTAAAAGGTTGCTTTCAAAAATAGTGGGGGGAAACGAAGAGGGCAGAGGCAAGGAGATAGACATCAAAACATCTCTCCAGGAGGGAACCAGGGAACAAACTTCCCACCCTGCTGTAGCAGCATTTTTGTTTTCTTGGTGGTTTTTCTAGTTTTTTGTGTTTTGTTTTGTTTTAAATACAGAAGTTCCTATTTAGAGAAGTAAGCTGTAGGCAAGTTGCAGTGCTGTGAAAGGAGCTAGCTCTTTCTTGGAGTTCCATTCTCAAACAAGCCACTTGTCTCCAGGGGCTGTCTTTCACTTGGAATGCAGACAGCCTGCCAGATTCACCTTTAAAAAACAATAGCAGTACCAAATGAGAACAGGGGAAGATCCTTACGCTGCTTTGAATACCACCAGGGGAATCCACACTGCACAACTGCTGGGATTGCTCTCCTTTCTTTCCTTATCCTTATATTTAGTAGAGCCAAATATACACAACTTGAACAAATAGGATGATAGGCTTTTTTTTTTTTTCTCCAAGCACATACATATTTGGGAATCTTCACAAAAGGCTAAAATATAAAAACAAAACCATTGTACCTCCTGAAATTCACCTCTCCCGCCAGAGTAGATAGGGCTTAGTATATTGCTAAATTATACTCAGAGCACCAAGAAAAATTTCACCCCACCCTCCTGTTTGAAATCTTAGCCTTGAAGATTAATTCCTCCTCTGATGACAACTCAGTCACCCGGGGGCCCTCAACCTCTTACATTTCACCTCCAGACATAAAATAAAGCAAAAATACTGAAATGTAAAAATTGGTCTGTAAGACCCTGAAAAAAAAAAACCCAAACAAGTAGCAACGATCATGCTTAAGATAAGCAACTGAATATTAAAGCTTTGAGTAAGTCACAATAGATAGTAGCATGTTTTTAAAGAATATTAAAAGCCTGCCACGAGGATTTATTCACCCAGAACTTATTTTTTGGAAGATAAAACAAGTCTCACAGATAAATTTAAGACTTCAAGCTTAAAAGTAGGAATTCTCTCTGAACAGAGCTCGACACACAGACAATCAAACAGCTGCAGTGTCCGATTCCCTGATGTTAGCACCTGTGTTTTTTGTGCAGAAGTCCTTAAAGATTATTGTCCATTTTCACAAGTTATGAAAAATATTTAGGAGCACATAGACATTTCGTTCCACTATTGCACCTCACTCATGAACTAGCTACATTGACTACCTCTGGAACATAAACATCTAGCAAAATTATGGAAGATCACTTATTAGTGGACATCAATGTGGAGGATGAATACTCCCATTGCCTCCCTTTAGGCAAATACAGGAAACTAAGCTGCATAGACTCATCTCTAAAGTCAAGGCAACGTATTGTCCTGGGTGTCCACAGGTACATTATCAAGTTGACTACATATGAGGCAAGGAGTTAAATCTGTTCAAAGGTACATCACAGTAGATTATCTCCTTCTTTCCCAGATTTTAGTAATGAGAGATCTACACTGCAGAGGGGGAACCAAATATTTGTTCTTCACTACACAGGGCTTTTCCTTAGCTGATCTACACATCATCCAGAATGAGAAGCAACTTTTCATCACAATACTGGGCAAAAAACCAATATATAACTTGAATGACAGCAGTGCAACTCTGAGCAGGTGAACAGAGTTGCATATGACAGAAGTCACCCACTTCATACATAAAGGCCCAATAACAAGGCACTCTGTGCAGAAGCACTCACACTGTAGATTTACAATTTTAAGTGCTAGTCAGCAAGTTGGCAATGCACTTTCGGATGCTTATGCATTTTGGTTGCTTTCTCTTTTTTTGTCTACTATATAACATCAAGATTTGAAGGCAGGAGGTGTATTTGCTGCACCAACATTAATGCTTGTTATCTCATCAGTTAATGGGCATCTCAAATGCCTCAAATATGGCAAGTTGGTCTTGGGTTTTTTTAAACACACTAACGTCACTCATGCTGGTATTCTGTGTGCTAACTTTTCCCATATCCTTGAAAAACATTTAACATAGAATTTGTCACACAAAGCTTCTCCATTTGGAATTCACTTTGTCTGCTACTCATGGAATATATTTTGCTATTTGAGTAAATTGATTAAATTTTTTTCATCTTAACAGCAGTAGGATTTGGGGGAAACGGGCAACCTTTCTGCATGATAAGAGGTGGGACCTGATGAGGGATCAATATTTTCTGCAGCATTACCTAACTGGCAGGATGTAGAGGGGTTATGTGTAGTCACTATTCACAACTCTGAAAACACATTACTTTGGAAATACATGAAGAAACAAAACCTTACCATAGAACAGCACCGATATTTACCTACCAGAATTGCAACAGACATCTCTTAAAGCCTTTAAAGGCTACTGAGCAAAAGCGACTACCCTATTTCATACTGATAGCAGTAGGTTATACATCATAAGTTGAAAATTTGCTCTCAGTACTTCCTGTAATAGGAAAGAGACAAGATTATAGGAGCCAGTTTTCAGGTCAGACTCTAGTACTTCTTGGCACAGGATTCAGAGACTTGTTTCACATCTAGCTGCACTTCACAGAAGTCTCAAAAACAAGCACCGTGATTCCTTCATTTCCACTTTGAGAACAGCCTCTGGCATGGAGCAGTAGAGCAGGCAGAAGGACTGGTATGACCACAGTGCTCCAGACACAGGTTTTTTTACACTATCCCTACTAAGACAAACCTGTTATGCCACTCAGGAGCTCAGATCCAGCAATCTTCTGATCACTCTGTGCCAGGAGACCTGGCATACTGCAGAACATGGTTTTTAACGACTACACCAGAGCTGCTGCAGAAAGGACTTGTAGGCTATTGGTGCAAAGCATCTTAACACTAGCCATTCTAAATTAAAAGAAATATCAAGTGTCTATAATTAAAGGAATCACAGATAACTACAGGAATACATTAAAGACCAAGAAAGGTCAAACGTTACTATGTGTGACCCAACACTCCACAACCACAGGCAGAACAAACAGAGTTTTGGAGAGCCTTCAATACAGACAACTAAACACTCCTGAAACAGTACTTATCTGCTAACAAGACAGGCAGTGGCTAACATCATATCACAACAGTATTTGCTGGTGTGAGAGAAAATGGGATCCAAACACTACAGTGTGTCAAAGATGTATCGTTTTCATCCATCCATTACGGTACAGAGCCATTTCCCACTGTTTTGACACAACAGAAGACATAAAAGAAATTGTTGATTATGTCTGTCATTTCTACGATCACAAATCATACCTCAGTTTTTCATGACTCTAGATAGGATTTCTCTGCAACAGCAGTTTTCTGGGAAGTGTTTACCTACATTGTGAAAAGAGCTTACGGATTAGTTTGATAAAACCCACCCATTGCAAGACAAGTTAGACACTGAAAGCTCCTCTTTCCTCTCCCAGTTTACGACCCAGATTCTTAAGCACATTTAAATAATTTTGCACTGCACAAAGTAACTCTAAAACCAGAATCACCACTTAGAAACTTAAATTGAAAACCAGGTGATGTGTATAACAACCTCACCTCTTTACCTACGCAATTTTCCAAAATTAAAAACTCTAAAATCAAGGTAAAAATAAAAGAAGGACATAAACCATTGCATAGTAGTATCCACAAAGCTGACAGGAATATGTAAGGTGACGAGAAAGGACAATAAATTTTCTGGTTCTTCTGTAATCCTCAACTGGTGAAAAATAAGATGGGATTTCTACTCCCTGCACCATAATTATACTTTCCCAAATATTGTAGAAGTGCAAATTCAGAAGTCTGCTGTGGAATTTCTAAATGCAGCCAAAACATAAGCCCGAGCTTGTTGCACACACACCTCCCCCCCACCTACCCCCCCTTTTTTTTGGTTACTTAGTTGTGAGCATGAAGACAAAAGAAGCACCTGAGAAGGCCAAGCACATTCACCTTTCTTAAAATTTTATTTAATAAACCAGGATGAGAAGAATTTGTCTCATATTCTTATCTCTCAGGCAAACATTTCAATATACAAGCTTATATTACTACTATTTAGACAACCCTGGAAAATACAGCCCAAGCAATATTCTCACTAGAAAACCAATACCAGAAACTAAACATAGCTGGTGTGTCAAAAAAAGGTAAATGGATATAAATCTAATCTCAATAGAAGTGGGTTTGCCAATTTTTGCGTACAATACCTACAGCACAAGTTATTCCTCAAGTAGAAATAGCTTAATTGGAAAATACAGCAATAGCTTCATTTTGCTTTGAAAAGCGCAAATTATCAGTTTTATAATTAACTAATTTAATCGGGGGTGTCACATTTGATGACAATAAAAGTAACAAAAGGAAGCTGATCTTTCTGTTGATAATAAAATTCACCCTCCTCCCTGCAAGGCATGAAAAGAAGGAAAAACCCTGAAGAGTTCAGAGTAGATATTACTGTTGAGAAACCAAAGGGGTGATAATATGAATCGCAAGAGAAGTGCAACAAGCCATCTACTTGAAATTTGCTTTTCACACAGTTAGTACAAAGACAACAGCTCCTGCAAGAGAGGTCAATCTACCCACACATTAATCCCCAATCAAACAGCACTCCGAGAATCAAAACGTGATTGCAAGTCTCTTGCATGCCAAGATGAAGGAGTTTTTCATTTCAGTCTATTACTACCAGCATTTTACATTCATTATGGTCAGAGGGTGAAGTGAGTACTGGGTACTTGCTGGTTCTGAATGTCAGCACTTTCTTGATTACATTACTAGAGAATTAGCATACAGAACCTGCATTAAAGCAGTACAAATGGGCTTACTTAAAGCTACTTTCATAGCTAAAGCTTTCATAGCAGTCTTACTTTCCAACTCAGAAGGTTAAAAGGTTAAGAGGTTAAAAAATAGCTGTATAACCTATCCATTGCCTCAGAGAAAGGTCTAAGAGACTAAGCTTTGAGAATTACAATGACACGAAGGCTATCTTTGCTTTTGTAACCATTTCGTTAAAATACACTCAGTAAGCTAGCAACCCTGGCTTTGAGGGTGAGGTTTTTTGTTGGGTTTTTTGTTTGGTTGGAGTTTTGGTGTATTGGGTTTTTTGTTTGTTTCTTTGGTTTTTTTTAAAGCCCTCATTAGGCAGATCAAAATAAAACTTAGAAAATATTTCTGTAACCTCCAAATCTACAACAAGCTAGCACAGGTACTAACTCTTCACAGTAGAAATTGCCAGAAACAGAAAATTCAATGACTCCTATAGGGTCATTACAATCTGCAAACCTTGGAGAAAATCCTGGAAAGAACTACTGAATACATTAAAAGGAAAGAGGATCATACCTACAGGAACAAGTGGGATAAGCAGTCTTAAGAGAGTTTTAAGAGTTCAAGACCTTAGTACACTTCTTGCAGAACTTCTTTTGCCATTTACATCATAAATGTACCCCAGGCGCCCCAAACACAAACCAAAGTAGTGAATATTTCCATAGTGAAGTTACACATTAACTCACCTGTATGAGGAACTTCGATGTCCAATAAGTGCATCAAGGGATGAAAAGCAAGGGAAAAGACAGTGACTATTCTACAAATGAAGCAGTTATTAGCTGTTGTTAGCTGCATGAGAGATTGTTTGGTTAATCCAATCACATTCTTTGAGAGTGCAAGTTATATGCAGTGTATTATACAATGATGATGATGATAAATAACTTCTTTGAGACTCATAACATCATAAGGTTGGATATTTTTTTTTCAAAGTTTACTTTTTTTTTCAATTGGACTTAGGTTACTTGAAAGAAAATCCTTTAAAAAGGCTTCATCAGCATGGTACTGCATCAATGAAGATTTATTTTTTCCAAATTCTAGTTTGCTCACATATGGCCAGCTCACACAGTGGGGAGAGTGAACTTCAGGGGCTTCTAGGTGCAAGAAACAAGGAATGCTTGTCAGAACTATAAGCTTTGGGGCCAGCAGCTGAGCTGGCCCTATCCTTTGCTCTACGGGATCAACCAAAACAATTTACGCATTAAAAAAGATAACAGATTTAACAGTGTCATATGTGATACTTGCTTTGCTGTGAGCAACCAAATGCTAGGTGTGCTTAGATGTTATGCATCAGTTCTGCTGCTCGAACAACCACAGATATAGTTGGATTACATTGCTTTACCTAGAGAGCTGGATCTTTACTATTGCAAAGTCAAGGCATTCCTTGATACATACTAATACGATCTTATGAAAATGGGAGTCAGAATAGAAAGTCCTTTCACCAGAAACCAACTCCTAAGGATGAACAGCAGAGCACACCAGTTACAACTACCTAAGAAATAATATTAGGCAATTTTCTGGACAACAATCTGGTTAATCCAGTAACAGTTATTCTAATACGAAGTTTCAGCCATCACTAACACTAAAATACATCATCACTGTTTTTCAATCAACAAATATGTGGTAATGGAAGCCAAATACACACTCCTTTGCTAAATAACAAACATGCTTAGTGAATCAACATATTCATTACTCTAAGTACAGAGACCAAACCATGCAGAAATGGCCTCACAAGAAACAAGAATTCTCACGCCCTAGTATTATTTTCATACTTTGCAGGTTCTTCTCAGCAGGAGGTTCCACTGAGGTTCACTCAAGCCCATCTGCTGCTTTGCACTTGTTTCTTTCACTTTGTTCCTACTGATCAGTCTTGCTGTATTTGCTGCAGTTTCAAACGTTTTCAAAGCAAATCAGGAGCTCAACAAATACAAGACGCGTACAGTTGGATTAATTCTAGTTAACAATCAAGAGAATCACTTACTTTATGTGCTCTATTTCCACATGAGTGGACAAGTCAGGTGATCATTTAGGAGCCAGAGTCTGTAGTTGTAAATTATTTCCTGGGTTCAGGTGACAGTTTAGACAAGCATTTGTCAGGAAAGACACTGCTATAGGTGATCTTGCCAGACGATAGGGAGATGGACTGGAAAGCCTATTGAGCACCCCTCAGGATATTCTTACTAGGGTTTTCTGTTTTCTATCCTCTTGAAAGCTTAGGGAGAATAAACCAACAAGTGTTCACTTCTCAAAATATATCTTACGTCACTAAGAACAGCACTACAGGTTTTTGTGGCATTTGTACAGAGCTTCTTGTGAGAGAAAGCAGCCACCTTGCTTGGGAACAACTGCATTCTGAAAACCTTTTCTGAGGCTTTCCACAAAAACTTCTTCCAGAGTGAAGAGGCTAAAGCCTCCGAATACTTGGGACCAGTGGAAGCCTCTTGCCCATTCACATGAATGAAGCCAAGATGGAGTTTGCAGCAGGCAACATATCTCAAAAAATGAAGTCTTGTTTGGTTTCAGCCGATTACATCACCTTGGTACCTTGGCAACAATATACTCCTCCCTTACAATCACTGGCCAAAGTTACCTCTGATGTGCATAATCTGACTGCAATTCCTGTCTGAGATGAGAAGGAACAGGGTTACATTGCTGCTATACCAACCCTTTAAAGGAGAAATTCAGCAGAATGCCCAAGGGATTTACAGGTACTTTGATGCTACTGAAAATACACATGGACTGTGACAAAAGAGGCTTTTGGGGGAAGGTTCTAAACAACAAAAGAAATGGAAACATCTAGTTGTCCAGTAGTTTTATACAACATTAATATTATTTCAGGATTGTGTGAAACGAGAAGAATAGCAATTAATCTGCTCACAATAGAAGTGTCTTACAGCTTCCATGGAATGACTATATCCCAAGCATTGTCACTCCAGAGCATTTTACCACTGAAAAGTTCACTAAGATGAGTTTGCACTCACAGGGCGAACAACCAGGGAAGCAAGTTAAACAGAAACCAAGATGGGAAAAATACATATTTGACAGGAGTTCTGCCCAAATGGAATTCACTCCTGAGCATCAGTAAAAGTTTTTGGACCACCACCCACCTAGGTATTAATGAAACTGATTCCACACATCCTGCATGTCCCTTCTTCTGAGGGCACTGCGG
The DNA here is from genome assembly GCA_013400135.1 of Rhinoptilus africanus. Classification (NCBI taxonomy): domain Eukaryota; kingdom Metazoa; phylum Chordata; class Aves; order Charadriiformes; family Glareolidae; genus Rhinoptilus; species Rhinoptilus africanus. The sequence goes on along the minus strand of VXBO01010815.1, from coordinate 979,663 downwards.
AAGGGTCATTAGCATCTAAGACATCTTGGGGGCTCATTAAAGAGCAAGATGCAAAGGGTTGGGGGAGAGAGAAATCAGGCGTTTATTTCTATAACAGTCACTTTAAAAAAAAAACCCACCATCGTTTATAATGTGGAACTCCCTCCAAAATTAGCTTACACACTGATATAAATTGGTTTTCTTTGTGGTCTAAAATTGACTTGCAGTTCACTACTTAGTCAGAAAATAGCTACTGAAAAGCCCTGGCCTCAGAGCTTTTGGACTGTGGACTCCTTTCATCGTGTAAACAAATGCTTCAGATTTAAAGCTTTCCCATAATTGTTATGCTAACCTTGGAGTGAAACCTCTCCATTTGCATTTGAAGGAGCTAAATATTAGGCAGGAAAGAAAGTGGTCTTTTTAAAAGCATGAGAAAATGTTCCTTCTTTTTGGTCCTCAACCATCTGGGCAGGCCCTGCTCCTCTCTCTCTCTCTGGCAAAGGCAGAGAGAAGGAAAAGGGGCACGGATGGCGGTAATCTTGCTGAAAGAGAATTAAGAAATTCCTTCAAAACATGAATGAATGAGACTTCCTACAGGGGAGGGGAGTCTGTGTTCCAAGGAGATGTAAGAGGTTGTAGGCAGGGAGGAGGGAACAGGGACACAAATACATCAGCGAGCTAGTGAGTGATGTAAGAAGCACCTACGTTTTATTATGTTTTTCTCTCAACATGTTCTGGAACCCAAAGCCAGATTTCTTTACAGACCCTGCATGTGAACCCTGCAGCTAATGGGATGTTAGTGTTTCATCTTTCACCCCCTGAAGCTAAGAGTATTTGACTGCATGCACATGCATACTCAGATGTGCACATGCGTACAGGTGAGTGGGCAAAAGGAAAAAAAAAGGGGGAAAAAATCAAAGAGAGAAAAAAAGAAGAGAAGACAATACTTACACAAAAAACCCACAGTTTTGAGATTTATATTAATATGATTTAAATAAAAATTTTCACAAGAGCAATCATTCTCAAACAGCTGTATGAGGGGAGCTGTCTCTGTCATTGCACAGGTCAAGAGATTACTCCACTGAGTCTGTTTAGAGTTAAAGCTGTAATCAGTAGAATAAATATTTGATATTACCACAGTAAGCATGTAATAGAGAAAAACAAGACTGACAACCTTCTTAAAAATAATCTAGGCCAAATTATCTGCTGGCACAACTCTGCTCTTGAAGTCATGCCAGCAGGGAGTTTGGCGTTACATTTTGAGCTGCCAAAGAAGTTATCACAACACTCTTTCCCATAACAAAAACAAACAAAAATAATTAATTGTACTGAAAGGAAACCGAGTAAAGATTACTAGATTATCACCAACCAGAACAGAGTTTGTGTTAGCTGCGTTACTGGTTTCTATTTTACATCAGAGCAATGGCTCAACATTCTCACTGCATTTTCTGTTACTATCAGGAGCAAACTGATGCTTGAACCAGAAAGCGAGATTCACTGCATCTTGGTCATATATAACATGAGAAATAGACTGAATTCCCCTTATATTTTCCATTTCATATAAACATTCTGGATTGCATTTGAGTAAAGATTCCAGTTTCTAGAGGGAGGACAATTACGAAATACTGTTTGTCCATTTTACTCTGGAGTAAAGTAATTGTCATGTTTCATTACTGGGCTGCACAGTACCAAGCAAGAGATCTAACTACAAGGACTCCTCCACAGAAGTTTCCTGAAACTACCAGGAATCCTTATAAATGTAAATTAAGCCCAAGAGGAAATCAAGAATCACTAAAGCGGTAGCCCTGCATTCATAAGCATCATCTTTGTGCTTAAGTACACAAAGTGAAATTCATCCCATTAAGGCCAAACTCACTTCACTTCTAATTAGAGAGGTCAAACAAGACACATAAAGTGGGTAAGGCCAAGCCTTGCCTTCGTCTGCACAAGTACAGTTTGTGTACTTAAAGTCTCCCGCAAAACTTCACTCAGCAGGAGGACGGACAGATGTGAGGAAAACTAAGAATCATATATCCTAAACAAAAATGTAAACATAGGCCTTGGGAAAAGTCCCCCTCTTTCTTTAAAAAAAAAAAGCAAACTATTTCCTTGCCTTCTTCCCAACAAATAGAACAAATGGGAAAAAATGACATTAATTTAATTGCTATATATATTTTCCCTACTGACACGTTGAAGAGGGTGCATAACAAGCTCCAAACTCTTCTTTGCTGTGGGACAGAGTATAGTACTTCTAACAATTTTTACTGTGTACATTAGACTGTATCAGCAAAATTTACAATTTATAAGAATTTATATTTAAAACCTGATTTTCAGTATCTATTTTATTCTGAGAGTAATATCAGAATGTAGAAACATAGTTTGCATTTATAGAGATTAAGTGCTGCTTGTACTAAGCAGTATAAATGCAATCAAGCTACCATTTTTCCTATTCTACTCTCTATCAGCTGCAGACTCTCCATTTTCCCTGATAGGGAGGGATGTAAAGTCAGTTCATGCTTCACCAACATACTGCCAGGGGAAGAGGCAAGAAATGCATATCATAACACCTGGGATACACCACACACCAATACCTAATTCTGATACACCTGAGCTTCAGAGTTTATGGGGATGACATGAGCTTTCTTTTCTATGTAAAAGGTACCTTTCTCTCAGACTGACACAAATCCTAGCAATGCCTCCAAAACAGTAAACAAGTATCAATTTTTTACAATACCCTATCAACCAGTTATAATTAATTTGATATTTATCAGCAGAATGATTGCGGTTTTGGTTCCAAAACTGTTAGACCATCAGAAGCACAAGAAGGAGGAAGCTAATAACTCATTTATTCTGAATTCCCATTTCTTCCCAATTCTGTTTCTGATGGTTCTTGCCAGTTCCAGATCCAGGTGCTGGCAGTTCACTGCCCACCTGGTCATTATTAAAGCCTTTGTTGCATTTGTTGGTGTCCAATTCCAGGCAAAATGGAAATTCTTTAGCTCCTACACCGAATACAGCAGAGTACTATTTCATTGGATGTACTGTAACGAACCCACGGCTACCTATATACAGAATCTATGGTCACTGGCCAAAAAGCAAGGCCATTAGCTTCACAAACAGATGCTTCTACAGTAGCCCTGGCAGTCAGCATCATAGTCACTTCGTATTGTTCTCTTTGTGCCCACCAGGCTTCTTACCAGGCCCTCTAGCATACAGCTTTGGACAGAGACCATTTTCCCCAGTGGCTGTGAGCTCTTCTCCTCAGGCACTTAACTATTCCATCCTCTACCTCTCTCCACATCCAGGGATAGTTTTTCCCTGATGCACTAGCCAGCTGCTCACAAACATAACAGATGCTCAGTTTGACTGGTTTTAACCCAAAAGCTATAATTAGCGGCAGTTAACAAACACCAAAGAATTAATTTTTTTTTTTTTACAAGATAGTTGAACACAATCACACTTAGATAAACACTGATGCTGAACATACAGTGGTATGTATGGTTGAAACATGAATCTGTAACAGGCTTAAAGTTGACTGATTTTCAAAACTGTCTCACCCTCTTTCTCCCAATAGCAAGAGAAGGGTCAGATCCCTCAGGGGGAAAAAAACAAACCTGTCCTCACATCAGGAAAGAAAGATTACCTGCATAGTTCTTTCATAGAGATCATTGATTCTTACTGCATGGCTATACCCTTGATATTTGATTTTTTGTTAGCAAGTAGATGTTATAACAGTTTCCAGTCCACTGGAATCAGTCCATTTCTGGGACTGATTTCTTTTCAGAGCATCCGTTATGCAGCCAACACATGCAGCTAGTTAGACAAATTCTGAAATCTAGCATCACATGTTTTCCCATGTAGCTCTTTATTTTCTTTCTCAGTATGTTGTATAGTTGCAACCTGACGTGGTAGAGAATTTCATTAGTGGTTAGAGTTAGGCTATTCTGTGAAACATTTGATGAAACAAGGAAACTCCAGTCAAATTTTTCAAACATTACTGCCTCAAGTTAGGCTCAAAGCTCTTTATCTTGACACCTAAACCAGACATTCAATTTCCAGAGAGGAAATCACACACTTCTGTAGCAGCCACAGTTTTAAGCAACCAGAGTATGATAGTCTTGCATAGGTCCTAATTAAGTTAACAACAGACTTTGGAATGTATTTAGAGCTTTCAGCTGAAATCGTTAGGCATGCTTGATGCCAGATGCTCAGTGTAGTATGACACACCCAATAGGACTTAATATCTTTAAACTCATACGTTTCTGAAAACAACATGGATGCACTTCTGAATTTAAGCCTGACATCCATCATGTTTTACAGAGAGGGTTCCTACAGGGTTCTTAACATACAAAGCAAATGGCAGATAACAGACAAAATCCCTGCTGCCATTATAGGTGATGGACTCTTGTTATCAAGCTCTTGGCAGCTATCATAGAAGGAAGGGGACGTAATTACACACACATGAAGGCTTCATTTCCTTCACAAGCACACTTCATTAGTACTCAGTGGTAAATATACTTGCACATCTTCAGAAAGACAAACACTGCTTTTGCTGAATGCCTCATCAATGCACTAATTTGTGGTGGCAAAACACATAGCAAATCATTTATCAGCATTTCTGTCATCTTTCCATGCACTGGGGAAGCCACAAGCTGTCCCCTCATTATGTGTTGATAGCAAGGGCAAACATTTCTTATAGCTTGGTCTGCTTTGTTTCCCACATACCACATTTTAAAACATCCATGTACCTTCTTGGAATAGAAAGGTATGATATCAGCATAAGCAATGACAACTGCCTTGTAATACAGTGCTACGTGAGTGCCGTTCAAAACTGTGGAGAAAGTGGCAAGAGATACATGTCTCCTGGTGATGTCAGACTGGGAGATGCCATTTGGAAATCAATATGCTTGAGTCCCACGGAGTGGTCCTGTTGCTGTCAGGATAGAGTAACCCTCAGCTCTGCAGTGACAGCAAGGTCAGCTGCTGAAAGAAGCAGAAGGCAGTGGGATGGCTTTCCCAAGGAAGGTCTCCTACTCTTCCCACCATCCTACTGCTAAGACTACCATACTGAAAACCCTGTGCTATCATGTATTTATCACCACATGACTAGGTACTGACGTATATGCAAGTACTTTATCTTTTTTGTTTGGGTTTTTTCTTTGTTTCTTTAAAGAATGAAACCCCAGACTCTGCTACTGGCTGTCCTGGTTTGAGGTAAAATAGAACTAACTTTCTGTTCCGTAATTTCATTTCTGAGCTAGGCCTCTTCTAACTCTCTGAAATTAACAGCACGTTGTGTCTAAAATGTTTTGTTCAGAGGGATAAGACAGTCAGTGCCAAGGAATGACATGCAGAAAGGCTCTTGCTTTTACTTACTGCTATAACAACCAAGGTCAGCTAATTTTGTTATTTACCCCATTGGAGGGTTGGAAGCAGAGGGGCATAGAGGGATCCCACCTGCAAGGAGGATTGGACAGGACAGGTGACCAAAAATTGACCAACAGGGTATTCCATCCCATCTGCACCATGCTCAGTATAAAAGCTGAGGAATCAAAGGGTCAACTCTTTTCCTTCAACGTCCAAGGAAGACCATGTCTGTTCATCTGCCTTTGATCCCAATCAGTGTGTTTCTGACTCCAACTCTGAAACCCATTTCCCACCCATCGCTGAGTCCAGCCTGAGACTTCCCCAGTGCCTGCCAGTGACATCATCCAGGATCTTAATACAGTTTTGTATATACTGTATCTATTTCATTATTTTCCTTTTTACCTTATTATCAATACTTTATTAGTTTGGTTTCTTCTAAACTTGTAAATCTCTTTATCTCTCCTCCTCCTCTCCGTGCACAAGAGGCTGGGGGGAGCATCTGTCACCAGCCATTGGCCAATTTGGCCAAAACCACAACACTGGCTTTCCTTTTTCTTTAGGCAAGGTATTTCACTCCCTTCTCCTCACATGTAGTATGTTCTTTGGAGCAGGAATGTTTCTATATGACACTTCCCACAAGGGATTTTTTTTTAAGTGTCTCAGGGAGCCAACTCTGAACTCCTGGCTTAATTTCCCTGTCCGCTGCAGACTCCTTATGTGACAATAGGCAAATCAGTAAAGCCAACCACACCTTCTTTGAGCACTTCTAAAATGGGCATAGAGTAATACTGTGCGTATTGTCTCAGTAACAGAATTCACAAAGATTACTTGTTTGCTGAAGCTTCTTGGAGACTGGTAAAACTCAGGTGATAAAATCCCATTCTTATTAACATTTCACTCAATAGTTCCTCCCCGTCCCTTTCTAAATCTCCAAATCAGATTTTTTTATGATGTCGCTAACTTATAGGTTTCTATTTTTTAGATTGCGTTGCCAAGCTGTAACAGAGTAAGATTTCAGTAAGATATCATCCAATGCATTCTCTGATTTTCCAAAGGGCAGATACCTCTCCAATATCCTATTCACATGTAAAAATGTAGGTACCACCCCTCTACCTCTCACATACAAAACCAAAGAGCATTGACATTTTCAGACAGTAATTTTATTTCTTCTTTTTACCTTTTCCTCTAATTTTCCTTTCTGATGCCTCTGTAAAGTTTCAGGACATCATCAGGCTTATAGAAGCAGCAGCTAACTCCTCTCTCTGTTCATGTTCTCTGTTCATTCATAAATTCAGAGGTACCCTGCACAAAGCAAAACATTTTTGTGGGTAATATGATATACATATCATTGCATTAGCCATATTTACGAAGCTATAAGCAAATTATGTTTTGCATCATAGCCATGAAGACAAATATAGTAATAGAATCAGGTACCTTTCCAACCAGATGGAAATTTGCTAATGCAATAGGAAGTTGCTTATTAAATACAATGAACTTCTGGTGTCAGGAAATACAAACTGCAAGCACCATCAGGTGAAGGGAAAATGGCTACTTTAACGATCCTACACTCAGATATATAAATATCACCTGATTAGTAAAAAAACATGTCAATACTTAGACTCTCCTATCTGGTGTTGTTAGATTTTAACTTTTTTTTTTTTTAAATACACATCACAGCATACTGCTAGAGAAAAGGCTGTTGTCATCTTTTCACAAGTGAAAAAAAGCAGCTATTAGGCAAGTCCTGATTTCAGGCCAATACCAGAATGCAAAACAAATCCTTTAAAGCACTCTAACACTAGCCTTTTATGCAGACATTCTAGACCTTTCAAGCAGCGATATGGTCTGAGACATGTTGTACCAATATTTTTAAGAGGCAACACCTGCAATAAGAGAATGGTGCTTTCACCTAATTTCTGAGAAACCACATGACGAATGCAAGAGCTGCAAACAAGCAGAGCAAGAGAATTAGCAACACGTTTATCCATAGCAGGAAAAAAAAGTTCTTTCAGTAGGCACAGTCAAATCCAGGATGGCAATTAATGAATAGCTTATCTTGTTGATTACTTCTGTACAAAGCACACTCGTCACTGAGTTACTAAACAGTTCCAGTTTGCCATGCCTTGCAAGAACAGGTAAGCACACAGCCTCTGAGCACTATACATGGGTCAGGGAGCAGACTTCATATGGGAGTCACAAAATAGTTTCAGAAATAGTTTATAAAGACAGGGTGGTGAAAATACAAACCATGTCTGAGATATTATATCATGTTTTTTAACTAGAAGATACAATTTTGATAAGGTTCTCATAAAGGAACCCACTTTTTAGGATACAGGTCAGAGTTACTGAAGATTCTTTTATTTCCTTTAAATCACCCTCAGCTATCACCCATCTAGAAAAACTATTGATGCCAGCCCTCTTTTCTGCTCATGTTAGGCTTACTGTCATCATGGCAAAATTCACACAAACACCACAAAAACTGAAATTTTCATCTTCACCTGTAAGGCGCATCAGCTGCAAAAAGGACTCAACACAACAAAGCTGCACAAAATGGATACATTCAAGACGTACAACTATGACAAAGCTCCAAAGGAGGAAGGTAATTTTATTTAGGTGCACAAAACTGATTGACTGGAAAGGGGCTGGATGACAGCATCTGGGCTTGAACTACCTAAAGAACTGTTCTGCCACAGAGAAGCAACCAAGAGGGTTAAGTAATTCCTGTTATAGGAGTCCTCCCAGGTGCCAGGATAAGGGGCACTGTGAAGCACAAGCTAGCACAGAAGTGCCAATATACGTTCCATAATTAAGGTTCTACCAGTATTTTCTTCTTAATGGGTACTTGGCAGTTTTCTAATTCTCTTCCACCTTGAATATTCTGTTTCAGCAGTACTCTAAACAGCAAATATTAGCAGTGTGGCTTTTCTAAGGGTACTTCTGGGTTCTAGAGGCTAACCTAAGCAAGAGAATTTTTGTTCTGGGTTGCAGACGACAGCACACACTCCATTCAGCATTAATAACCCACCTACTTTCTTCATAAGACAAATTAATGTCACAGATCAACATTCAGCAGGGGTTTTGTTTTGTGATAGCTTTAAGTAACCAAACTGCTTGCTTTTCCTCACAGAAGACTTCTACCAGAAGCATGCATTTTCAGTCCAAGAAGCTGTCACGTCAGCATATTTCAGGGAGACGATAGATGTTGGTTCATACGCCTTCTCATCCTTCTCTCACAACTCAATACAAGAGCCTGCCACCCACCACAGTAACCCAAGAGATGAACACAGAATCATACTTACAGAACGAGAGGGGCTCATAAGCAAAGCTAAATTAGTAAGACATACATACTAAGGATAAAGCTGAGCATCAAAACGCAGCGTCATAGCAGGTGATAGCTCAGAAAGCAACGTCCTGCTAGCACAGCTATACCTTTCCTATACCCAAGTTAACGCAGCCTACGAAACACAGTACTGCTCAGACCTGCTGTAGATGGCCCAGGCTCAAACATGCATTTCTGTATATCAAAACTGTCATTAGTAAGTGTACAGTGCTTGCCAAATTAACTGCCTAGTTAACTGGCCTAAAGAATGCATAAGTCCAAGGCAACAGAAGTGCCACACATCGTACTCTCACGGGAAGTGAGAGGTGTCTGTTGCATTTGCTCATGTGATCATTGGGGTGGACTAAATGGGATCCACTGAGGATTAAAGGGATCAAATAAAAGTGAAACTCAATGGTATGAAATGCAAGGTCATATATTTAAGGGCTAATGCCATTCCTGAGTCTACGGGTTTATCACTAGAAAAGGACAAGTAAGAGAAACTAGGAATACCAGCTGATCAGTGGATGAAAGTGAGCAACTCATATCACAGGGCAGCAAGAAGGAAAAGAAATCCTAGGGTGTATTAATGAAAAAAAAATAAAAATCAGTGAGACCTCATCTCAACTACTAATCTCAACCTCCAGCTTCCTATCTCCAAATTTACCTGTTCAAGAAAGGAGAGCTAAAATAAAACAATGATGAGTTGTAAAAATTTCACTGTAGAAATGGATTGCTACAGGGTGAGACTACTTTGGAGGGGAGGCCAGAATGCATTGGTAACCACTGCAACAACCTAAAAGAGATGCATCTGGATGAAGTTTGGCTATGAGACCACCAGTGAACTGTCCTGCACTGCATGGACAAGTCTTGCCTTTTAAAGACTTCACTTTCAAAAAATACCAACACAGACACATGTCCACTAAAACAAGCCCATTAGTACCAGACTTACTGTCTCAGTGTACAAGACATACAGAGTTTCCCTCTAGGCACGAGATTCAGGCACTGCAATACCTACATATCACAGAGGCTTCCAACCTTCTACAACACACCGCACCATACCTCCGTTCCCTCTTGGCAAGTCTCTTCCTAAAGCAGGCATAACACATTTCTTCATGTTAGCTTATGCCCAACTTTATCTGTGGAGGTTTGTTTCTGCAGGAAAAGACTTCACAGCAGCTTGTGTGGGAAAACACATTTAGTTTTTCTTCATTGACCAAGTCCATTAAAATTTTCCAAAAGGTGAACATTTTGTTCTGCTACTGAAAGATTTTTGGACCAGGGTTTTAAATCTGGCATTATGATTATGTACAGAAATTTCAGACAGCTAGCAAGGACATAGTTTCACCAAGTGAGGTTTCTTTTCTTTACAGCTGCAAAAGCAGTAGTGAAGAAAACCTAAATAACCCCAAAGCCAGTCTTCTGTATGTCATGCTGTTCTTACTCTTTTCTTAAGCTAGCAAAAAGATGCAATAAATAAATAAAAAATTGCTTTTCATTACTACAGCATTAAAGAAATATATTTAATTTTGTATGTCTTGAAATTTTGACATCATTCTTGGCTTCAGTATCATCCCCAATTAGAAACCCCTAGAAGAGTAAGAATGGCAAGAGCCATTAAACGTGTCACAACACAGGGTGAAGGGAAGAAGTGCTGGAAGTGGAGGCTTTTCAAAGAAAGCATAGGAAATTGTGCTGCACAATGAGTGCAGAATATGTTTTTTTTTCCCCCCTCCAAGCCTCTCACCTCCTGTCCCCCTCCTCGTGACATACACACACATTTTATGGCCTGAAAGCGAACGCAAAAGGGTGTGTTCTTTCAGGTTTATAGCCTTGACTAATGGAATTGCTCTAAATAACATTTTGATCTTGTAAGGTCACGCAGAGTGCCATACCTTTCCTTTAATGATTCAGGTCTGGACCAAGCATTTCCCAGAATTGAGATGGTAATGAAGTCATTAGTTTCTTCCTACTTGAAGCTCTGGCTAGGAAAGGGAATTCTATGGGTAAAGTCTGAGAGGGTCTTTTTCATAAAGCTCATACCCAGCTGAGCTGTAACACCTGTTACATTTTCCCAGGAGCCTGAGCTGCAGAGCATTTCCAATCTATTTGCTCTTCTTCTCCTACAGCACATTGACAAAAGCTGGGGGAACGGGTTTTCTAAGGGAGTGCTAATTGAAAAAAAAAAAATCTACGGCTGGTGCAAATGTTAACTCACATCCCAGCCAAGGCATTGATGATTATTTCCTTGCCTCCTTTAAAAATACAAGCAATTCCAGACTGCATTTAAATGGAAAAAAAAATTGAAACAGGTTCCTTACTAATTCCTTACCTTCTACATATGATATAAAGGAAGAACAATGACTCCTATCAAAAACAAGCCTTTATGCTAGAAGTTTTTGATATTAAAATACAGTCACTGCTCAGTAGAGAAACACAGCACTAAGCACACGCCAGTAAGTACACAACTAGCAAATATATATAAGTTCTTACAAGGGCAAATAATATTTCTTGGAGAAACATTTTTAAAATACGGTTTCTCAAGCAAAGAGAGTAATAAGTCTGGAAGATCAAGTTCCACCTCTGTCTGTGGGGAGGGGCGCATTGTTCGCTCATTTGCAGCAGCAATACGCATGATTTAAGGAAATTCCAAAGCACTAAAGAACAACATATCCACAAGTTTAACTCAAAACTGAAATACATTTAGCAACCAGCAAATATCTTGTTTCGCTCCTAGTAGCCTCTCAGATCTCCCTCCAAAGTGAACCCATTTATGAACTATGTTTTATAGAGCAGACTCAGGTATTCCAATGCACTTTAGTCTCGCCAGCTAATTAGCACAAAGGCACACACGCAGGGTAATAGAGATCATTACAAAGGAAGCTTGTAAGGGACATTCCTTGACATAGAAATTTGTTCCTCCTACTAGATCAATATAACCTAAACTTACTGAACCCCAGAACATGCCATAAAAAAATCAGCCCTTCTCTGTCATGAAAGTACAAGTCTAGAAGCAGGACACCACTGTACTCATTTTGCTGCAGATATAACTGGTTGTTGCCATGATCATTAGGGCTTTATAATCAGATACAGAATGAGATTCATCCCCGGTGTCTTAAATATAACATTGAAGCTTCAATACACCTATTATTGGAGTGAAAATACTGCATAGCACTTTGGTTCCTCACTTTCATCTCTGAAAAGCAATACTGAAAAGCCTCCAACAATGAAAATAACTGGGTTTTTTCAGTTGGTTTGAGGTTTTCTTTTTTTTTATTTCTACACCATATTGCACAAACATATAGTATAAACAAGTGGAATATGCTGTGGAAATTTTTTAGCATCTTTATAACATTTAGGAAGTCCATATGCAAGAAAGAAGGGGCATACCACTAAGTACAAAATTAATCTTGCATTTTTAAGAAAACAGAGTGTGCATTCAAGAAAGAATATTACAGTCCTCATTTTTATGATTGTTACGCTAAAACAACATACTATAAATTAGTAAAGCAGCCATCGTGACAGCGTAAAGCAGGGACTTTGTCTTAGACTTTTCTCCCAGAAACATCAAGCCAAGTTATTATTGTTTTTCTTTTAGTATTACAAATCCTGCTCATTTAGAAAGGGAATTATTATAGACTATTTTCTGATCGTTTTGTTCACAGACCACAGCATACTTGGCTTCCTGATTTTCCAAGTCTATTCCACACAGCTGAGAGAAGTTACCTTTCTGCCAGGCTTTACTACAAGGTTTTGCTAGTTTCCCAATAAAATGCAGTACAACCGCTTTCTGTCAGTGTTTATATCCCCCAAATCACTGGATACATCAGAAAATGGCCTGCACAAGGAAGCATATCTGCAAGTTTATAGTATAAGCATACTTTTACTTTTTCCTTTGTCTTTGCTTTCAGTCAACCCCAGCCAGGCAGTGAATCATGCCATATCACCCCAAGGGAGGAAGGATCCACAGGCAATCAGGAGATAACAGTTCCCAAGCATTTAATTCCAATTCTGATCATCTCAAAACAGCAACTTAAAGTTTTCCCTTGTACACTTAGCCTAAATTCTTCCCTGCAATGTGTGAGTTTGTTATTTAATACATCTGAAACATACCTACTCCTACATTTTAGCTGTGTCCCACCAGCTACATCCTTCTTGTCCATTGCTTCCATGATTATTTTCTCACTTCCTTCAAAACTGCCCCTTCATTCAGAATGCAGCGTCCTCTCCTTACAAAACTATTCAATTTCCTTAACGTATTCAGCCAAGTAAGCTGCATGAAGTTCAGATCATTCCTTTCTAAACACTTCACGGGCATCTTTATATGTGCCTGCTTTACACTGGTTACCTCTTCATAATATTACTCATTTCTGAAAAGGAGGAACAGGATCTACTGGTACTCCCTGCAGGTCAAAGTGCCCCAGCTGGACAACCATATTCTCTGTCCAATGCTAAACCTCCCCAGAAAGACCTGGCTCCTGCACCATCCACAATCAAAACCTGCTGATGGTAAGTTTGCAGAGCTCCTATTACCTTTCCTTTTGGAGAACAAAGGCAGACCCAGGCAAATAACTGTTCGGAAATGACCATCTCCCAAAGACTCCACAACCTTTGAGCTTCTTCTTGCAACTTGCTCCATATTTATACCTGAGCTGGCCTTGACCTGACAAGAGTGGAAACCTAGGATTCGGATATTTTTATGCATACACCGCAATTTGAAGAGAAGTAGAAAACAGATTCATTTCACCTTCACACTTGGCACAAATTACTTTCTACACTGCACTAAATCAAACTGTTAATTAACAGCGAATTGTTGAAAGTAATAAAATAGTCTTCAGCACTTCTTGCCTGTCCACAGAAGGAAAGCAGCAGCAGTCCAGCAAAAGCTGCTGTCCCACATGCTCTACTGCTCAGACAGGAGCACAAATTGAAAGGTATCACTGAATGGGACTAGGGCACCCTGTGGCATAAACAGGCCATAAATTTGACTATGTTTCAATAATCTCAATAATTATCATAATAGCAACACGGGCATCAAATAAAAATTAACTTGAGTTATAACCAACCACAACCACACCACCAATAAACTCCACACACATGTACCTATTGAGGTCTAATAATCTTCCATTTTTTTTACCATCTGGAATGGCTCACTTTATTGCCCTTTTCCCCAAAAGTAAAAGGAACAACAGCAGTGCATGACTTCATGTTGCTTCTGGAAGAAAATTTCAGCAAGGCCTATTAAACAGAAAGATATCGGCCCTAGCCCAAGACTAACCAGAGCACGAAATCACTGAAGGCTAAGGGAGTATTCTGGGAAAGTATCACTGCATGCATGCCCTGTTCTCATACCACTGCACTGGCCACTGCTGGAGACCAAGCAACAAGCAAGTTCAATGTTCAGTCTCCCATATCAGAATTCCGCAATAGCGAAGCCACCACTCTTGAATGCTTATAGAGCTCCCAGCACGACAACATCCAAACTTTCCATACTCATGCAAGCTGAAGAAATGTGATTAACCTGGTTTTACAAGTGGGGAACTGAGGCACAAAGCAATTAAGCAAGTTCTCCAAAATGCCAAGGGAAGTTTGAAGGCACCATCTGAGCCACAGTTCTGAGGTTAAGATCATGGTCATGATTATTCTAATGGATGAACACAGTCAATAGTAGAGGTCATGAGGGACATGATTTGTGTAATCTTGTTTCCACTTGTCAAAAATTTTACTAAAACTTTGACCCTTCAAGCTAAATTTAGGTGGATTCAATACAGATGGTAAACTAGAGAAAAAGTGTCCTCCCAACTGCAAGTAAAACCAGTTGAAGCATTTTGAGCATGAAGAAAACAGATTTCTTTTTAAAAAAACCCAATATATTTCTTTAAGAGCATTCTTGAAATAAATATATCTTTATTTAATAAGTGCAAAATTACATATTTTATTTATGTATGCACATGTTTTACACTTCTCTTCCGCAACAATTTTATACACAAGTTTATAAGTCATTCCCTGCCACAGATTTGGTTTGAGCAAAAAAAATACCAAACATTTTGCATCCTTGTTTAGTAACTATAAGAATTCTCTTATAGAACAATTCAGCATACAGGCTCTCTTTTCCTAAATAGTAATTCTAACTTTGAACTCACCTGACAAACTGTTATGATCATCAAGTCATCATAAACACCTCAATCTTTTCAAAGTTACTGACACCTACCAATGAAGTGTAATATTTCAGAATGAAGAACATAAGCAAAAAAACACCCTCAGACATCAAAATCCATGGAAATTAACATAAAGACTTCTAGGGTTTTAAAATTAATAGAATATTTTAATTACTACAAGTTTTCCCATATTTAAAACTTTAACATTAATATTTAAATTGTTCCTTTTTATTTTAAAGCAAACAACTTGGGCTCTGTCACCCCTGTGCTGACACTTTAAGAGCAGGAGAAGGAGAGGAAAGGTATCACTTGGTCTCAGATACATCGCAAAAATCAAAATAAAATGAAAACCAGAAAACCAACAACACTGACCATGGCAGAGGTTTAAAGCTGAAACGGAATAGCCTTTGTATGCTGCAAAAGAAGTTTGTTTTGAGTAATTTAACAGCCTTTGAAATATCAAATGCTGAGCAGCACCTTTTGACAATTTTCCCCCTCTCTGCTATTCAAAGTGCATAGCTAAGGAAGAAGAGAAGAATGGAAAGGAACTCAAGCCTGACTGCTGTTCACACTTTAAGTTGCATGTTATGTACACAGAGTTTTACTGTGAACTGACTTGGAACAGAGCTTGTGTGAAATTTTCTTACTGAGCTCACATTTTTCATTCAACAAAATGCAGAGTAAACTTGGAAGGTATCACATGTCCAGATGCCATTCCTAGCCAGGGATCTTTCCCTCCCACCTCAATCTCATGAGAGCCTAGTGATTAGGAAACTCACCCTGGGGTATAGATATCCAAATTCAAGTCCCCCGCCTAGCTGTTTCACAGTAATGAGAAGACCTAACTGCCAAGCGTTTTTAAATTCGAGTGCTCTTGTTGGAGCTGTTACACTTTGTACTAGTGACAGGTAATGTACCACCAGAAGGGAAAAAAGTGGTAGGCTTGGTCACTTCCCTGGGGTTATGGAAGGCACCAAACATGACAAGTCATACATCTTAAACCAGTATCCTGACCATGGACTCTTCTACAGTATTGTGCTCCCTCCATCCTACCCAGCAGAAATAATTTGATACAAAAGGTCAGCATATTCAGAGCAGTAAGGTGGAGACCTAAAGTTGCAGATAGAAATCTTACTGGCTTTACAAGCTAGTCCGAAGTCAAAGGGAATTCAACAACACTTAAACCACTTCAGTGTCCTTGAAAAATCCACGTAAGTGCTTATCCTTATGTGTCTTTCCACACTTGAGAAGCATGCCTGAGTGCCTTGTATAGATTCTATAAACAAGAGAGAAAGAGAGAAAGAGAGAGAGAGAGAGAGAGAGAGAGAGAGAGAGAGAGAGAGAGGGAGAGAGAGAGGGACCGCACAGGC
>VXBO01010815.1:912556-960008 GCA_013400135.1 Rhinoptilus africanus | reverse complement strand
GTTTGGTGATGGCTGCCTCCTTCCTCAGCAATTTCTGGGGAAGAGAGCCTGAACAATGCCCACCAATCTTCCCACTGTTGAATAAACAAAAAAAGAAATAGTGATGAGAGGCAGCTGGCCCTATCTCAAAAGATATCTGAATGAAAAGTTAGAGTGGACAAAACGACATCCCAGTGGGAAGTCTCATAACCACTTTGAATCAAAACAAAAAAAGATGCTGTACGCCACTACTCTTCCTACCAAATGATATAAGAGGGAAAAATGAGGGAGACTGGTGCATCATAAGGTAAAAGACTCCTGGAATAGGGAAGGCAGGTCAGTATCACCTCAAAAACTACACAAATGTTGGGAGATAAGCGACTACATCCTGACAGCAAATACACGTGCAATCAGACACGCTGTGTGACTTACTTCACGCTATCAGGTGTCAAATACGTTTAACCCCAGTAGTCACAAAGGGCAGGAAAAGACTCAAAATGGGTACCCTAGGCTGGAAATAGGTCACAGATAACTATCTATGCATTTCAGCAATGGATGAATTCCCTGGAAACCACTGAATTGAAATTGGATATTTATGAAAGATATTAAGTAGTTGGCCTACAATTATAGGCTCTGAAATGGAATTATCAGGAGTGATTCAACACCTTTGTTGCAGTAGTAGTTGGACAAAATAGTCCATTCTTGCCTAGAAGCCTACTACATATTACTCCCTGTGGTCCTCCTCGTCTATGGCTGCATGAACAGTATCAGAGGAAAAATACCTTTCTCATTGCAGGAACAAGCACAAACCCACTCAAGATATTGTGAGGCTCTGTGAAAAAGCATAGAATTGGGAAGCACATGTACGGTGCTTAAGGAACGAGGAAGGAATTGACACTACCTCACATTCAGAGGAGGTAAAAGATGGAGAAAGCTGGGGGAGGGGAAGAAAACCAAAATCCTTCCTGTGATACAGCAAGTCCTCTGATTACTAGACACGGGGGCAGGGAAGAGTTTAGGCAGCAAGCTGACAGAACAGCCCTTCCACTCCCTCAGAAGTCTAATTGTCCAGGAGGATACTCAGCTTCAGTTTACATTTGTTATCAGGTCAGCTTTATACGCAGCCTAAACAATAAAATACATGCAGGAAAGGGGGAGGAGGGCAGACTGAATGCATTCTAATTTATCACATAAAGCAGAGACAGCCTAATTCATGGACTATTCCTACCCTCATTCACACAGGTAAGAAAGAGGAAAAGGGAGGAAAAACTCCTGAGAGAAAAAAAAAAGCGCCTTTTTATTTTGCTAAAGGACCCCAGGGCAGGGCCCCTGATGCAGAGGCCCTGCTTTTACAAATGCTTCCTTTTCCTTGCACGGTTCCTTTAATACAAGTAAAAATTCCAAATTCCTCATTTGTTTAGCCTGAAATCCCTTGCACATTTCCCACAAACTACTTCCTTTTCTCTCTTTTTAGCTGGACTCCCTCTCTTTTTAATGAAGAGAAGTTCAGAGAGTTTTTCCCATGAATAGATGGCAGGCACCTGGGAGTTATGAATTTTAAAGTGATCATTTTCTTTCAGCCCCGCCGGACAATGGGGATCTCCTTTTGACTCACTTTCACAGCTTTGAGAGGCTCTCAGATCAGCCACATTCCAATCGGACTGGAGTCAGATCAGAGCCGGGCTGGACTGCATCAAGGTCTCTCGCACAGAAAGACAAGGAGCAGATGGCCAACACTGAGCTCTCCTCCCCTTTTCAGAGTGCAATGGAAGGCAATGTGGGAAAGCGTTCCCCCAGCATTGCCTATTGATTTCTGAATAGGACCACCACATGCCACCAGCCTGTAGGTATGAACCTCTGTTAACAGATGGTGAGATCATTATGAGCAATTAATTCCTTTAATGTATCAGTGGGAACATGTTGGAAAGGGTGATGCAAGCACAGAGTGAATAGTGAACTTCTCATTCCTCGGGGAGAGCTGCAGCTACATCTCTGAAGGATGGGAACAGTCTTTCAAGAGACTCTGTACGTACTGAGAACCAGAGTCAGGCCTTTTGGTCCACAGAAACAAGGCATGGTTTTTATTAACTAATCATCCCTCCCTCGTTGATATCTGATTAACAACAGATTTCTTTCTAGGTCATTTTTGGAGAGACAAACAATTCAAAACAATGGGAAAAAAAATCCCAAACTATCAACACGATAGGAACACAGAGAATTTGGTCCTAAAGATGACGAGGGAATATTGCTACCAAACTTTTTGTTACATAAAATTTAATTTAGACTGACTATAAATTAATAAGGAAACAGGCTATTTTGAACACAACTGTGTGTACATAAATAAATGAGAGGAATTCATAATAGCTCTTAGCACTGAAAATAGAAGCATACAAAATAAGGCCTTAGCAGACTTGTCAGAAAGTTACTATCAAAGGATCTTACACAGAAATTATAGATGGGACAATTTAAATATAGATATCATATTGAAATGCAGAGAAAACCACAGAAGAATACTGCATATTTACTGCTATTCATTGTGATCTGGGTAAATTAAAATTCACTGTGCTAATAACAACTGTAAGAGTAGGACATTCCCTCATCATCTGCTTTACATGCATTTATAAGACAGGCTTTGTTTTGTGGGGGGGTTTTGGTGGTTTAGTGGTGTTTTTTCCCCCCATCTCTTTTAAAGCAGAAGGAAAAAGTGAAAGCACAATATAGATGGCTAGTTAGCTCTTGGTCTTAAAGATGACAGCAGAATGTGAACAGGAAATACAGGCAACTATTCACTTATTCATATTTAAATGACACTTTTTGCTTGTAATTAAGACACTCAAGTCGTGTCTCTGTTCATGAAATTTACATAACTGTACAATAGCTTGCCTAAGTGAACAGCAAATGGTAGTTAACCTTGAAGTGTATTATCTTAATTGAATAAATCTGGCTATAGTTCAATAGATTTAAACAGGAAGATATCTTTAAACTACTAAAATAATTTTTAAAAACACATCTGCTTTTACATGTTTAGATGGTTCACTGTTTTTCTTCTAGATTTTTATTTCTGCTGTAACATCAGTCCTTTAAAAAAAAACAGAAATCATTGCAGAACGCTGAAGACATTGATACATGTTTGCTGTTTTCTCCTTATTGTTTGCAGTTTGGGTCAGCGTCACATTCTGGAAAGCCTTGATAAGAGTATCAGAATATTGAATCAAAACGTATAACTTGCCTGTTTGAGATAGTCCGTTACCTACTTTCTCTGTCCTTATTGGACTCGCGTTCTTCCCTTCCCCCACCACGTACCAGCTGAGCATCCCATCACACAGTGAGAAACCTAGGTGGGAGAATATAGATTTTTGCATAGGTTAAATAGGAAAGCCACATTCCACCACTCTCCCATTTAAATCAGATTTACATGGGGTGTAAATCCCCTCAGAATAGAGCCATTCACAAAGGGCTCCGAATGTTCCCCTCACAACGCTGATTACATTAAATCAGTAGCAATCATGTTTCTTGGATTATATAGTTACAGCAAGAGAAAGTGTGACGCGTATTTATATTGGTATGAAATAAGTTAATGAGAAGCCACCTGTGCCTTTTATCAGTTTACAAGAAAAACCAGAGGAACACAGGTGTTTCAGCAATATAGCTATGTATTTTTTATATGAATTTGCAAACACTAAAAATGAACATATTGTTACTAAATTCAGCCACACACACACTTTGAAGGACAATATTTTGGATTTTGTTTGGGCTGTCTTCGTCTTAAAAAAAAAATACAAAAGGCTAGTTTCTTGGCCATCAGCAAGAGCTGTAATTTGGGCTTTTCTCCCTCTCACAATGTTCACCATTGTACCTTATGCAACATAGATTGTATGTGCTTAGTTCTAACCCACATTGCTGGCGAGAAGCATTCACACTGTGAATTACCATTTTTCCCAGCATCTAGCGCTACTCAAAAGACAGCACAATAATACACTAGAAGTGCCTTTGTCTGTTAAAACATTGTTCTTCATTACTACATGAAAAGCAAATTGTCTTTGTATAGAGGAAGAGTGGCACACAGTAGCTCTGGGAGTAGGGAGAAGGAATTTGTATCACTAGCTGGCCACCTCATAGATACACATGCCAGTTTCTTTCTCAGTAGCCACCACGTTGATGTTTTAGATAAAATTTTGGCCATATCTTTTTTAATTATTAGTTGTATTAGAATGACTCCAAGGGGATCATATGCATTTGCCCTGAGGGAGAACATACAACCTTTCCCATAAATGGTTTTTGGATTTTTTTTTTTTTTGCTTGGGCTTTGGCGAGGAAAGAGCACATTAATAAAAAGTGCTTAATCTCTTGACTTGATGCACCACATCTAAAATGAAAGCAAATCAGAAAACCTCCTCCTTTCATTGGGATCAATTCAGAAAACACATCACTGAATGATGAATTATGCAAACTCAAGAACAACATTTATTTTTGCAATACAGTTGAAGAACCGTACTCCAAACTGAGGTGTTCTAATAAGGATTTTGCAAAATGTATTACTATGGTCATTAAATCAGGCAAGTCAAGAAACAAATATCCTTGAAAGCCTCTTCTCAATTCCCCTATGTATTTACAAATAATTTTTTTCCAATAAAAAATTAATTTACAAATAAATATTCTGGTTAACAAGTCTATAAATAAATACTTAAAGGACAGAGAGGGATGCAGCCTAATGCAACAGTTCCAGAAGTTGATGGATTGCAAGAGGAATGGGCATCACAAAGTGGCCAGGTTCATATGTTCTCCCTAAACAGCATTGCTTTCTGCTCCTATCAGACACAGAACACTGGATTCAAGAGACCATTGATAAGAATGTAGGAAATGTCCATCGGTCATATGTTCCCCACAGGAAGGAGTTTCTTCCTTTTGGGAACAATCTACAAACCACAAGGGTTATTCCTGGTCCACATAAGACCTGTGAAATTCCTGTTATCTGCTACCTGGGTGCTTAAAATGTGTGATTGACTTTGTTCTCCTGGTCACAGTGCTTCCACCCACACCTCCTCTGCAGAGCATCCTTCCGTGCTTCAGAGACAGAGATTAAATGGAGGGGCTGAGGCCCAGGCCACCTTGGCTCATCTCCTTTCCACCAAGAGACTCCAAATTCCACAATTTTTGTATGGGATAAAGAAACCTGGCTAGCAATACAGCAATTACACATTCTAGGATGAGAACCTACCAACTTCCTTTCTCTCTCCCTCTCCAAAAATGCAGGTAATAAAATTTACTCATTTTGTTCCTGACAAAGATTATAATTGTATTTTGCAACCAAGTCAGCTGAAGTCATTATTCCTCCCCTAGCAAACTGAAGTGACTCTGCCTGTCTTGGTACAGACAAATGCATTTAATCTAGATAAATCATATTTCAGAGGCTTCTGAATTTTAGTTAATGGAGAACATCCCTAGCAATCCTACTCACCAGGCTGGTTTGCCAGCACAAGCAGAACACTCGAGCAGAGGCTGAGCAGGAGAAGCCCACTGGGCATGTGCCCACAGAACCCGCGCTCCTCTACCTTCAGTGATGGATTTGGATCTGACCTTTAGGCTTTGAGATTTTTTCCAGCTGCTAGTGGCTTACAGTTCAGTAGTCACCTACATGGACAGCTTTCCAAAATTAACACGTATATAGGAGCTCTCCATATAGTCACCACTGACCTTCAGGCCACCCATAAGGTAGGAAGTTCTTGCCCGTACATTTCTCATGCTAAAAATAATTTGAGGATTGAGGAGGGGTTTTTTTAATTTATTTATTTTTAGTGAAGCAAAAAAGTATCTCTTGGAACTCTTAAAAACAAATATTTAATGTATATTAATAATTTCAAAAGATTTTTAATTACCTTCCTTAATAGACAGTTTCTGTTCCCTATTAATATGTAGGCTTTTTTAATTATCATGTCTGTAACAGCACTTTTCTGTTATATGGGCACAGACATAACATACACTTAGAAATACAAATGACTTATAATTATTGAAAAAAAAAATCAGTTTGAATCTGAAAGCAGAAAACATTCTGGCGGTGGCAGTTGTGCAGATGAGGATACACTTCAGCAAGCTCCAGGATGTCTGAGCACTTGATTCCAGAGACAAACCACCTCCATTGCCAAGAGCTAGGCTCTGGCTGGGCACAATGCTATGTTGCAGCACCAAAAACTCACATAGAACCACGTACCAGTATGCCTGCTCACAATTTAACATGTTTTAGAAGCACTAGACACTATAGACAAAATGCAAATTGAGTTTTGCTGCAAGGACGCCAACCCCTACCTGCTGTTTGATTAGAGTAACTGACTTCGTGTTACACACAGGTCCTTCCAGGACAATACTGCATTACTGCTTCCACCAATAATTTCAAATGGAAAATAAATAGGAGAGTGAAGTCACACTTAAAATTTATATTACCTGCTTTAAAAATAAATAAAGACATTTGCAGGGTTGGACAGCTAGTCTAACCAGGACATACCAAACGATACTGTTCAACTTGAACGCTCACATATAAATCAAGCCGTAACAGCATTCAGCATCAAGCTCTTTGGCAACAGAATGATCTGTTGCTTGCATACCACGCACATTAAGTACTTGCAAGCCTTCTAAGTTTTTGTTCATTTTTAACAGCATGTACATGTCTTGTCTATAGATATTAATGACAGCCAGTTCTCAGCAGTTCCATTTGATTGGAACCAGTCTGTAGAAGATGAGGAGGCAAAGAAATACTAGGTATGAGCACAAATCAAATTCCTCAAGCACTAAACACAAGGTGGGTGTTTGCAGCTTAATTTCTTCTCCAGAATCAGCTGAAACACACAGATCATAAACTATATAGGAAAGATGAAACTAAAATCTGGAACATCCAGTGTTCAGGAATATTTGTACAGGTATTCTCAGTATGACCATTCCAAAGTTCAGAGTTGGACTGTTGAGAGAGAATTTTTGTTTAATCTTATCTGTCAAATACAGAAAGGTGAAAGGGGAAGAGCAGTCTTTTATATCAGGGTTACACAGCTAAGATTCACTTTGGAAAACCTTAGCAAGTTCTCTCTGCTTACATATTGACTAAAAAGCACTACCAATGCTAAAAGGGCTTACAAGCAAGCTCTGAACACTTAAGCAGTGATTTACTGTTCAAGAGGCACAGAGGGTATAGAACAGGTGTGTGTACCAGAGCAAAAACCTCCAAATAATGATGTTCTCCAAAAAAACACAAGCAAAAGCCAAACCATGCACATTTAAGTGAGACTAAGGGGTGGGGCTTCTGGGGAGAGAGGAAGGTTCGTGGGATTTTTTAATTCTAAAAATTTGCTTGGTGAGGACACTGACAAACCTGACCCCTTAAAATTAGCTTCTCTTACCAGCATGAATATCAGGCCTGGTTGACTTCCCTAGTCAAAAATGCAAAATGCTTCCAACACAAGAATGCAGGTAATTTATAGGCTTCCCTGTGTCTCAATCTCCAGATAGTTGTGTTTTCTGAATTCAGATTCTCTTTGTCCCATAACCTTCCCAAGGAAACAGGGCTTCAGGACTCTATCACTGGACCTGTTTTACCTGGTTGATAAACTTCCAACCGTTCTATCAGTAGTGTGGATTCACAGCCTGGTTAGCAACCCATTTTTCAAAACCAGTTTAGTAACTTTCTTCAGCACATGCATTGACCTATAAGCATGGTTTTAGGCCAAGGGTCTCAATAGCTATCCACTCAATCCCAACAGGTTTTTTTAACCACATATGAGTCATTTAATTGGATATTTTTGACTTCCAGAAAGTATCGTTGCAAAGCAGCTGGGGTTTCTTATGCCACTGAAATAGGTCCTTCAACACAGAAGCAACAAATCCCAAGTAGACAGGGAGAAAAGGAAACCAAAGAGCCAAATCACAGCATGCTGCAACCTGCCACCACAGCCCCATCCAATGGAGTAGCAGTCACAATTCCAAAATAATTTTTTCTCTCCAAGCCTGTCCTGCCTGGATGGCAAACAGCAGGCAAACTTTGTCTTACCTTTCTCACAGAAGCAGCACCCTGCAAGCAGTGCACCTGAATATGCTTTCTTCATTACTTGAATTACTTCATTCCATTTTTATCATGTGACACTGTGCATATATATTGTGGGGCTCTTATTCTCCAGTCTCTTTGATACTGCCTCTCTGTGCATTTAATGTTTGAAGGTACCAATTCTTAAAAAAAAAAACAAACAAAAAAACCCCTGAAGTCTACCTTGTTTACTAAAATTCAAAAATATACAAGCACATTTCTAAAGAGACTCATTAAGGTTACAGTTAGGCCCAATGAGAGCATTAGTGATCAAAATGTATTTGAAGTTTAAACTGACTTCAGAAACCTAAAGAAAAAGTGACAACACATAAAACATGCATCTGCACGTCTTTCTAATCTAGGGTTGCCGTTGAAGATACTGAGTCATGTTAGAAACACAGATAGCTACAAAAATAACTATGCTGGCAAAATGCCCTGTGAAATCAGTGCCCAGGTTTCATCAGGGCATTATCTGTCATCCTTGAAAGACAATGAAAGTTTAGAGTTGCTTCGTAGCATCTTCCCTGACTTGCATGAAAATCTACCAAGCAACTAGTAATCATAAAAGGTATACTCTTGCAGAAATTAAATCGCAGAAAAAGTTTAAAAAAAGTCTCAAATTACCTGAGCCTGTTGCAACTTTTGTTGTTTGATAAGTCTTGGAGAAATCATAGCCTCACTTAAGCCAACAGATTTTTAACAAGAAACTTCAGAATTCAAAATTTCACCCTTAAGATATGGCTAGATTTTCAAAGAAAGGTACAGCATACACTTCTCAAAAGAATGCAGGGCATTTAAAGTCACAGATATATAACTAACAAGTCCTTGGAACAGAGTCTGCCCATTGTCACACCACTTTCATGCCTCAAGCCCGATACAGGTGCAGTATAAACTGTGTTATTATGTGAGGATTAATTTAATAGCTTTGATATTAATAGGAGTTTGACCCTGATAGAAAACAATGGGTTTGATGAAAGTAGTCTTCACCACAGCTCTTCAATAAAGTGTTGGTCATCTGCCAACTGTTCTTCAGAAGGAAGTCAGTCTCATCCAATTCTGCTTCAGCAAAGTAGAATTGTAGATGGTTAGAATAACCATTTACCAAAGTGGATGGTTAGAATAAAGAAGGGAGATTTTGTCTGACCTCTTCTAATTGTCAGCACCTCATCCACTTTGTTTCCTATTATAGCAAAAGAAAACACTGCAGAGAAACATCTCTCTGTTCCCATAATTTCAACCCAGCCTGCGTTGAACCAGCCTGTAAGAATCCCACAAGACAGTCCTCCTTTGTCACATGGATAAAGTTCAAAGTAAGGAAGCAAGAGAGTGAGGTGCGAGCCTGAAAAAATGGTTCTTGACCGAGTTAAAAGGTACATGAATCTGAACTGCTGAAGCAATAGCCTGGTCCTCTGCAGAGTAAGATTTTTCACCGCATGGATGAGGGTTCAAGAACCTGCTGTCTTTTTTTTCTTTTTCCCCCCTCTCTGTATAGTATCCTTGCACTTCTAAGCACCCAACCTATCTGTAGGAATACTGGTAGTCCTGCTGATTTCCAAATTCAGTATAGACTGTCAGAAAAGACATGCCACATTCTCTGTAAGGGTCACAAAATTCTCTACCTCTGAAATAAAATTTTCCAACTGAAAATGTCAGAAAGTAAAGGATTCTTTATCTTCATTGGCCACGTAAGTACCTTTTACACATCTGAATTAGTGTATTGTGCACATCTGAATTAGTGTATTGTCAGCTATTAGCTAGTTGCTTGTTACATTTCATGCCATAATTCCATCATCCATTTCATCTGTCATTACTCAGTGCTGCTGATTAAAGGAGCCAGTCCCATCTTCCTCCTCCATAGTGTAAATGAATGGCCATAATATCTCCATTGCATCAGTACTATTGTTTGTGTGAGAAACCAAACCAAATAACTGAGCAAGCAGAAAACCAAATGATTTTTTTGGTTTCTGTGGGTTAGGAAGTACATCTTGCAACATACTACCTCAGTTTTACCCAGGAAGCACAAAAACCAGGGCTAGCACAAGGGAGAGGCAGAAATAAGCAAATAGATAACAGCGGGAATGCCCTTTTCAGCAGTCACATTAAATTATGCCAGATAAAACAGATCAAGGAACTACAGCACTAATCTGCTAAATTAATCAGTGTAACACACATCACTTAGGGAAGGATGTAGAAGATTCTCTGTTAATAGATGTCTAAATCAAGACTTGGTCTCCAAAACCATACGCTTAGCTTCTTCCAAAGATACTGAAGGCTAACTGTAGAAACACCTGTAGAAACTATAGGATTCTAACGATCTCTTCTGGCTCTAAAACCTGTGCAACTTATGTGAGAATAGCCTTACCCTTCTCCAAATATGCTAGCACATTAGAAATTTATCAAACCCCTAACAAATGATTTACATTTCTTAAGAAAGAATTTGTGCCTTTTATCCATTGTTTTAACCCCTGCCATGAATACCTTGAGGACAGTTGTTAGACCTCTGCATTTACTGGCAGCCAGTCCTCTTCCTTCCGGAGCATATCTACAATTGTAGCATTGTTCTTACTGACACTACCTTAACTGAAGCCGCAAGTCCATTTTTTCCCACTTTAGAACATGATGAACTTTTCACCACATCAAAAGGCTCCCTCAATACCTGATGTACGGGGTCCACATAAACACTGATAAGCCTTCCACGCTTGGGCACCCAATCTGATAGCGAAAGCAGGTGTGTGGGCTGCTTTATTCCAAAAGCACAGATCTTCAGCCAAAAAAGGTGCTTAAGTGTCTTTGGAATCTAAGGGTTTTTTTATACTGAACTTGACAGTTCTTCCTGTACTGCATTTTACTAAGATTTTGAAATACACAGTTGTGAAAAGCTGATTAAAAGGACAAGATTTATAGATATATTGCCACTGAGGAGGGGGAAAAAATAATTTAAAAAAATTAATGATTAAAAAAAAAACAACAATGAAGCGATGTTCTACAGGTTTTCACTGCCTCCTGCTGGCCTTGAAGCCAATGTTTTTGTAGGCATATGGTGCCAGGGTATCTGCCATTGTTTTGCTCACTTTGCCACCAAGACAGATTCTCACAGTTGAGTCCATAGAGAAAGATTCACACAGTGAGTTTCCAGCTTTTCCAGTGGGCTCAGTATTGAGGAATATGGAACAAGTTGTAGTGCTGTTGATCTCATCTCCCAAGCGTGCAGCTAGATGATCAAAGAGATCTTTGATCCAGCTGCTTTTGGCACATCAGGTTTGGAAGAAGGATGAAGGCTGCAGACCTATTCCACAGCTCAAGACCCATTATTTAGTCCCGTTTCAGGCTTAAAGAACCCCTACGCCTTCAGCTCCAGTGCAGCCTTCCAGCTTGACATCCCTTGACAGCCACGGTCCCCTCTCCCAACAGGTGGCTTGAAGTGCCACCAGTATGCCACAATGGTGACATTATGTGCAGCCCGTTCTTAGCTCGGCTAATTAGCTAGAGCACAACACTGTATTAATGCAGCTCCATTGCTTGCAATGCTCAAGCTCTCTTTTCCAAAGTTAGCTTGGATCTTTACACAACATCACGTTATCCTGGGCTGACATACAGCAAAAATTCAAGGCAAGCAAGTTTTTAGCATTGTCATACACACACCTCCTTTCAGCAGGTGGCCCACAGGCACTGTTGCTGCACAAGAAGAAGATTAAGGTTCCTAAGTTCCAAAGAATTCACAGCCAACATTTAGCACACATCATCATCACAAGCATTGGTACTCAATGTCTCGTTTCAAAGACCTTAAATATTAAATTCTGCTAGAAATCATCCCTTCTGGAAAACTTAAAATGCCAGTAAATTCCTCAAAAGCATCTAGTTTGGTTGTGGACAGAGCAGAAATTTTTATTCAAACCACGGAGGCCTACAGGGAAAGGAGAACACAAAAACCCAAACAGCAGCAAACCCACAAACCATGAACAAAAAACAAACATCAACACAAATAAAAAAAAACCCCTACAACAAAACCCAAAAAACCAACCAAACCCTTTCATTCATTAGCATTGCCACCTGCACATAAATCCTAAGGAGTTCAGCAGGAATACTCAGTAGTTCCTCACAAAGCATATTTCAGAATTGTAGTCCAGTTTGGTTTAGACCCTGCAACCCTTAATTTGACACTCGAGACACTTCTAAAATACCCTAAAGAATCTTACAGGAAGAAGATACATGCTGCTGTATTACACATCCTAAAATCCACATGGGGTGGTCCTGTGAAGCATGAGGAGATCTGCAAAAACAACATAGAGGTTCTTCCCCATTGTGAAACTTCCCACCAGAACTCAGCCCTCCAGGCAGCTGCTTTCTCTTTAACACATACAGACACCTTCCAGGCTCCGTGAGAAATACAAGTCCAATCTCCGCTTTTCTAAAAAGTCAGTAACAGCAGAGCAGATCTAGTATTTCCCTTCTCAGCTCTCTAAGGTAAAATACCTAACCCTGAGGATTTCAATGTTTCTGACAAAAGTGGAACTTCCACCTTCCCCAGCCACAGAGTTCTAGCACCCCTCTCCCCATGATGGCGAACCAGGACCTCAGTGAACAATATCGCAGCCAGAATATCGATGGGTCATTTCTCTTCTGTTGGAAACCCTTTTCTTTTCCGGATCCTGCTTTCTCAAGTTGTAATACCATCAAGAAGTACTCTTCTTTTGGTTTAGGCATTTTGGTGTTTTGTTGTGGGGTTTTTAGGGGGTTTATATTTTGGTTGTTTTTTAGTGGGTTGGTTTTGGTTTGGGTGGGTTTTGGGGGGTTTGGTGAGGTTTTTTTTGTTGTTCATTTTTTTACTGGAGAAACAAGCCCTAGAGAAGTTCTAACAGTTTTGCTAAGGCAGTTGTTGCTGTAAATACATTTTGGAGACAACTCATGAATGAGAAGCCTATGAAACAAAACATTACATTCTCATTTCTCAGACTTCCTCATCTGAAGCTGGTGCAACAAAACATTAAGTATGCAAATATTTCATATATAAGCATACATATGCATATATTTTAATATGTATGTCTGTGCATTACATGATTAATTCTAGGGGGTCTAAGTCTACTCCAGCTATGAAAAGTTTAACAGGCCTCCCTGACATCACAGTTGCATATTACTCTAAAATGATGAATACAATACATTCCTTGGAATCAGGACAGTTGACTGAAGACAGACAAACAGTAAACACCACCCGACATACTCAGGTCTCGTACTACTCACACATTATTACATATACAAATGGAAGACTGTAGATGGATGTTTCTGTATAGAAAAAGAGAGCTTCAAAAGATGCACATGGTAAAAGCAACCTTGTGGAATGCATTTGCAGGGCTTCTCAAATGTGTTGATGTTTGATCAGTGTGCATTTTATTCTTTAGCTCCAATATTCTAGATGAATAATTTGTTTTCAAACCACTAAGCTGAGTTAAATTCTGCTCTAATCATGCTCCCCCAAGGAATCAATGCAGTCCTTTAAATTTAATCTTTTATCGTGTCTGATTAATCATAAGGCAAATCCTACCATTTACAAAAGATCAAGTAGAACTCAAAGTTATGTTTGAGACTGTAGTAAGTGCTTGTTTTTCCAAGAGCATCCCAGCAAACAGGGCAGATGGATAGCACAAGAGCTCTTGCACAACAACTAGGGCATACACCCTTCCAATGCTAGTTACTTAAACTCAGTAAACTTAATTTTAGGAACAGAATTTACATACGTTGTACCTATTTGTAGATTACAATGTTGCTCTGATCATATAAGGCAGTTAACCTCCAAGGTATATCCCTACTAGACCTAAGCCTAAAGAGGCTTCTTCTAAATCTTAATATGGTGCATATTTTTTTAAAAAAAACATTTAGGAAAAAACTCAAAGTATTAGACAAAACGTGGAGACTACCTCAAAAGACTAATTCAACCAGGCATGCTACACATAGGATACTATGCAATCTATTTGCAGTATCTCTAACTATGCAGCTGCAAGCGTATGATCCCTTCCCAACACAAAGGCAAAGATTTGCAAACTAAAAATGGAAAGCTGCTCTGGAAGTGTTATATATACACAGGATTATTTCTTTTTCCACCTTGATTCTGGGTTTTGTCCAAAAGAGAAAGATCAGTCCCTCATTTCTTATTTATCACAATCCTGCAGGAACAAGATCCCCTGTGGCATGTGAGTATACTCTGCAAACACAAAGAGGAAATAGTCCAGAGAATTTCATTCATCTCGGTATCTTTAGCTGTCTAGAAGTCAGGCATCTAATCTAAACTAGACATCTAGGCTGCCTCAAATGAGAGAGAAGCATCTCCAGACAGTGATTCACCTCACCCTAAATATAATATTTCAGTTAGGGGGAGGGGGACCTGCACAGGTACATAGAGAGTATGATCACTCCCCCCTGACCAGAAAAGGGGCCTTCCTGATGAGCATTCACAAACTTTTAGACAGCTGAAGTCACAGGATTGCTACATCCCCAGGTGGCTCTACATCACAGCGCAAAACATTTACATCCAAGCAAGCTTAAAACTGGGTAGCTGAGGTGCTGACAACAACAGTCCACCACACACAGGCACTGTAAAACCAGTCCCAAGAGCTCATACTGTCAGCCCATGTGGTGCTCTACCAATAGCTGGATTGATCCTTCTTTGTAAAATAGTTCATGACTTGCCCAGGCCACCATCATCACTGCCATGTCTAACACAGAGGTTAAAAAACCTTCTTCACGGAGCTTTGTAAAGCACATTTCTGTGATTATTCAGTTATTTGGCCTTCGCTCTGCAGAAGATCATGAATACAATGGACCGCTGCTGACTGATAAACAAGTTTCTCATCTGCCACTTATAGATTGGTCTTCAGAGACATTAAGAACCTGAAACTGAGAGAGCAGCACTCTCAGACATCCTCCAAACATCCAGTTGCAAAGGGACCTCCTGTTTAAGGGTGCACTCTTCTGGTAGGTTCCTTTTCCACTCCACATTCAGTAACCTGTAGCCTGAACCAATCATTTTTCCTCCAATGAACCCATTTCATATAAAGAACAGTAATTTTATTTCTTGACACAGAAAGAAATTATGGGGACATTTTTGTCATCAAATTAGCAAAAGAGAGATTACCTCCAAATATCACCTTCCCATCCTGAAATTCTGTTACTAAAACCACTGTTAAGATCTGTAATTAGTAAATGGCTGTATCTGCTGAGGGACCAGTTACACAAACTGTCACAAATACAGACAGCAAACAGGAGTGTTCTGAAGGACTTCAGCATAAATCCGTGAGCATTGGGTAAACTTGACCTCTCAGAAGAAAAGCAATGGAATGTAAAGCTTTACACCACAGGTCACAGTTCAAAACTGGCCATAGCTCAATAGCAACTGGAAGGTGTTGTCAAACAATCTTTAATTTTCACCTACAGAAGCATGCTGATTCCACAGCGTAGAATTAGTCTTTTACAATAGCATCTGATAGCTGCTTGATCCTTCAGCCTCTTAAAAACAAACACTAAGAATCTCCATCATCTAAGATGCAACAAAGATGCTGACATCCGTCAAGAAGGGGGACGTTGGTTTTGAGACACGTCAGTGGTGAAAAATGAAGCTTTCAGCAGTTTGTGCTGCTCCTATTGCTGAAAACTATCTTTCACCTCCCTGAAGGTGATATGTTTCATGAGGACAGTGTTCAGATTTAAAAAAAACATAGGAAATGAAACAAAACCCATCAATTTTTAAACACATAGATAATGTTTCCAAGGGATCCATGAAGATCAAAGGCAAGAATCGGATGGACCAGTTGTGCAGCACACTCAGTACAGGCTTCAAAGCTCAGAAAGCCAGAAGTTGCACAACTGGAAGTTAAATTTTATTTATTCAGCAGCATTGGACTGGGAGGGGCACAGCAGCTTCTCAGTATTTCACAATGGGGACTCTTCTTTATTCATCCTGACTAATTATATACTGACACTGGAAAATTACATTACAAGGGTAGTAACTTCTCTAAATAATTGTCACTCAAAGACATTCTGCAGTGCTTTGTGATGTCTTCCAAAGGAGGCTATTTGAAAGCTGGAAACAGAGTTTAATGTCAGAACAATTGGTTCATATACAATTGTCTGAATCATTTTGTTTTCTTCAACTTTCTGTTATAGAATTAGCTGCAACACCTGTTGGCTGAAGACATCTCATGTGCATTTCATTTATCTTTCTGGATCAGCCACTGGAAACCTGTCCCTGACACTAAAACTGAGATATTAAAAACTGGCCATAGTTAAGAGCATTTGTGTTTGTCTTGGTTGGAGTTAACAGAATGTTTTATTTGCATACAAAACTAGATGAAAGCTGCATTTTAGGTCTTATCTTGCAGTTTAACTCTCAAACAGAACTAATGCAGACTCAAGTACACTGCTGAGAACATTGAGGACTGGGCTTTAAGGGCTGGCCACACGATGCTTATGATTCACTGGTCAGAAAGGAGAAGAGCAGGATGTTGGGTGGGTTCAAACATCTCAGAAAACATAGGATTGAGGAATGGACACAGGTAGCCACTGAGGTCCCAAAGTCTGTTAGCAATACAGTAATTAAGTGAATTAACTAAGAAGTTTCAAGCTTTACATATTAGTGGGAGACTCTGACCTAGCCAAATTTTCAAGGTCATCCATCACTAAATATTCCGATCTCTAGTATGAGTGGAGGAATGAACACAGCATGAGGACCTTAAAATCTCATCTATGAGATCTTGGTATGTCTGAATGCTCAGGTTTTTCAAGATCAGCCCTTCGTATCAGCAGGCATCAGCCAAGAATTTAAAGAAGAGTCAACCATACTCAATCTACCAAAATCAATGAAAGAGACCTTCCACAGAATTACATCTAATAGGCCTTGCCAGGCATGGCTATAGTTACACAGTCACTTGCTCTAATATTTCTGTGGTAGCAAACAGTAGCTTATCTAGGCGTGCACTAGTTACTCTGACAACAATGATTTGAAATGTGCCTTCAAAGGAAAGGAGAAGTAAAAATGCTGCACTTACTCTTCCTTGAAATACTATCTGCCCAAGATGCTATTCCAGATTTGAAGTTGAAAAAAGAGTGGATCTGAAAAGTTTTGTGGACAAGACATAAGCGCAGTCACTTAAAAGCAAACAAACAAGCAGTTGCCTTTTTTTTTCCCCTAGTGCTCATTAGCTATTCAGTTATAGACTCCTCCAAAACAATACTGCACAGGTGAACACTGTCAACACTGCTAACAGAGACAGCAGGATGTATTTGTGCCTATATACATAAATGAAGTTTGTGTATTGGCATGCAGTTGCCCACTCTTTTAATAAGCCTTGACTTTTAGGGTAAGATTTCCAGGTCCTAATTACTGCCTCAAATGTTAAAATAAAGAAGCATGTAATGTTCTTACCCAAGTTGATAGTCTCATTTTTCCCTCATGAAATCATCCTTTAAAGAAAACCTTTTCACCACACTCTCCACAGCACACCTGTTCAATGTTTTGGTCCCCAGGACACACAATGATGCTCCAGCAATACCTCTGGGGATTATGTGACAATATACTGGCATAGGTCCTTGAAAGAAAAAACAAAGTGGGTAAGTGTACTTTCTGTTTGCTTGAATGGGAAGATTAGCTTGATATTACATCTTCTGGCTGTGGTGACTAATTGTGGTTTGCCCGTCAGTGCAGATTTCCTAAGAAAGTTCCTAGTATGCACTATGTATTGGAACAGCTTAATACCAAACATCAACTGATATTATTCCATATGATCTCACTCAGGCTAAACTCCTAGTGACTTCAAATAGAAGTTTACCTCAATTGCACATTTCTGGGCAATGCCTGTGCTCGAACACTACTGTAAACATGGTAAAAATAAAGTTGCAAAGGGCATAGGCCAAAGACTAAGACAATTCCATCCATCTTTATTTGGTAACTTTTTTTTTTGGCAAAAGATGAAAGTTGTTCCACTGATAACAGGCAGAAAGAATAACCAAACCTGAAGACTAAGATATTTTACACACACACCTTTTTGACGATAACTTACATGTAGTAGTTTCAGCCATTGCCTTCTCTTTGTAATATTCCCTGGTTTAATTACTGAGAATAGAAAGCTTCTGAGTACCCTGCATTAGGGGGATCACACCAAAACACAGCTGCTTTATGGTCAGTTTTCCATTTCTATCAACTCTCTGAGCATCTGTGCACAATGTTAGTGATTATGAGTTGTACCATTCATTCCCCAGCAGGGGAAACAGCGCCAGAAATTCTGCCGTGTGTTTTGCTTGGCAAATAGAGTCCCTCTGGAAAGAGAAAAGGGAAGGAAAGGGAAAAGAAAAGATGGTACCTGAGTCTCTTACATTTTTTTTGGCCTTGTTTAGAACAAATTTCCAAGTGCTAGCAGGTGAGAACAAGTCCTAACATTCAGACAGAACAGTAGGGTTTAACTGTGGCCATACACCGTGTTATGGCATAACTACAACTAACTGACAGACAACATTTCTGGTTAATTTTATTTTTTTCCCCAGTCTTCAAAAGACTTGAACATTGGAGTAGAAAGAACATATGTCTTTATCAGACTTATAGTTTTGGAAAGATCTGAGGATTCATTTTAAATTTGTCACAGAATTTCAAACAGAAAACATTTTTGGACCACAGTGCCTAGCAATAAAACTACCTAGTGACAGATAACGGAAAAAATATCTTCTTTTTTAAAATCAAAGTAAGGCAGTGATCATGTAACAGTTACTTATGCTACTTTGCATATTAATTGTAAGGATCTTTCTGTAAAAGCAATCTGTAATTTCTTCTATTTTGTCACGAGTCCAAATTTTCAGAAGATTTTGTGGAAATAAAATTTTCAGATATATTATACTGTCATTTGTGAGTTTGCAAGTACCCTCTACTGCTTTCCCAAAGCCAATCACATTCCTTCAATTTAAAAATGTAATAAGATCCCTACAGTGACAGGTATAGCACACAACAACAGAACTGATTCTTCCTTTATTTGGTACAGAAGAATTTCCAATAGAAATTAAAGCTCTCTGTGTATGTCTCCAATGAAATACCCCACCAATTAACATAGTTCTTCCAGCCAGCAATGATTTCAGATTACCTTGTAGTGTATTATCTTTCTGTAAGGTTTTTGTTTGCTTGGTTTTATGCTTCCATTCAGACACACAGCATCAATGGGATAACAGATTTCAAACCTGCACACCTAGTCTGTCCTCATAGGTTCTTCGCAGTAAAAAATTAATCTGTTAAAGACTCTGTTCAACCAAGTCCACCTCTGCTGCTGTAAAAGGAGAGTAAAGCTACCAGGGAATGTCAAGCCAGCTCGGCCAGACAGCAAATCCCATAGCTGGGAGGGTGTACTGGGAACCAGGGCTGCCCTGACGTGTACTTGGATTCAAAGAAGCCTTCACACAGGTTCAAAACAGGGCAACTGGAATGACAGCGTAAAGACACAATTGACTTCTGGCCTCCCCAAAGGAAAAGCCTGGCCAGCCTAAAGAATGAGAGGACTCCGTGTTTAGTCTTTTTAATTAGATGGTTTTCCTCAGTACCCTTTTAATTATTTTTACATGGCACCCACTAGGGAGGCTGCATGGAATTCATTTTTCTTTAGGGAAGAGAAATCCTTGGGCCCCTGGCAGCATCCCTCTAGTTTGCTTTCTCTGAAACTGGCCTCTTTACTGGTAGGATCAGGCAGGACCATGGGAGTTAATAAGCAGTTGGCCAGATGGTGCCCGTCCAAAGGTGTTGGCTTTGTAGGCAACTGGAACTTCTCTTTGGGAATAAATCAGTGATACAGGAGATCCAGGCTGCATTTCAATCAAGCACAAGTAGAGAGAATATTAGCAGAGATAATTACCTTTGGGGGTTTTTTGTTGGGGGTTTTTTTGCCCCCTCTTTCTTCCTCTAAACCAGTAGATGCAAGACCCAGGGAGTGAGAAACAAAGAATCCCCCAGGCTAAGAAGAACATTCTTCCAAACACCACAAGCAGAAAGCTAAGTGTTATTTATTCAGATGCTATCAGCACTTACACCCCCACTGCTGAGTTAATACCTCTGTAATAATTAAATGGCATGCAACAATAAAATCTTTTGATAACACAACGTAAAGACAACTTAAAGGCGCATGCTATTGGTCTTGTGTTAACGAGGCCACTCTTGTGGCCTTGTGACCATTATCGTAAGACATTTCAAGTGCTGGTGATGCAGCCTTGGACCACAGCAGGAGCTATGTTACTTCTGTACCAACTAACTTCATGTTCCAATGTGGAAAACATTTCAGTGCAGCTCAGGCCTGATGGAGGGATCTACTGATGCATCCAAACATACAATGTCACCGAGTCTAATTTAACATCAGAAAAACATCTATACAGCTACAAAAGAACATTTCTGCCCACAGAGTATTAAGCAAGAAGGATAAGGCTGAAGATTTTTTCCTTAGAGAAAAATGACAGTTCAGATAGTAACTAGGAGTCAGAGTTTGTTTTCTTTTTTGACCACAGACACCATGCTACCATGAATTAGTCATTTCTATAACCCCTGCTCTACCTCTCTAAAAGGCATAACAGAGGTTAACTTAGTGTGGTTTCTTTGGTCTACAGACCTTAACGATCCTCAGGAGTAACACTAATTGGAGCTACCACAAAACTCAACACTAATGTACTGATGATACAAAGTCAAAATAAGAACTTGCATGAACTTTTTTTACCCATTCCTTGAAACAATCTGGAACCAATTTGTTATTCCAGAAAGTTCTCTCTGCCTGTAAACACATGCCTTCTTTCAGAAAGCTCCCTTTTTAGGCAACTCTAGGATCTCATCCAGCTATCCCACTGACACCACTCCACAAAAGGTGTTTTGCACTTGGAGAGATAATGGGCGAGTTCCCTCAGAGCTGCAGCCATCAAATCCCACAGTTTATAAACCTCTTCCTTCCATCCCATAGCACAACCACATAAGCCTGCTATACTTTTATTGTCGTTAAGAAAACAGATCAATTAAGTAGTCCAAGGGTAGCATATTTGTTCCTCTTAAGCAATGAGAGGTGATTAACTACTCTTTACAATCTGAAAGGACTTTTGGAATCATAGACTTCCAGAGGAGAACAGGTTCTTTGAAAACAGACTGCTCTGACAGTATCAAGGCTGACAGAGGAACGCAATGGCTATGATGCATTCCAAATTCACATTGCTCCCTGCTGCATCATGTATTTAGGTTCCCACATGCAGAGCCTAACAGCACTGCACACATCTTTCCAGGAGAAGAAATAAAAAGGAAAAAAAAAAAAAAGGCTCTCTCCTCAAGTAGCTTGGCAAACAGCTTCATTCCACAGAGTCAGTGCAAGAACTGAACTCCAGATTATTTATAAATCCTAATTTAAAAGGAATCTTTTTTTGTGCGGTACTAGGCTAATATGAATAGCCTTTTCAGAATCTTCACTGAGGAGTGCAAACTGAAAGCTAGTTTATAGTCCCCACATTTATACTACTTTAAAAGCATCTCTCTCCTCTAAGAAACTAGAGCGACACTTTTTTCATTTCAAGCTGTCTTCACTTGAGTGTCTCATGCAAGATTCATATTAGGTAAACAATTATCAACACTGCATTATGTCCAAAACTGCTATCAGGTAGAATAGATGTACAGAGAACGTTCCTACAGTGAATGCAGAAAACATTTTCTGCAATGTCAAGTAAATCCTCCGTGCAGATGACCTATGAATAGCATCATTTGTGAAAAGCACAAAACCAGAAAACACACTAGCACACTTTCCTCATCATATGATCCCCTTTTCCCATCTGTGTAATGCCAATCACAGTACAAAAATTCAACTGTAGATAGATCCTTGGAGTCCAAATAACAGAAGTTTTGCATGACTGCATTAATTTATAAGTTACAAATCTGTAATTTGTCTTCCTTTTTCCCCCAACTCTGACAAATGGACATGTCATATGTTCATTAATGCCATTCGCTGCATTTAAAAATCCCATATAGATTTATCTGCTGTCTTTCTGTTTGCAATTATATCCCTAACACATTATGGACCATGGCCTTTAAATAACAAAATTCAAGCACTAGGGGGGAAAAAAAGAAAAAAATCACACAGAAAAAAATATTAGATAAAAGACCCTGCAGCAAGACTTGTGTTCCTCAGCTTCTTATCGCCTGCCATTTTCTTTTCCTTGCACTTGAGTAACTCCCCAACTTAAACAGCAGTATGGATGCACACACACAGAGAGTCATACAGAATGGTTTGGGTTGGAAAGGACCTTAAAGATAATCTAGTTCCAACGCCCCTGCCCTGGGCAGGGACACCTCCCACTAGACCAGGCTGCTCAAGGCAAACCATCAGGCTTGTATCTTCATGTAATTAAGGTAATGCCTCTGCTCTGTTTATTCAGACTGCCATACCATACATACAAACAGCACAACAACAGAATTAATCTGCCCACCTTTGTCATCTTGTGCATTACAGAATCATTGAGTCACAGACTCATTCAAGTGGGAAAGGATTTCAGGAAGCCTCTAGTCTAACCACCTGCTCAAAAGGTCAGACCAGCTTACTCAGGGTTTTATCCAGTTGAGTCTTGAAAGCCTCCAGGGAAGGAGGTTCCATATCCTTTCCAAGCAACCTGTTCCACTTCCTCACTGTTCTCACAGGGAAAGAGATTTTCCTCAGAGCCAGTCCATGCTGATGGTTCCCAGTCACGTCCTCCTACATCTGTGCAGAGATGTACTCCACGAGGACTCCCTCCATGCTTTCTCCCAGAGAGCAAAGAGAAGCTGATGAGCCTGCAGTTCCCTGTATTTCACTTCTAATCTTTTCTGAAGACTGGTACAACATCTGCCTTTCTCCAGCCACTGGGGCTCTTCCTCAACCTCCATGACCATTCAAAGATGACAGAATGCAGCCTTGTATAGACACAAACCACCTCTCTCAGCAGCCTTGGACGCAGCCTATTTTGACCTATTGACTCACAAGGGTCAAGTTCTCTCAAGAAATCCCTGACTCTGTCCTTGTCCCCTGATGGGAGTCCTTGTCCTTGAACACTGTCATTAAGCACTAAGGCCTGTGAGGCCTCATTAGCGAGGACTGAGACACAGCAGGCACAAGTTCTTCAGGTGTATGTGTGCCCCTTGCCACTAATTCATAGAATCATTCAGGTTGGAAAAGACCCTTGGGATCATTGTGTCCAACCATGAACCCCACTGTACAAAGTTCTCCCCTACACCACATTCATCCACCCCACTCAGCAACAAGCCCACAATTTCCTTGTTCAGCCTTTTCCTACTAACTGAGCGAGCAGACGTGTGGTGCTTTTTTGACGTCCGGAGTTAAACCATGAAACTTTCAGCAGATTTCCAAGATGTTCAGCCTGTGAGACAGAGACTTCCTCAAGTTGTCTAAAGACTTTGTATGCTTCTTTATCATCAGATTATGATCTGTAACAAACTCCCATCATGATGTGTCCTGTACTGTCCTATCCCCTTATCATGACCCACAAGCTCTCAACTTGCCTGTCCTCCGTCCCACAAAGAGTTTCATACGTTCAAACTGATCCTTCACTTAGAGGGAAGCTCCCTCAATCCTTGTCTTCCCATCTTTTCTGAAGAATCTGTATCCTTTCACTGCAGCACTTGTCATGCAAGCTGTCCCAGAGTGAAGTTATTCCAAGAGTGTTGTAGCTGTCAGACCATACACAGAGTTCTAATTCCTCTTTTCGTCCTGCATAACCATTCGTAAGGTCACTCATGTAACTGTCAACCTGCATCATTTTCTTCTCAGTCTCGTCCAACTCACTGTTTACAGCTCTCTTTACCTGATTTTCCAGCCTGTTGGCAGAGATGTTCTTGCCCCACTTAGTTGGGTGGATCTCATCCTTTCCCAGAAGTCTTCAACTCTCAGAGGTTTCCATGATTGCAAAAGCCAAATCCCTCTCAAAGACCCCAGCTGCACATCCTGACATTGACTCACAGGATCCATCAACTCCCCCAGCATTTCACTTTCACATGCAAAAAACCACATGGAGCCCCACATGCTCTGCCCTTGCCCTGGAGCCTTGTGGCCATTCTTTCCACAACATCCTGGATCTAAGCACCTAGGAAGCAGCAAACCCCCTAAGAAGATGGGTGCCTCCATTCCACACACGAGAGGTTTCTCCAACAGCTACGACTCTCCTTTTCCCTTTTGTGCAGAAACATATTTGAAGCTCAGCTGTCTTGGACACCTCCCCTGAAGGGAGGTCACCTTCCTCCTCTATTTTCCAGGGCACTGCATCCTGTTCTGTAACTGCAGCATAAGCCTGCCGTAGGTGCAGAATTTCAGGCTTTGGGAGAGCAAGGAATGAATTAAATGAAGAAATTTCCCTTAATACAGTTTTTGTTAAAAAAAAACCAACACAAACAGCTTTATATTTGTGTATAAGGAGCTCAAAGGATAAAAGTATTTACTCAATTAGAAGACAAAACATTTGCAGCTTCCAAGAGCATGCACAAATCTCACCCAATGCATGATTCTTCAAGAACAACAATAGAAGATTTCCCCATCTGAACAAGTTTTAGCAATCACTGTTTCAGTTCCAAGCTTTGTACACCCATTTAGGAAAAGCATTCTCCTCATCTGGCAACAAGTCATAAACAATTGGTTTGTTACACCTCAGCAGCCCCATTATCTTCAAAATATGTGCTGGCTAACACCAGCATAATCATTTTGTCTGTAATGAATTTCCATGGGTGAGAGAGAATGTAACAGAGCAAACACTCTGCTGGCGGAAACAGGGACTGAACCCCACAGCTCACTCCACCATGGTCACATTAAGTACCGAAGCTGCAGCCAGAACAGCAGTGGATACTTCACATCGGCACTACCACCATTAACCATGACCAAAGCTACACAGAAACAAATGATTAAGAATATGCCATTTTATACAAGACCACAGATGTTGGAATTTTATACCAGATCTGGTCATGTTACAGACCAGACCTAATTTCCAAAAATTTAGGAACGAAACTTTTAACAGAACTATACATTTATGGCCTTTACCTCAAACAATAACCATCCCTATATTACCTCCTAATGATATTGAAGTATTCCTTATACTTTCTGACTAACCATAGTGATCCGTGAAGACCAGATTTCATTAGAAGTCCCTCCATCAGACTGTACAATAGTTAACAAGCTCAGCTAGACGAGCAATGCAATTTTGGCGCACTTCTTGGCTGCATGTCATCCAAAATACAGATGACATTTTTAGTGCGAAATAGTTACATGCGGCTGAGGCCTTATTTATGCATCTATTCTAACA
This sequence comes from Rhinoptilus africanus, assembly GCA_013400135.1. Taxonomy (NCBI): domain Eukaryota; kingdom Metazoa; phylum Chordata; class Aves; order Charadriiformes; family Glareolidae; genus Rhinoptilus; species Rhinoptilus africanus. The sequence goes on along the minus strand of VXBO01010815.1, from coordinate 934,648 downwards.
ATCATTTAGTAGACAATGTTAATTCAGATAGCATCACTTTAATAGTTCTATATTCTACTTATACGGCTAAAAATTACATAGCTCTAAGGCATCTGAAATGGTCAGAGAGGCAGAATGGTCTAAAAAGTCAAAGATCTGGTCTGAAACTGGAGGCCGTATAAAGACAATCATCGACATGGCTTTTTGCAGCTAGAGCGCAGACTAAAAGCACTCTGCTTATCTGTTCGTATATCAGTTTCAACCTGTACAGGAATATCAATTACTTTCCAAGGATAGCCCTCACCTTGTTGTTTCAAAAGTGAGGAGTGATAACAGCATATGTTGATTTTCTTATCCTTCTCACAAAACCAGTCACAGTTTAAAAGTAAAAACTAACCTTGCATCTCACAGAGAAAAGGGCATTTCTTTACCAGACTATTTTGAAGCTGTGAAATTCAATTTAATAATAACAGGTATATTAAATAACAAAGCTTTAGAAAATATATGTAATTAGATGACAACATAGTCACTTAAGCAAGTATTTCTATTGAATCTTTGCTAGACTCCATGCTTGTCACCAAATTAAATATTGTCCCATGGTATGCATTATAAATGAGGTGATTCATTTCATGAGGTTTATAACCAGTGACTGGAATTATAATCAACAATATACATTAGTGTCTTCTAATATTTACAATACTTTGGAGCCAATTTTGATCTCATGCTAGTTTCATATGACAGTAACTTCTATCTTTGTACAGACTTCTGGCTGGGGTAGGTTAGAATAAAGCCTCTGATTTTATATGAAGCATTATGGGGATCAAATATGTTTTTAAGGTACACACTAATGTCAGACTATTTGCATACTACAAGGCATTCTCAAAAATAGAAGAGTTTAGGGTTTGATTCTTTTGTTTTTTATTGGTTATGATCATTAAAAAATTGCAATCCTTCCACCTAGCTAAAGCTGCAAGTAATTTGCTTCCTTTACTTCTTTTTCTTTTTGAAGTTACATGCTGCAATACATACAGCAATCCTGGCTCTCTTCTGTAAGTTTGATTTGGAAAAAAAAAAAAAACACAGAAGTATTTTCTTACATCTACTGCTGGATCCTACCAAGAAGTTTCTCTGTTTCTCTCAGCAGAAGCCCCCACCTCCAACAGCTGTAATTATTTAAAGTGCATCACAGCAACCTTATCCCATAAGTACTTGCAGAAGTTTTCTACCATACACATCAGGTGCATTCTCTGTTTATGTGTCAAAGACACAGTAAAACTACATCTAAAGTTCCATAAAAGCAACAAGAATGAACTCCTACAAAGTCCGCATTCCTACAGACACTTGGGGGAGAAAATTGTCTCACGTGCAATACATTCAGACATTGGGCTGCATCTAGAGTAACTGAAAAGCAGGGTTTCTCATTCATGGCCAGTCATATTGGCCAGTGAAGACTTCCCGCACTCTGCAGAGTCTCAGGGAAATGAAGCCTTGTTCATTTTCTTTCTCCTTCCTAAATATCCGCTATTATTTATTCTCAGTTTTCATGATCAGCTACATAGGCTCCCAATATCTACAGCTTTCAATCAGCCCCATTAGGCATGCTGTCCCAGAATCACTGACCTTGGGAACACTTCCCACGTTTGCCGTTCTTCAAATCCTGCCACTGAAACCCCTAGAACTCCAAGCTCCCTTCTATAGAGACAAGGCACAACCTATGTGAGAACCAATCTCATTTGGCTCCTGGGAGCAGAAAGTGTGGAAATTTTAGTTGAACTATCCAATCTGATAGTTCTGCAAAGATTTGCCACCCCTAAAGAAGTCTGCTTAGCGGGTTTGCTGCACAACAACAAAATCTGGAATCCTAACAAGCAAGGTGGCACAAGACTGATGATGCAAAGCTTTCAAGCTCCTCAGCTTAAAAGCAGAACTAAGAGGTGGACAATTCTGACCTAAACAACGCAAGACTACATGTCAAACCTATCTCAGATCTGCTGAGCTGAAATCCCACTGACCTAAAAATGTTGCAAAGAAAAACAAGGTGACATTCTTCTGACCACATCCAGTTTCATCTGTTTATCTAACTATTCATGCAAAATCAGCAGCATCTTGTCTCAGCGCGTCATTTTCTGCACATTGATCCTCTATGCTGAATAGAAGAGAGAAGACAACGAACTTCTGCAAACGGGAAAAAGTTTCCTAACAAATAACCACAAATTAGCTGAGCTACGTAACACTGTTCAACTGGGTTCCAGCCAAAGCTATGAAGTATAGGGCTGATTATTACACACAGCTGGGAGACAAGGAACAACAAGAACACCATTCAAATGTTATTTGAGGATTACAATAAGTCCAATGTATGTCATGCATTAAACTAATAGATAGCGAATCCAAGATAGCCAATGCAACACATACGTGTGGAAGCTGGAAGTGAAGGGAAGCATCCTAATCTCTGAAGAGTCCTTTGACTTGATGGGATAAAAAAAAAATAGCTTCACAAGCATGAAAAGGAAGTATAGCAGAACCATATGTACTCCAAGAAACTTGAAACGTTTATACTATTACAGGTAGTGATACTGTCTAGGCCACTGAAATACATTTAAACCTTTAGCTAGAGAAAGGCATTGGTTACATTTTGTTTCTTGTTACTATAATCGTAAATCTAGAGTATTTCCACTGAAGTCAGAGTTTCAGCTTAGCAGTGCCAAGAGAGCACAAGAGTACCACTATCTTACAAAAATTCTTCAACTTTTCACAATTCGAAAAATAAAACCCTAACCACACAGTAGAAATTCATAATGATGTCAACATTTTATAACCAGAATATGAAGGGCAAGAATGAATCAGCCTGAAGACACAAAGGTAGAAAAAACCCCATATTTACGATCACTATAAAAGAAGAGATCAACAAGACAGAAGAAGCCATAAGCTTCTGCTAAGCCCATAAGCCAAGCCTGAACATCCATTTCATACTCAGTGGCCAAGGCAAAGAAAGAATAAATACTTCTGCTTTTACAGAAGGCTTTGCAGCAAAGCCATGACCAGTCTGAAACAGGATGAATATAAAATACACTGAAACTTCATACTTAAAATAAACATAGAAGCTCAGCTGATCAGAAAAACACAGAAGCTGTTAAGCCATAAGCCAAGTAAAACACCTTCTCCTTCAAACCAGAGATTTAGGGGGAAGGGAAAAAAGAAAATTTGACTTGGTATCTAGCCATTGTAAAAAGTGAACAGTAACACAAAACGTTAAGATGTCTTGGCCTTAAAAAGAAGACTTTACAGCAGTCACTGGTATTCAGCAAAAGAGAAGGAAAAAAAACCAAACCAACAACATTTGACACTGTAGGGCCATAACTAAATTGCTGAGACATCAACTAAGGTGAAGGCCTTTTTGAAGGATATGAGGAAGTCCAAACACTATAGTCTAGTTACACCCAAACAAGGAAAATGAGTTTCCTAAAATATGGATCAATAAGTGAAGCAAAGGCTATGGAGGCACAAGCTGGAATCTTTCACGTTATTTGCAGACTTGGACAGGGATGCCAAAAGACATAAAGGAAAGGAAAAGGATTCAATTGTTTGCTGACCAGTATGATTGGAGAACTTCAAGAAAAAAAACAAACAAGGAGACTTTGAAATCTCCCATCTCTGATTCGTATTATTTACCTTAACCCACACTGACATCTGTCAGCTAGGTTCTCAGAGAAATTTAAGTTAACTGGTATACCCTCACTCAGTAGTCGTGCCCAAAAGGACACTGCTGTTTTCCATGTTCCTCAGCTATTCCCTAAGCACAAACACAGCTCTTCACTTACCACATTCAGGTGCAGTTTCTACTGCACTGTGCTTGATTCTCCACTACAGATTTGCGGGAAGCAATGCCACAATGGAGCAATCCAGGCTCCCAGTGACCACTTCAACAGAGAGCATGCCTTCTCTATAGCATCTACAAGCAAAGATGCTCTTTATATAAAATATGCATAGAGGGCTGGACCATCAGTGCATGCCCTAGAACCTGTATTTCTGAAGCTTCATTAATCATCCCTTAAAGTGGAAACTTAAGAGTATTTAAAGACATCTGAAACACAAAGAGTAGCAGATTATATAAGGTATGCAGAAGTCACAGAAATGCGGGTATTTTGCCTTGCACAGCACATAGGTTTGCACAAGAACTACAACATGAGTTAGTCTCGAAACATATGTCTAAACCAAGCCTACTGGTTTCAGTAACTGGCAGACCCTGTAAATAGGATTCTACTGTCGATACCTGGAATTGAAAATACAAGCCACCATAAGACTTACAACCATAAGAGCAGAGTATAGGGGAGAGGACTGGCTTTCTGGCAAAGAGGTGTCTAACAGACAACCTCAAAGATGAGTAAGGGAATCCAAATCATGCTGTATAGCAAGATAGCATTCAGAAGCCTCCCATAAGCAAAACCACAGACAGTGAATTACTTTGACTGTACAAGAAGAGATCTTCTCTTTAAACTTCTTTTACAAAACATCTTTATCTTCTGGCATTCCTTTCAAAACACTCTTGGACAGGTTAAGAAACCTCATCAAGTCCCAGATGCAGAGAGTTAATATAGGAGACTTTCTCTTCAGCTGTTTTAATACACCATACAAAGGCCCAAGTAACAACTTCAGCCTTTTCATGGAATATAAGTCTCTATCAGTGGGATGATTCTGCAAATAAGCCCATGAACGCCTACCTTCACTCACATTAATAGTTACAGTGAAGTCCTGCAACGCATTAAGGTATGTCTTTTTAAACCATGCAAGGGCAACAGATTGCACACAGTCACCATATTTACTTGCCTTGAGGCTTCCGAATAAGAGACATACCTTTTATTCCTACATTTTTTTCCTACAGCATCAGGAAAGGCCTTAACACAAACAGCATTTCTTCAGCTGGAGTGCCCTCTGCTCTCCCAACTCCACACATTCAGGTCACTTGTCTCTCAGATATTTGTGTATTCCCAGAAAAGGAGGGTTTCTGATTTTATAAGCCCATGCATAGGGTCCAGAGTTCAGTGGGTATAGGACAAAACCATACATTTTAAAATGAAGGCCTAAACACTAATTCTACTCTCACTAGAGCCAAAGAAAAAAAACAAACCTTCATTGACTTCGTTGTCTTGCTGCCAGATTACACCCTTCCATTCTATTATCTGCCTCCTGTACCCAGAACTCTGCCAATAACATCTGATAGCATCTCTGCAAAGTTGTAAGAGCTGCAGAGACTTTTCTGCTGATTTTTTAGACAGACGTTTGCAATGAACGCAGACAACCAGCTACTCTTGAGCCCAGCCAACTTTCTCTGATATTACTGAGGCATTGTATTGCTACCAGCAGAAGCAGGGCTAGGGCCTGGAAAAGAGACTTTGGGATTTGATTAGTTTCCAAAAATACTTTCAGAAATATTGCCACAGCTTCATATCATACTACCATAGTCTGAATTTGGAATAACCACAAGTAACAGCATCTACAAAATTACTATATGGTAAATGACATGCTGACATAGTGTCTCCCTCACAAGATCAACTTTGTAGAAATACCTAGCATAACCCAAAGTCATATACATTTCAAAACCTAAGTAAACCCCAAATCAGTTATAAAAGACAGATATTTCAATGCTTATGAGCTAATATGAAAAAAATATTTGCAGCACTTGGCTTTTGAAGTCTATGTATATGGATTACAGAATTAATAGGTCAAACATCAAGGAATAATTTTTAGAAACACAATTAAAGAAAGTTTAACAGCTTCAAAACTGGAAGAACCTGGGGCCCTTCCCTTAAACACTGTCTTTGGTGCAACACAAAAGGTTGTACTACATTACTGAAAAAACAAATTCAGGTTTTACAAAACAGTATTTTAGGAAGGTTATTACTTACTGCCTTTTCCATGGAATTAAATACTGGAATATCTAAAATACCTGTTATTCTGCTGCTGTAGTACTGAGGACTCCCCTTCGTGCCACCCTTCTAAACTCCGCAGTGTTTGCACAACTATCAGTCAAAAAACCCTGTAACTGAATAGAACTTCTGTTGCAGTAAAAAAACACCACTGAATCTATCTCAGGAAGTAACAGAAATTAAAATACAACTAATTTAAGAAAACAACAGAGAAGGGAATCACAAAGGTGCTTAAAACACTGGTTTGCCCTTCACTCTGTTTGGTGAACTGAGTTGCAGAGGTTTTTAATGAGGATTGATGACCAGCTGGGGTTAATGGCCCTCAGCTGCACCTCAGGCCATTAACTCCTCCCTATCAGTTATTAATCCCCAGGAAATACCCTGTACCTCTCTTTTTATTGCTTAATCATGACTAGCAAGAGATGATCAACCAGTCAAGATCCTGGCGTGGTGTGAATGCTCCCATTCCAGCCTCTTCACACAGCATGTCTTATGTTGTAGAACTATTTGGATATTACCACATTGAGGTCACAAAAGGATGAAGAAACACACATGAACAGAGAGAAAATAAGCATTTTGTCTGGTGACTGTGTTTCATATTTCTTGTTTAGAACAAACATAATATTTATAGCTTGTATACTTTGTGGAATTATACGAATCTGTTTGCAATCCCACTGCTATTAGACTACTGGGGGCTTTTTTCTTTGCAGTTCTAGGGCACATAATGGGGATAGTGTTTTTAAAACAAGAAAGGACCAATCAGGTGTTATAACATCCAGCCTGAGGAGTAAAAGCACCATGGTCAACCTAAGACACTGCACCCAAGAGGCACGTGGAAGCACAGAATCAAAAGGCTGGAACCCTGGTGTTTTCCCCTTGGAAAGAGCAGAGCTCAAAGGAAAGCCAGTCCACCCCTAGCCCTGATTTTCCCCACCCAGTGAAACAGATGGTTTGGTCCAGTCTCAAGCCCAGATGTTAGCAGAGAATGATCAGAGAGTTTGTGCATGGAGTTAATGTAAGAGTAAGAGCAAAATCTTTGCTTTAATTTTGTTGCAGAGAAAGACTGTACTGGAAATTTATTTGGCTGAAGAAAGGAAGTGGCATTTCCACTGTATGATACAGCACCCTACAGACGAAACCATATTTAATCTTTCTTGACTATCTCCATTCTGGAATCAAAATTTCTCAGAATGTGACTATTGAACAGGACATATCTAAGTAATACACTTTAATGCATACCTATTCAGTTCACTCTCTCTGAAAGATGACATACAAATACACTAACAAGCGATCTGAAGATCATCAGTCTTGACTGCATCTTCAGTGAGTAACCCTACATGCTCTTGCAGTGTCATTTTATATCAGTCTCACAGAAATAACAAAGAAGGATTACTTTTCCATTTCATTCTTTCCCTTTCCACTATATTTGGACTGCCCATGTCATGAGGCTTGCGGGGCACTGACATTTTTTAAAATGGATCAATAAATGATGTCCTTATGTCTTTGTGAAAACTCTTAAAGGTAAAAGAAATCCTAACTTCCATCCCATGAACAATCCCATTTATTTCAATGGGAACTTCAGTATCAATAAATGCTTGGAAAATTTCCAGTCTTAAGGGCACAGGCAGTACCTCAAACCACAAAGGCTACAAGACATTGATCACTATTATTCTCTTTAAAAGGAACAAGATCTCATTGAGCTTCAGACCAAATTATGGATCTTTTCAGGTCACATTTACCAGTGATCCATGGTGATATAAATTAAATCAATTACATCTTTTATTTGTATACAAATCATAAGTTAAATGAATGTTCTGCTGCCCTACTTAAATGTAATTATCTATAAACACACACAACGCTTCTTGTGCTCCGTCTTATGACAATGTCATATTCTTCTCAGTTACAGGCAGGGTGAATTTCAAACATTCAGTAGAATAACCTCCATTTACAAAGTTAGATCTGAAAATCATCATTTGTTCAATTAAAGTTCTCCCAAGAGCTGGGTGCTGTCAAAATCAGTAGAAGAATCAAGATAAAGGTTGTAAAAAAGAGGTATATATTTAATTTTAGAACAGCTTGTTTAGGTCCTTATACCACCTCAGCTGTAACAACATTTTCATCAACTTCAATAGGCTTTGGATCAGGCTTTGAGTTGGAATGGCAGTTGATGATAATAGTAGGAGTGCAGACTGATGCCAACGGGCTTTGAATCGGTCCATTATTATGAAAGCTGTTTACAAAGAATGAATAAGTAATCCACACTGTGCTATATACACTACCTCACTACCCAAAATAATTAGGCTAGTGTGGCTTACTGATTCACTGTTTCTACCATTTGCACAGGCACTTGATGTCTTGGTGAACATTTTCTAAAACAAATTTTTTAATGTTTTAAAGTTTGAAAATCCAAAGATTTTCATGGGGTTTATTACAAAAAAATAAATACAGTGGGACCTCTCTTCCTCCTACACTAGTTTCTTTTAACCTAACAGCCAAGCTAATCCTGATGAAACATCTTTACATCAACTGCTTATGTTTTACAGAATGTTTTTCACTAATTAATTGAATCATATACATCATAGTCACATTTATTAAGCTTTGTTAATTATTAGGTACATTCTCACCCATAAGATTTTAAAGATTTGTTTAATGTCATATCTATATATAGTAGACAATTAAATCATTATATTCATTAAAGTTACTCGTTTAATTCCTTTGCTTGGCAGTAGGAGATGGAACCATGAATACATGTTTCAGTTCACTTTAATACTAAAAGCACACATTTCAAGCAGCTACAAATGTACATTTTTAAGGATCACTTGTGAAATGTGCTGGATTTATAATGTCAGATTCTGAACCCTTCTGTTCCTATAAAAGATTTACAGAATATAAGAGACTCCTACTCAGCTATTGTGCTTGCCCCTTAGAATAGGGATTAAATAAGCAGTTATATCCACCTTAGCTTTTGCACTACATTTTCTGTAAAATACATACTTCAGCTCAACTGATCATCAAAATGGGCTTCTGCAGAGACTGATGACTAAAATTTTTTGGTTTATCGTATTTAATAGTGGGTCACAATGGCCTCTCCTGTCCTTACAGGATATAAATATATTATGAAAACAGTGCTACTGAGTAACAACTATAATATAAACAAGTTTGTTTACATGTCACTATAATGACCATACGCACCCATGATCAAATTGTTCATGCAGACATCTATCAAACATATAATAACGGTGATCACAAACCTCTGCATATGGTTTTCAGAAACCTCTCTTGAGGGGGTTTTGGTCAGCAGCATTCATAATTCACAAACCAGCTACCCTAGGAATTCAAGTTAGCTGCTGAGAGAAAGTTCTAGAAGGTAAGTCTGCTTATAGTTCATGGGAAAAGATGGACATAGGGTCAGTTCAGCCCACTGAAGATCTTTGGACTGTACCTGTATCCCAAGTCTGTATACTTGGGAATGGTTCCTAACTCCCAATTTCAGATGCTTTCTTATCCCATGTTCCAACTCTGTATCAGGTCGAAATCAGGCACGTATGATCTCTTCTCCCATTCTGCCTTGATTACTAGAAGGGAACCTGACTTCTTGGCCAGAAAGACACAACAATATGCTCTAACTAGATCCCTAATTCAGATAAATCAATATTATGGCTTGGACACGTGCCACATCCTATACTCAGAGGTCGGTTAGATGCAGCCTTTCTCCTTAAAAGTACAGCCCATAGGTAACACACTTCTAAATTAGATCCCTTAGGTAAATGCTTGCAACTAGTTGGGATTAATTCAGTCTTAATAGCTACTTTGTTCATATAGTTACTTATTAATAGCAAAGATTAAGACATATTCATCACTAATTCACTGAAATACAAACCCTAACTTTGGTATAGTATGATGCTTTTCTATCATTCTGCACATGATTGCGACAAAACAAAACAAAACAAAACACAACAGTAATATAAAGCAGCACTATAAACAAGATGTATTTTCAACTACAAAACCTGCATGCATTTTTCACACTACAAATATGGATCTATATTCAATTCTTTAGATCTCAGCTTGCATTTTGAACATAAATTTGCTTCGCCTTACGGGGAGAAGGAAGAAATCTAATCAAATTCTACTGAGTGTTTTCTCTGCTATAATTTAGTGGTAAAACTGGCAGGCTGCCTAACCACGTCAAAACGGGATACATTTGAAATGCTGTAACTATAAAATAACAAGGAAGCTTTTAGCCGCATTCATGTAGTGGAGACTATGAAAATGTTTACTTGTAATGTGGTTAGCATATGAAAAGATTAATCTAACAGGAAAATACGTTTTAAAGTTGTGAAATTGTCTTGCTTGATGTATAAATATTTTATGTAAATAAAGGCGGATTTGAGAGTCATATAACATTTATATATTTTTAAAACTAAAGGCATAGCAACTGACTCTGCAAAACGTTTTTCAGTAACACTCTCACTCTGCTATCTACACTAACGCCTTTATTTGTTTATATTAGCTTTTACCCTAATGAAGATGGTGCCGGTGGTTCTGTCTGGATAAGCTGCTGACAGGACACCATCAGCCTCCATGGAAGGCATCACTGAGAGAGAGCAGGCGGTTTTTCAGCTCAGTGACTCTGATTGCAGGCTACGGTGAAAGAAAATTGATGCCAATGGCAGGAATAAGGAAAGGTGACTTCTCCTCAAGACTGTGACTGGAGGAGTTGGAGAAAATCAGGGTGACGTATAGGGATGCTGTTCTAAGTACTTTGAAAATCTGAGCCCATTTCCTCGAGTTGTTTTCTTTTTACCACTTTCTTCATGAAGTGTGTCACTGGAACATAAAAGTCATTTTATATTCCTGAAGATTTGGAGATAGCTTCTAAATTACATGCCAGAGAAGGGTAAAGGGGTCTAGACATAAGTGTAAAGTCAGACATTCTTTCTCAGTTCTGATCCACCTTAATTGGAGATTATTTTTATTATTTTTGTTATTTGGGACAATTAATAAATTGTTCCCCATTCAAGAAACAAAACAGAATGGCCTGGAAGACTAATGGCCAACTAACAATAACAAGTAATTTTCATAAGATGCAGACAGCTGCTACCAGAGCCATTACTTCTGCAATACAAGGGTGGGATTACTTTGTGGAAAAAACAACTTTTTCTACCAAATTTCAAAGCATTTTCAAAAGCTGTGGCAGATAATGATTGTCCGAGTCAAGACTCAAAGCAAGACCAACAATTTTGCTGCTTTGGTGGCTCAAACTCACAAGTCTGCAGAGAACAGCTTAAAGAATGCAAAAGGACACTTATTTTCTTTGGTAGCCAGATAGCATTAAAACCCAACTGAAGAACGAAATAGTCTGTATCTGGGTGTTGGGGAATGTGGAGAGTTACTGTATCTCAAATCATAATTATGGCACTAGAAATTTTTTATTAACTGTTATCAAAAAAGGAAAACATTTGTGATTCACATAGCTGTTTGATATACTTGTGGATTTAAAAAAGACGCATTCTAACTTAGCACCATAGTATAAATTATTTCTCCGTCGTTAAATCTAAATAAAACTTAAAAGTGATAAATACATTGAAGTCTATACAGTCATAAATACAGTGCAGTCTGTGGATTTATGTCAGCAAGTTGAAAAAATCAAAGGTGTTACATTCAAATCAAAATATATTTTCCTGGATGGCTACATAGGCAAGTCTACATAGCGCAAATTTGTGGCTCATTCTGCCATTGTAAACGCTTGTGAACTTTTGGGGCAGGGGAGAGGGCTGGTGGTTTGACAGTAGTACACACAAAGAACTGCATGATTCAAGCACTTTTACAAACACGACTTTGGACCAATGGCTTGACCTCTCTCCTCATGCACAATCAGAAGCATTCTGCATCAGGTTCCAAATTTGTTTAAAGGTATATATGTGAGCCAGTACTGAACTCCAGTGGGATGCCTCTGACAATCAGGTGATGGCCTGCCACATATGACTCTGAAAATCTCTCTTAAGCAGTAAGGAAAGCATGGGCTCAAGCTGGGATACAGAAAGTGGATCCAGCAAATAGCATCACACAGAAAACTTCAAAATCTCTTGAAGTGTCTTGAAGTATTGAGTCCCTACAATAATTTTACCAAAAGGCATACTGTACACCAAATAGATGTTCATGGGGTGGAGTTTAACACATGAAGCAGCAAGAGATTAACACCAACACTTTCATCCATTATACACAATGTGAAAGGGAGCGGGGGGAGGGAAACAACCACCTGAACAAATAACCCAATTCCCAAGTATAGACCTGTATCAGTCAAACCAAAGATTGTTTTGTTATTAATCAGAATAAGAGAATAAAAAATGAAGTAATTTCTTTCTTTTAAATATCAAATGCATTGAAGCAGCAGTAATTTATTTTTATGTCATTATTTCTTTTGATACTATGCAAAATACCATTTCTAAATGCTGGCTTTCTGAAAACATAACCATTAGGATAGTTGTTACATATTTAATTTCATGCTCCACTCAGCATAAAGCAGTTGAGAGACTGCCAGCCAGAGCAAATTAAGTAACCGGTTAGATAATTTCCTGCTTAATTGAAAGCAGGTAGTTTTTAAAAGTAATAATTGATTTTGTTTCTAATGAGTGTGCAGCTATTTCTTCCTTTTTCTATTCCTGTTATTAAACAAGATTGCACTAAACCTTTGTACACGGTTAATGACAGGCATAGGAGGAAAAAAAATGGAGAATACTGTTGATTTAATATTTTAAATTCCAGCTGCAGTAAAAAAAAAACGCAGTGGAATGGCATCTCAGTATTGGTCCTCCACTTCAAGATCATTGCCTCAAGATTTAATCCAGGTCAAAAGTTCTTACCTTCATGCTCTTCAGGGGCAAGAAATGAGACAGCAATCTCAGCTTAGTTCAAAGGGAAGAAGCATCAATCATCTTAGCAGACAGTAACTGACTTCAGGGGAAAAAAAGGTGTTCTGGAACTACTCTTCTCCTTTTACTTTTAGGAATGGTCACTACAAAAGAAAGCTGTGATGCCTAAAGACAACAGCTAAAGAAATCTTTGACTGACGCTGTTATATGATTTGGTAAAAAACTACTTAATTCTCCACGACTGTTGAAAAAGCACCTGTCACGAGCAGTTAATTCACTTGAAAATTATATTTAAAAACAAAAGAATAATTGTTCTATCAAAATGTTTGAAGAAAATATTACATTTTCTGATCTAGAGAAAAAATTAGGATGACTGTGTCCATCTTTTTTTCTTCCACCTCTTTGAAAATTAACAAAAGGGAAAGTACATTCGACGTGTAGAAAGTATTCCTGCAAGCTTTGTATTAAAATCCAGTGTTTTGACAAGCTAATATAAGAAATAGTCAAATTCCAGTATGACTCAGTTTAGACTCTATCCTCATAACTGTTGAGCACCTGACTGCTTCCCTTCCACAGGTGCAGATATATAAGCAACAATTTCCTGGAGTGAGTGATGCAAAACAACTTGGAGTCTAACATCAGTAACAGATCTGTATACAAATCAGAAGCTACAGCATCATACATACACATACACATAGTAGATTTATAACCACCACAAAACGCTGAGCTGATTCTTCCAATGGAAAATCATGGCCGATTTCAGGCTGGTAGATGCTGCCCATATTGCTATTACTGGTTATTGCGCTGAGACAATTAAGACCTGCACCGGGTAGAGCGAGCAAGAGCTCGGCAGCCTGTCAGAAGCTTGATCCATGTATTACTGAAAGTATTACGTTCGGTTCTAAGTATTTAAATCTGGTATTTATTATACAAATCCTTCTTCTCAATTTACAGTCTTACATGCAAAGACCTAAAGAAAACTGCTCTATCCTCACAGAACATAATAAAGAGGTATGCAAGGGTATCATAAGATTTGGGGTTATCTTCTTTAGTTTGTGCTAAGAAACTACAGTCACTGGCATTTGCTAGTATGCCAACTGACAAGAGTTTTTTTGCTTTATTCACACTGACAAATCTCTCGAGCAGTTAATAATCTTAATAGCAACACTGTGACTTTTTTCTGAGAATCACAGTTGCTAACCATAATGAATTCTCTTTTTATTTAAAGGTCATCAATACTGTACTTAGATTTTGACTATTCATACACACATGACACTAAATCACGCCTGTGTTCTTGATAATACTCCCTCCTTTTTCTCATGTTAGTATATACGTACAAAAAGAGCTTAAACTTATTTACATGTAGACATCTATATATGCACCTCAATCTGTAATACTGTGGCCTAGAATGGTTGGGGAGGGAGGTTAATGAGTTCAAAACAGGTATTTTATTCAAAGCAGAAAAAAATATGAATAAGCCACGCAGTTTGTCCCAAGCAAGTGCCTGAAGAACACCATGTCATCATGTACTGCTTTTGTAACATAACTGTCATAGGGGTGAAACAGCTCTAAAACTTCCAGAGTTTCTCTACTATGGGTCAGGAGTGCTTCTCATATCTCACCACTTCTGAAGCTAATTGCTGTTTTTCCTATCAGTTCAAGTTTTCATTACTCAGAGTAAAAGAAATTAAACCAAACACACAGAAATCGTGCAAATTCTGACATGAAGTAGTATGTCTCATGCAATAAAGCCACACATTTCACATTTACTGGTACAGCCATTTTCAGTTCAGCAACAGGATTAGGGCTGATTTACAGTCTCTCCTTCCGATATCTATAGCATTTCATAATCCTCTTTTTGTCTCCTTAGAGATCAAAGAAAATGACCATTAAAACTGCAAATCGTTAGTCTGTCCATCACAGACCTCAGGCCAGGGTCATTGACAGATCAAACCTGTGCAAACAGAAGTTGTGAGAAAGGAAGACACAAAAAGAAGAAGAAGTAGAAATCAGACATTGATATGTGAAAACTGAAGGTAGGAGAGGGGGACATGCTTTGCTTCATGATATTGAAATGAATACTTCAGGAATGGACATTCAGTAAAAAGCTGTGATGCTGAAGGACAGTGGAAAAACTTCACTTTCTGCTTCAGGGGAAACTAGAGACAAATAGCATAAAGTAGTGTCCTTCAGAAGTATACTTACGCATGTGCAGACACACACTGATTCGAACCTCTATCTTCTTTGCAGTTTCAGACTGCAGTTAATTTGCTCCTAAGACAAGTGGGCTACCAGAGCAAGAGTTTCTAGACAAAAGCATAGTTCTAAGCTTGTCTTATCCAAATGACCTCAACCAGAATTTTACCATCAACTGAAGAATTCTGTTAAGTTCTTAGGAAATACAAAGTCATAGCAGCAAAGAACGATGTCTCCTTTATCAAGTAAGATATTTGAAGAGGGGAGCCTGGCCAACAGAAAGTCTTTAACAGATTAAGATTAATTACAGCTCTTAGGAAAGAGAATAATCCTCTGTTCTTGCTTCAGCCTTAAGAACTAACTAGCCTGGAGAAGCCTGCACAAAAGCTAGGGTAGAAGTTTAGATCCCTCCCAGTACACACTATGCTTAGTCTTATCTTTTTCTGAGAGTTTACGGTTCTGAGCAGGTGGCCCTCTGCAATGTCAGTCAACCTGGAATTACAGCTGCCATATGCGAAAGGAAGACAGAGAAGGATAATACTGCTGATCTTCTATAGACACTGCGGACAAATCAAACAAACTTCTTTAAAATGCTACATACAGTTTTTAGTCAAATAGCTAGAAAAATAAAAGTTACCAGTTAAACTTAACAGTTAAAAAACTTTGTGAAAATCCAGAGCAAGTTCCAAAAGAAGGCTCTGATCTCACAAGTTGACTTGTGTGCAAGGTCAAATTTAAGGATAAATCAATTTAAAATTAAGCAATATGGGTAGGCCTACTTTTTCAATGGCTATTAATCTCAAACCATCTTCCCTAACCACCTTTATGAATGTGTCCCCCACAGGAAAAGAGAAATGGGGAGGAGAAAGAGTGCAGGGAGAAGAGTACATTTGAGAAGACATGAAATCCATCACACCATTTATCATACAGTAAGGTAACCAGCTACATAGTCTTCACTTTAGTATTTTAAATCCGCACTGGTGAAATGAAATTTTGGCAATCTATCATACGGATCAGTGCTCAGAGTCTGTGCCCCCAGGTACTGCTGGGCAGAGTCAGGCAGGTGTCTGGGGAGCAGCTTCCCTGGCTTTTGTCTGCCCCTACTTTATTTACGACACCGATGGGTTCTATTGACTTGTGCTGCAACGCAATGTTTGAGGGTACTATGTGCCATGATAGACCAGAGGAAGAGGAAATGGATCTTGCAGGACTGAGTTTCTAACTCAGAATGAAGCCTTGAACCGAACGGTGTCATCTTTCCTCCAGATCTGACTTTTTGGCCAGGTTACAGGGAACAACCTCCTCTCTCCTCAACCTTGGCCAGTACTTTCATATCGCCATTGACCCCTGTCTCAGCCACCAAGGTAAGAACTTCCAGACAGTAGTGCTCCAGTTGCTGACAGTCCTGGAGAGGAATCCATCACCACAGGGAACCTTCAGCTGGTAGTGTTCCAATTGTGAACATCCTGGATGGGATTCTGTTGCTGGGGGAACCTCCAGCTGGTTGAAGTACAGAGGTGAAGGTCCCAGACAGATATACAATGTGTCCGTGCTATGGTCACTGGATCGGAAGTATGTCAGGAGTGCTGGAACATGCAAAGACTCAGCAGAAGAAAGCGACCTGGCTCTCCCTCTGAAGAGCCCTATTAACGTTGGTAGCCATTTTCCATAATTTGGTAGCCATTTTCCATAATTTGCGAGCCACATGGACTATTACTAGCTTTGACTATATAAAAACTGTATCTGCAGGGTTGTTCATGACCTGCGTAAAAGGAGGCCTTTGTAAACCCTGTAGAAGAACAGTGGGTAGGACATGAAAAAGGAACTCCGTAGCCGTGATGTGTCAGCTCAACCTGCTGGCATTAACAGACCAGCTTTAGTTAGGTGGACAGGCCACCTCACCTAAAAGGAACATGAAAATTTTGTGTGTTTAATAGATAGACTGGAATTTCAAGGTTAAAATGCTTAGTTTCCTGTTGCTGTTCACTCCAGGAAAATGTACATTATTTAGTAATGAGATTTTCACACAAATTAATTCATTTTAATTGCATTATTAGTAATCAAATTGAGGGGGTTAGATATTTTATGTATATATACATGCACACAACACGTAAAAAACCATTTTTTCACACAGTTAACACAGTTCATAAAGTTAATATGAACCCTCTCATGACCAACCCCAGGCGTTGGGTAACTCTAGGGATGCAATGACACATAATAAAAATGTGCTATTTTTTGTTTCTTATCCCAGTTTAAAGCCTGGAATACAACTCTCAGGCCTGGGCCTCCTTTAATCTCCTTACTCACAATCAACAACAGAGAGAGATGTAAAATCCTGCCCATTTTATAGATTCTTTCCAGCACTACCTTCTCTCTAAGATCACCTCACAAAACAGTGTTAACAGAGACTATGTGGAGCCAAACACAAGAATTCTGTGCTTGGTGCCCTACATACAACCATCCCAAATTGATAACTGCATATCTGACAAGGAAATTTCTTTTGCATCCTGAAAAATCCGAAGCAAATATATTTTGAGTAACCCATGGTAGGAGACTCTGAACTGGCACTATTGTGTCTTCCATGAAAAGGGCAAGTCCCGTGCTACCCTACAGGTGATGTGGGTCTCAGAGAGAGACTGAAATAGTCAGTTTGTCAGTAGGCCTGCCACTGGGAAGCACAGCCATGTCCTCAACTCATGTATCTTGCAGAGAGAGTTATGATTTCTCTGTGAACATCCCACTGAAGCGTCTTCTTCCATACTATAGCTTGTAGCATAGGCTGCCTGAAAATACATCCTTCAGCCCTCTACCTTCTTGAATGGGCATAGAGGGCTCATGTCAATCTAACCCCACAAAACAGGTACGAACTTTTGACTTACCGGTGACCCAGCATCCTTTGGTCTTTAAGCAAAAATGAAGAGGAGAAACTGGTTCAGAATAAGACAGCAGGTTTGAATGTATTCCGGTTATCAGAAGCATGAGCTGTGAAGCATGAAGCCCAGTAATGCAATCAAGCTCCTAGTATAAAAAGAAATTTCTATGACTAACTTAGCTGTCACCAATGTACCCAGGTAAGTATTTTGCACTACTGACGAAGAAAGCATATCAAAGACTGTTTACAAATCAATAAACAGTTTCTAGCACATTAAAAGCTTTCAATATAATGATTTATTTTATTTTTACACTAGGGGATTCTATCCTTCTTGGATAAAGCACGTTCCATAGAGGCAACTGAAGTCTATGCTTCCCATATTCCTTTATCAAGATGCTGCCATCATCACAATATACAGCTAGTCCTGTTTTGGAAAATGGGAACTGTTTGTTTGTATTTCAGATGGATGAGAAAAGCATAAAAAGCTTTGAACACGTCTCATAGGCATGTTGGCCCACACTACTTCACCAAAAGAAGTCCTCCAAGTTCAAAACTGACTGCCAAGGCTGCATACATGACATTTGCTATTTCAGTTCCTACGGGAGGGTCCAGATAAGATCCTTATGGGTAAGGAATAACGCTACACAATCTCTAGCCAAAGATTTCAGAGAATTTACTTTTTGGAAGTACTGACAATGGCCCTGATCCAGTAAAGCTCTAAAGAACATAATTTAAACGCTTTGCTAGATCAGAACTGTAGCATGCAATGGAAGAGAACACAAATATCTGAGTATTACAAACACTGAAAGGGGGACACGCAAGCACAGTTCAAGTTTAGTACTACAGTCAGTTTTTCCTATAGTAAATCCCATTTTCCCATGGATCTGCTTCCTTACCATAAGAAAAATTAACGGCAGAGTGTCAGAGTATGAACCTAGACTTAAACACAATCCCCTCGTACTACAGAGTCTCTCTCTGTCAACTTTCCTCTTAACGCTTTTAGTGACATTTTCTGCTCAATCACATTTTAGCTTGTGCATCTACACACACACCACCAGATAAAGTCAATCTGCAGATACACCACAGGTGATGAGTTGCAGATCAAGAATGCTGAAGCAACAGAGGCACCAGCGTGAGCTCCACGCAGAGCCAATTCAGCTCTGATTGAGTTCATTAGCTCCGGCTGCATCCCAGACCACTGCAGATTCACAGCCATACAAG
Source organism: Rhinoptilus africanus (assembly GCA_013400135.1). NCBI lineage: Eukaryota > Metazoa > Chordata > Aves > Charadriiformes > Glareolidae > Rhinoptilus > Rhinoptilus africanus. Next base: position 915,584 of record VXBO01010815.1, on the reverse strand, counting down.
TACTTTCATGCAGCGTGGAATATGAATGCATCTCGTAGAGCTTGCCCAGTTTATCCCTCTGCTGTGCTCCCAGGAGAGCTAGGCAGCAAAGTCCAGATGGATTTGAGAGGCTCTGGGATGGGGTTGGTGCTATTAGCGCCGGATTGAACTCAGTCTGAGCCCTTGGTTGGGCACAGCACAAACCCAGCCTGGACCCAGGGCTGTAGCTGTGCTCATCTCTGTGCGCAGTGGAGCACAGCACGCAGGCTGCGGGCGGTGCTGCTGGATTCAGGCTGAATCGGTACCTCCAGCTCAGCACAAACCACGCTGAGGTGCTGGAGCGTGTTCAGAGAAGAGTAACAAAGCTGGTGAAAGGTCTAGAGCAAAAGTCTCATGAGGAGAGGCTGAGGGAAGTGGGGTTGCTTAGCCTGGAGAAAAGGAGGCTGAGGGGAGACCTTGTCGCTCTCTACAATACCCAAAAGGAGGCTGTAGTGAGGTGGGGGTCGGTCTCTTCTCCCAAGTAACAGGCGACAGGACAAGAGGAAATGGCCTCAAATTGTGCCAGGGGAGCTTTAGATGGGATATTAGAAAAAAATTCTTCACTGTAAAGGGCTATCAAGCATTGGAACAGGCTGCTCAGGGAAGTGGTTTAGTCGCCATCCCTGGGGGTATTTAAAAGACATCTAAAACGATTCTATGATTCTATGCAGGGTCAGGCCTCTGTGTGGACACTGGCTGTGCTGGGTTCCTCAGGAACATACTGTGCACACACCTCAACAGGCACAAATCTGGTTCAGCAGGACTTAACACTTCGCTTTGGTTCTATAGGGTAAGAAAGTAGCTGGACTGCATCCAGCTCCGTGCTAGATGTTCCGGACTCCCACCAGCTCCTGATGAACTAATCGGACACCGTTGCAACATACTCTTTAGCTCACATCAGAGTTTCCACAGGGATCCCCTCCCCAGCATCACTTACACTACTTTGCTGGGCCTCCTTCGTACAAGATCCAGTTCTCCCATCTCTCCCGAGTCTAGGTGCAGCTCCCTAAGAAAACATGTTATAGACAGGTAAGATGTGAAGACACAAAATACTGAGCCCGAGACATAAAAGCATCACAATACCGATGCGAAAGAAACTCCCAAATTAGCAAAAGTTACTCCAAGTGTATCAGAATGGATACACTATGATTGCATTATACAGAGACCATTTTTATATCAAGATGCCAGTGTACCAGCCTTTCACATCTAAAGCATTTGGTTACAATGAGTTATAATTTGTTATAACAATGTTAATAAATTAAAAGCACAAAGGGGCAATTACAATCACATTAAAGCATTCTGTAATTCTGGGAAATTAATGTTTCACTAAGTCTTCATTTTTACGGATAAATTGAGTCAGGATTGTGCTGTTTCTACAGTGTGCTAACTAGTATCAGTGTTAAGCTTTTTGGAACCATATGGAAAGCTATCAATTTTTTTCTTAAGTAGGATCCTCATCACTTTGTTTAATATCACTACAAATTACACAGGCTAATATTTACAGATGGTTTCATGTAGGAACTGTGAATCAACAAACTGCAAGGCAATAGGTAGTAACTATTCATTCCCAAAGGCAGTGTTGGGAGCTACCTGCCAGAGGGCTGTAGAGAAAAACAGGAAGGTCTCTCGCTTCCAGTTCCTCACTTGACTCAGTGCCCCTTTGGGAAGTCACACGGGGCCAAACTGCGGCAGCACCACACTGAAGCATGAGAAGTTTCTGAATCACATACCAGAAATAAGAAAAAAAAAAAAAATCACAGGATTGGCTTCAAAAGTCACACGATCATGTAACTTTACACCGTAGGTTCGTTTTATTTGTATCCCGGTGCTTCAAGTTTCAGTTAACTCAGACTTCAAAAGTTTTCATTACGGACACTAAATATAGAAACATATCTATTTGATCAATAAAAAGGGATAAGCACCAAGTTTGACATCAGCCTTTCACAGAGACACGAAGCACAGATGAGTTTTTGAAACCTTAAAAGCTGTAGGCTTTCTAGCATTCAGTATCAGATTTTCATGTACTTGACCACACTACTGGGGAAAAAATGGTTCACGCTTGGGCAGCTAAAGAGAAAAACAGTTTTCAAGAGTACTCGGCCCACAGCAATCTGGTACCCCATTTCCATGCAGTCCTTCTCCCACCATCTCCAAAAGTGGATCACAGAGAAGATGCACCAGATGCTGCTCTGGTACAGAGAAGAGCACCAGAAGGATCAGACTTAGAATGGATTCTAGTGTGAGAATGGTCTAGTGGGAGATGTCCCTGCCCGTGGCAGGGGGGTTGGAAGTAGATGATATTTAAGGTCCTTTCCAACCTAAACCATTCTGTGATTCCACATGGGAGACATTAAAGGAAGATACTTTCTGCAGCTCACACTCAAAAGAAAAAGAGCAGCTGGGAGAACGTGGTAGAGATCAGCAAAACCAGCAATGGTGTCATAAAATCATAGAATCGGTGAGGTTGGAAGGGACCTTTGAGATCACCAAGTCCAACCATTAACCTGCCCTGACAAAAACCACTTCTAAACCATGTCCCTAAGCACCTCATCTACCCTTTTCTTAAACACCTCCAGGGATGGTGAATCCACCACCTCCCTGGGCAGCCTGTTCCAATGTTTAATAACCCTTTCAGTGTAAAAATGTTTCCTGATATCCAATCTAAACCTGCCCTGACATAACTTGAACCCGTTTCCTCTTGTCCTATCCCTTGTCCCCAGGGAGAAGAGGTCAGCCCCCATCTCTCTACACCCTCCTTTCAGGTAGTTAAAAAGGCGAACGCGGAAGTTACTCACTCTCTTATAGCACAAGAATTAGGCGGCGCCAGTTATAATTGTCCGATGACAGATTTTTCGAGCAACTGAAGGGGATTTTTCGGCCGCGTAAGGCCCAACCAAACCCTGGGACTCGCTGCCACAGGCACCGCGGCGCAAAAAGAGAACCCCGGCCCTTGCGCTCGGAGCCCACGGGGAGGGTGCTGCGGGAAGGAATGGGGAAGGGGGAGACAGGG
>VXBO01010815.1:902287-912490 GCA_013400135.1 Rhinoptilus africanus | reverse complement strand
CACTGCTTCTCAGCAGCCAAGATTCCCACACTGCGGAATACCCGATTATAGTTAGAATTTAGCCGGTTTCCGTAAAATACCCTCCTCAAGAAGCATGCGGTGAGCGGTCTGCTTCGTTGCGACGCGGTAAACGTCGAAATTTTCTACGAAATTGGAAATTCTTCGCTACTTCCTTACTGCAGTTCGTCAGGAGCGGCTGCCAGTCCTCACCGAGGGACTTAGGCTCAGAATGGGAAAATCAGATTGTTCCTTAACGGAGGTTGTTATTTACATGCCGTTATTTACATGGATCCGCTCTTCACATTAGTTTCAGTGGGTTCAGGACAAAAGCCACGCGGCAAAAGCCAGCGTAGCTGCTGTGTGACCCCTCAGGAGATGCAGGTTGGGTTTAAACATAAATTTCTCCCAGTAAAGGCAGGAAAGTGCTGCAGAGCGCAGGGGTTTCAGCATTGAATGAACTGCCCCCCCCACTTCCCCCCCCCAAATCCGTCAGTTGGAAATGACAGCTCCTCTATTTTATCATCATCGCACAGCACCTCTAGCTGCGGGCCTCAGAGCCTGCACGCGTGGGAGCCCTTCCAGGCTGAGGAGAAGGAGGAGGAGAGGTGACATTAGGTTCCTCGATCGGTAAAAACTTAGAGCAACTTAAATCAGTGACACAGTTTTGCGTTTTTACTTCACTTGGCATTACGCAGAGTAGCTCTTTGTGGCCAGGGAGGTAGGACGCTCGCGATGGTTTTCACTGTAATTCTGCTTATTTTAATGCTCCTGTTAATAAGTCGGTTCGCTGTGTGAGTTTTCAGGGAAGAAAAACAAAGTTGAGCCCAAACCTTTAGGAATAATTACAAGCGCTTGCAGTCACACAGCAGCCTTCAAAGGCAGCAGAAAACGTTGCTGAAATGTCACCCCTCGGCTCGCAGACCCCTTGAGCTGAACGAGGCGCATGTTATCCAGGACCAGCCACCAACCGGGGGGTCTGGGAAGGAGGGGACCCATGCATCCCAGCCCTAACACTGAGGATGGATTTTTAAATCAGTGCAAGCGGTGCAGATCCTGTCTGCGGGCGAGGTGAAAGCTAAACCCCCTGCAAAAGTCTGCCTGCGAAGGGCCCTTGCAGTCGGCGGAACATATTCGGAGCGATGGCATCATTCACGGGTGTACAGCTATGCATCAGGACAGGCATGCGTGTATCAGTGCAAACATTGATCTCTCTGAGGTCAGCCAGGACACGCGCATGTTGCAGGATCCAACGCTCATCTTTCTCTAGTTTGCAGGACGCTCTGGAAACGGGATGGTGGCAAGGAAGCTGAGTTTATGTAAATATGATTTTAGCGTGAGGCTCGAGTTAAATCTTTCTGATTTTAACTGCTCGAGATGATGTTTAAATCTAAGTGACCTGTAACCTTTAAAATCTCTTTGGGATTTTAACACCGCATGCTTTTGACGGCTGCTTAAGGGAAATTAATCTGAGAACAATCATTGACAGTCAGCCGTCTCCATTAGGTATATTTGCAGTAAACGAAATAAATTCCAGCTGGTGGGGGAAGGGAGAGAGCGTCCTGAGAAACTCCTCCTCCGCTCCCATTGATCATCACCTGCACTGGACTTCATACAGCAGTTTAATCCTATTCTCTCCCTCAAAGGTTTCAAGCCTCTGCAAGATCCTGACTGCTAGGGAACAAAGACTGGTATGTGGTTCCCTCAAAGGTCAGTCATTAACCTGCCCCAACAACAGTTTTAGGAAGATCAAGGCAATGAAGAAAAACTTAAGAAAAAGCACTTTCACTTTGGAATGAATTGTTCAAAATGCCCTTATACATTCAGTTTTATTCCCTTTCAGCTCCGCACTTTTTAGTTCCTGCACGTATTTATTTCTCATCAGGAATAATGGCAAGATTTGCTCTCCCAGAGATTTGACCTTAAGTTTATTCTAGCCACAACACTATAGACCATTTCATCAATTATGAATGTACTCATGTGTATAGAGGAACTGGTAAGACAGCTCAGTAATGCTACCTTGTTCTGGAGACTTACCCTTATAAATAAATTAGGGGCATATCTTTATGAAATACCAGAAAGAAAGAGAAGATGAAAGAAGGAGAGAGAAAAGAGAGAAAGAGAGAGAGAGAGAGAAAGAAAGAAAGGAAGGAAGAAAGGAAGAAAGGAAGGAAGAAAGAAAGAAAGGGAAAGAAAAGAAGAAAGAAGGAAATAGAAGAAAGACGGGAAGACAGAAAGCCTAGAAAGCCACATTTTTCTAAAGATAAAATGACAGAGACTAATATCAAAAGCGGTTTCTCTGTGATTTGTATTTTCTGTGCCTGTGTGTCTGTATGTGAGACAATATACTGGACTTGCAGTAGCCAGACTATCAATAAGACATTTATTTCCATAAGTTATTGATGACCCTTTAGCTCACAAGTGACAGGCCAAAGTAGAGCCACGAGCAACTTCTGAGAGGTCATCAATAACAACTGAAAATAAATGTTTTATCCAGTGCCTGCCCATTGTGTGTCCTGTTTATGCAATGCCAGTTTAAGTTTCATCTGGCATAGTTTTTAATGGGCTGTAACTACTCTAGTTCCTGTCTGAAGCAACCAGGTCTTCCAGCAATGGAGGAAGGAGGGAAAACACACACATACAGAGATATCTCCACTTGCTTGCTTACACGCTTCACGGAGTATCTTTTGTCAGATGCAGAGGTAAAAGCGTGCATCTCTCAGCACATCAGGATGAAACAGTACCCTGAAGAGTGAAAGGAGAGACTGCCACCTTACTAAAACATTAAACGCCGTGGAGAATCCTGATGCTGCAAGTGTAAGATCGTTCAGAAGAAAGAAGATACAGAGAGGAAAGGGTTGTACAGAGATGCAGGGTTGTAAATAAATCATACCTCATGCTAAGATTACAAATACATGATATTCTATTGATGTGTTTCTAATAATAATTCATACCATGCTGCAAGGAAGATTGATGCATTGTATGCATGTTAAGATGTTCCTGGAGGCAAAAGAAAGCTCTTTATATCTGTAAAGATTCTTTTACTCCCAGTGGAAAAAGACTGCAATGGACACTGGATACAACCCAGTGGGGACCATAAATTTGCTTTGAATAACCATCATCGTTAAACTCAATGTCCTTTCATTAAGCTTTTGTGTCTAAAATTTCAAATTGTCTCGCTCTTCTTCATTTATATTTTCATCTTTTCAAAAATAGTGTTTTGAGCATCAGTTCTCAGGAGCTCGAACTATTTCAAGAGGTTGGTCTGAAATAAGCTAAGATGACTTTGCATCCAGTTGTGAAACTTCTGCTCACTTGAGCAGTCCTTATGCCCACATCCTTACGCAGGCAAATAAGCTCATTAACTTCAAGACAAACTTTCTATATAAGCAAGGATTTGTGCTGCTTTTCAAGTCAATTTCTCCATTGAGGTAAATTAAGAGATTTGCTTGTGTAAAATTTATCAGCGCTTTAAAGTGCTGAAAGCGCATGTTAGTGGAGTAAAAATTACCAAAATAAATGTCATTAACACTTCAAGGTAAGTATGTGGAAACATACTGGTATTGAAGACAACTTGAAATAGTTACTTAGCATAAGCTGTGTGATTACCCAAAATATTCTCATATATGCACGTCATTTAACTTTAAGAAAACAAAGTCTAAACGGTAAGAAAATTTGCATGTTGAAGCATTTTTAACAGCAATTTTGAATATGTCTTTAAAATGCGTTTGCATAGTTTGCCCCCTGCACAAGAAGCAAAAACATGAAGAATTGCTATACAATTACTCTAAAATGGAAAATAACATTCATTCCCATTTCTTATAAGGGAAAATTAGTAAGTCACAGAATATACTTAGCTGTGAAGAATTGCAGTTCATGGATCATTGTCTAATATTCTCCTTACATCCATCTTTCTTTTTTCTGCATCTCCAGCCATTTGCAGTCTGCAATGTATATCTTCATTTAAATTCACTGTGCTACACAGTGGGTTTCAGTAGACAATCCTGTTGTCCCAATAAATGTGTAAGGTCACTTTAGTACTTACTATTGCTAGAAGTAAAACCTGTGAGTGTGACCCTCTCTGCCTAAAGAAGACATTACTTGTCTTCGATTTTGTTTCTTGCTCTCTAAACATGACATCCTGCAAGAGGTGTTTTCTGTCAAAAAAAAGCTGAAGGCTCGTTTTTTCTTAAATTACAACTTTTTCAGAAGGCTGTAAAGAATGATCACAGAAAGCATCTTACCACAAATTAATACAAAACTCATCTTTTTAGCAGGCTGCTTTTTCAAACGCGCTCGAGTACTTAAGCAAATTAAAACGGAGCTATGATCCTCTGAATAATCTCCTACTATTCTAGTATTTCTTCTGCAGGAGGGAAGGGAAGAAGGAGGAAGAGCCTTTTGTTTCTGTTACTAAGCGCTTGGTAGAGCCTCACATGTTATGGCAACAGGAACTCTACAGCAGGTAAATAAATAGATAATAATAGGGTTACACAGAATTCAGCACACATTGGAAGTGCACGGCGTGGTCCATAAACAACTGTGGTCAGGGGATTTGGAGAGACATTGAAAAGCTTCTCCCTCAACACACACAACCACCAGACTTGAATTTCTAGTTCTTTCTAACTTCTGTTCCCAGCGATGACACCAACGTGATGTGAACCAGATCAACAAACAGCATTTTCTGTAGCGCTTTAAATACTGGTCGGGCTGTCACCAGCATAAAGCAAAATGCAGAATTGTAAGTTAATATTTGGCAAGCAGGTGACACCTGAAAGTGACACTGATCCCTAAAATTATGTTGAGAACCAAGTGACCGCAGTCACAGAAGACTTCGGTGCATTTCCATCAACGCAGAGGAAGCGAAGGTCTCTCTGCCTACCGTGGATGTCCCTCTGCTGTGGGAAAGGCTGTCTTCAGAGTCAGTGAGGGAGAGGTGATTTCTTCTTTTAATAAAAAAAAAATACAAAATAAAAATAAAAATATAAAAATAAGACAAACCCCAAAGACTTTGAAGAATTCCTTAAAACAGTCCTGGAGAAAAAAGTAACAAACCCATTAATATTAGCTTTCAAAATGTAAAATGTTGGTTTAGTGCAAAGTATTGCTGTTGTTTCTCCCCATTTTTGTTTGGTTTGTGGCATGAACTTAGACTGCTTTTGCTGATGAAGCTTTTGAAAATAAATACCAGTATCATTGGTGTAATGATAACACATGCAGATGAGCATGTACACATCCAGATACTTATTTAATTTAGGTCGATTTGCTCATTGTCCCTGTAGGCTGTATTATTTGTGTGATTATAGAGCTCTTAATGCAAACTCATAACAAACATGAAAATAATATGAGGTGGTACCATACCACCAGTTTTTGGGCAGATTAGCTGAGGATTTCTCTCTGCAAACAAAGGGCATGACATTGCACATAAATCTGATCTAAATCTACACAAAATAAAATTAAAGTTAAAGTTAAGACTCCAAATTCAATCTGTTACTATGTTAACTCAGTTTAATGTAGTGTTCCTCAGGAAGCTGCTCCAAATGCTCCTAAATTATTTTCCTGTTCCCCAGAATAAGCATCTTGATTGCTTCTATTTGGACCACACCGCAGAAGGTTGTCAACATGAGTTATCTTTCTTGCCACAAGCTTGCTTTAGTCAACGCAGAAATCTGACATTACCCAACAAACCCAGTGTTTCTGGTCACCTGAACAAAGCAACCTTCTTAAATGGCAGTAGCCTTCAGCCGACACATCCACTAGCAAAATGCCAGGGTGTCTGTCAGTGACATACCAACATTGTCTGCTGCCACAGCCTCTCGAAGGGACGAATTTCTACAACATAGCCATGCTGGAAGCAGCACAGCAAGATAAACCCTTGTAGATACTAACCCCATTACAGTATTTTTTTTTCATTCTCTCCACTAATTGGGGTAAAAAAGAGCTTTTGTAAAAAAGAGCTTACATATGGATCAAGCATGGAGGTTTCTTTTAAATCTGTTCTTCATCTCTCCAAAATGTTTGTTGTCACGTGAATTTTTGTAGCATACAAAGCTGAATGAAAGCATAAAGAGGTGGGTAGGAGTATGCTCCTGTCATTACAAGGATGCTCTAAACAGCTGTTGTGAGTACTTTTTTCTTTTTATTTTATATTAAACTTCATGCACAGGGGGCAATAGGGAGGTGAAGGTCTTGAGAATCTCCTAGGTTTTCTCATGAAACAGAAAACTCTCTTATGACCACAGAGGGTGGTCACAACCAGAATAAGAGTAAGAGAATGAGAAAAAATACCACCACATTTAAGTGAAGCGTGTGAGTTGTCTTCAGATTTCAGATTTGAAGAAAATAGGGAAAGCAGTACTGAAGATGACTCGTGCTATTTGGGGAAAAAGTTTGTGTTAAAAAGAGTTTGGAAGAGCTTTGATGATGAACTAGCCCTGATGAGGAGCGGTACCAGAAGACCGATGGATTTTGGTCTGTTGGTAGTCTGCAGAGTGAGGTGACTTCTCTGTGCTCCCTGGATGCCGGATGGATTTTCCCCTGACCCATTCTGAGGACCCATGCAATGTCACTGCAAAAAAGCCTGCAGTCTCACCTCCAGCCTGGTGTCCAAAGGGATGTAGGCCTGTAGGAATAATAATCCAGTAAAAGATCTGCATTCTTTCCTCCATCTCACTCCCTCACCCAATTTCTCATTTCATATCACTATCCCCTGTTGCCAAGAGTAGTTTATCTATGGTGTTTGATAAGGGAGCACTAAACACATTATAGTGCTATTTTAAATGACATCACAACTAACTAGATATTTTAATTGAAGGTAAATAACCAACATTATTGCCATTTGAATGATAGCAATAGTGGAGAGTAATGGCCCCATTGAGGAATCAATTGCTTTTTCCCTCATAAACCATAAACCATTCAGAGATTTATAATGCTTTTTTAATGATCAGCCCTTCTAGGCGTTGAGCAGCTCCTCCGAGATCCTGAGTCTTCTGGCTGCCTGCTGAAGTCAACAGGAATGGGGGGCAAGGGGATCTCAGTATCACATATCTTCGTGCCCACCAGGATGAAGCTTGTCACAACCGTCAGCAGCCTCGAGCGAAGGAAAGCTTGGGATTTTACCACGCTGCTCTGATACGGTGTGCCCCAAGCCCCAAAACAGGGACACTTGACTCCACCACTGTTGCATAACCTGCTTAAGGATAAAAATGCATTCTGCATTTGTGTGCATTTCATGCCCTCTTAAGGTAGGTATAGCAAGTAACCTTGTGTAAGAAACCATGTGGATTGCTTGCTCCCCTCTGCATGCCTAAATGTGTTTCCTTCAAATTTTATCTGTCCTGAGACTATTTTAACTAATGTGGTACTATCCAATGCACCAGTTGGTTCAGTGGCAGCATATCATGCACAAACATCTGTGGATCCAGAGTGCTGTCAGAGGAAATGTCCTGTGTTCTGCGCTTGGAAGAACCGTCGCCCTTCCCTGGTGCCACCACCCAGAGACAGCCTCAAAGTCTCAGGTTTATTTTTTCAGCTGGAGTCAATGGCATATTCATATACTCAGACCTGGGCTGACAAACTCAGCCTACATTACTCATTCTCATTAAGCTCAATGGGATTATCCTCATGACAAAAGGGATACAAGGCCAGTTGTTACATTTTCATTTTAAACTTGCTTTACTTTGGTTTTGAATCAACGGCAGCTTTTTTAAGCTCTAGAGAGCACCTATGATGTGATCTCTTGGACCAAACTGGTCCATTCAAGCATAATCAAGAATCTTGTGATAATAGCGGGAGGTGTCCCTGCCCATGGCAGGGGATTGGAACAAGATGATCTTTAAGGTCCCTTCCAACCCCAAACCATTCCATGATTCTATGACAGTATTGCAAGAGCTGATTATGATGGAAATGAATCTTGACTCTGGATGTGGGAAGAGAGCGCTGAAAAACCCAGCCAAGACAGATGAACTCCTCCAGCCAGCCAGGAAGGGACCACATGCTTAAAGATGCACGGAATTTATTTTAAAAATCCAGACTTGGTCTGGTGAAAAACAGGAGCGTTAATCCCTATATGCTCATGTCATGAAAAATACTGCTATTAATAGGACAAAGGCATGAAGGGTAGCCACTGTCCCTCTCCCTTGTGTACATCTTCAGGGATGGAGAGTTTCGCTATGCCTACCTCCATTGCTAACATTGTGGTGTTTCCGACCCATTTCTAGAGCAATCTACTTAGCATCTGCTGCACATCCAGTCTAAATTTTGAAAAAGCAGCCGACCCGCTTCAAGTCAATGACAAAACTCCCATTGACTTCAAGGAGAGCAAAAGCAGACCAGTTGTTAACAGGGAATTGGTGCCTATTGTTCAGCCGAGCATGTCGGACTAGCATGCATCAACATCGTGAGTATCAAAGGGAGTTACTAGAGGAAATCCCCTGAATATTTATGCGATAGTCGGAGGGGAGGGCTGTTTTTCCCTCTCCCACATATCTCCACTGGGGTATCTCAGCTACGTGAACGCACGCAGTCGTCTCGCAGCTCCAACAATGCTTACAGACCCTCCGATCTCGCTTCATACTCTCTGCGGTGGAAGTAGCCCAATGGAAAAAGAGGTCTGGGGCATAATCGTGGTTCCTCGCGGGTTTCCAGAAATACTGAGTCATCTTCAGGAGCCAATGTGGTGTCAGTGGCTTTGCTATAGTGCTGCTACAGTGTGTGAGTGTGTGCCTCTACGTGTTTGTCTGCGTGCAGAGAAATCATCTCTCCAAATTGGCTTTGAGAGCGCTAAAGGGGAACCAGTTGCATACTGGGGTTTCCCAGAGATTTCCAGTGAGATCAGGCAAGCTCCGGGAAGGGATTTGATACAAACAGAGCAGCCCAGTATTACAGTGTATCTAGTTTCACACAGATTTTAATTAAATGGGACCAGCAAGATTTGAGCCTGCATGCTCATCATACTTTACAAATCATTTTATTTTAGACAGCACATCAGCTCTGTCCACATTACCAGCACTCTGGGAAACAGACAGTGGTTTTTTACCATACCATAATGCATGCTTTAAGGCCCATATATATTTCCACCTCGTGAGACTCGGAGCCTGCAAGGAGTGGAGTTTCACATAACAAAAGCAATGACTGCGGCAGAATTGGGAGCATCCAGCCCATAGCTAATGGAAATACACCTTCCCATCACATCATCATGATGTAGCACACAAATCTAGACCTCAGTCAGACAAAGATTTATACCATGCACTTAGATTTTGTACCGACGGGAGTCTGACTGCCATGGATGGCACTGGTAGTGTGGGACAAAAATAAGGAAAACAGGAGCGTGAGTATTTGCAAACAGAGCCTCAAAACATATGTTTTTAAAGGGGGAGAGAGAGAATGAAAGTGTGCTTCACGAAAGACTTCAGATGACCCAGTCTCGCCGCTCATTCAGGTTCTGAGTTTGACAGCTTCCCACTGTATCCTTTATATATCACCCGCTGCAACTAAGCATCGAGGGGACATGCAATCATTAATCACCATTATGGATTTCTTCCCTTCCGTTGGGTTTGACTTACACGCTTAGGGGCAGATCCTGCCGCCTTTACTCCTTCCTGCAGTCCCAAGCAATCAGCCCCACTTCGCTCACAGAGACAGAGCTCCAAGCGCCGCAGCATCCACAGGATCAGGCGCTGCTTCTTACACCCGTGCCCCGTTCAAATATGGAATGTGGAACGGCTCTTAATCCTTAGAGGGAATTAAAGGAAAGTTTGAACAGTGCATTATTAAATTAAAAAGGTTACAAGCTGCCACAAGATGACTTAAGCAGGACTCGGGAGTATGTGTCTGTTAATTTTAATGCTCTGTCTCAAAGTACAGAACTCTGGACATTCCCAGCATCATATTTAAAACATGGTACATCTACTAATACGTGATCTGCTGCATTAATGGAGCAAATTAAGTTACAGGTATGAATTTTACATAAAACGGATTAATATTATATGTCATGGAGGAATTTTAAACACTCCATCTCCATGCATTTTTAATAGTTATGTGCTCTAATTTAATGTTCGCAGGCATTCCTTTGCTTGAAGTCCCTCAACCCTCCTCTTTCCCTCTCTCCCCCCGCCACCCTTCCCCTCCCCTCAAGTTTTCCTTGGGATTTTCCCTGCCTTTAAACCGGCGTCCCGAAGTCCCTCGAAATATGCGTAAAGCCGGGCT
>VXBO01010815.1:866464-894081 GCA_013400135.1 Rhinoptilus africanus | reverse complement strand
AAAAAAAAAAAAAGGTAAAATGTTGCTGTCCATGCAATTGATTCTCTTTCCAAGTGCTTAAAATTCAGCATGTCCCTTCAGTTCCAAAGGTGCTAGATCTTCAAAACCAGCAAGCTGCTCACTGTCAGCTGGGAAACCCCGAGTTGTTTTGGAGCACATAAAAACATTCAGTGCTGATAAATACCCACACTGTGTTTTGCATCTTCATAATTTGGGATTCCACTTACCTGACATATGCAATAAATAAAACAATAAATAAAATGTGCTCCCTGCCTCAAGGACGTTTCTCTACATAAGTTGCAGCCCAGTATACAAACTCTTTCCCAACCAGCTGGCGCTACACATCTACCACACTTCCTATTCTAAACGCAGGGACAGCTTCATACAGCTGACACTACAGACAATGCTGTTTAAACCATAACGGAAGCAGCCATGGATAAGGCTTTTAATAAGAATATAAAGCTATAGAAATAGAGCACTGCCTTAGCTGGAAAATGGGCAAATTGTTCTCCTTAGCGCTTTTTGGTGAAAAATGCTTCTACCTAGAGAGTTGGAAACTCCAGTGACTCAGCTCTTGATCAAATGCCCACCAAAGTCTTTCCATAACCTTCAGCAGATGTCAAATGGCAAATTCACATAAATGAATGAGTACATTTAGGGCTCTGTAGCGCGCTGCTCTGCATGGACAAAATCCCATTATGCCTCGCCAATGCCTCATTTGGGAGCTAGGTTTTACCATTTTTTACCGAATTACTCGGGATGCACACTCTTGTCACTAGTGCGAGAAGCTGGGCGCAGCCTTTGATCAAGCAGAATGGCACCAGGGCTTGCAGCTTGTAACTTTCCCTTCCTCTCAAACCACGACAACTCTCTATGCGAAGAGCTATATGTGACTCTATCGCAGCAGCAGCAGCCCCGGCAGGGCTAAATGGTGAAGGAAATAAAACATGAGGCCAAACCTGTCCCCAGCTTGGCTTCGGACTCGGTCTCCTGTTCATCTCAGAGGGTTTGGGAGTTATAAAATCCTCTTTTCTGTCACAAGATGGGTTTTGAGTTGAGTTTGGCCATGAGTTTGGCCACAAGTTTAGTGGGAACAACAGGGTCGGATGCTCACTGCCATCGATCGCTTTGTGCTTGTGTTCAGCTTGAATGCTAAATATAAACAGATATATCAGTCTGTGTTTGCTGGGATTCATTGAAATATTAAAGCAAATGCTTTGAGTCTGTGGTGCAGGGCAAGGTCTTCTTTATTTTGCTGGGGCAATAGCCATATTGAAACAAACTGGATTTTGTTTTCTTTCAGACAGGTGTGATGGCACACCTGCAGAGCTCAGGCTTGAATAGCAACTCGTAACCTTTTGTGGGTAAGGTGGGGGGCAAATCCTGCTTAACAAGGATGTCAAACTGATCTTTGTTCCCTTCTCCCAACCAAGTATCTGTGGCAACAAACTGGAGACAGGTAAACAATCGGCTTCTGCTACCGCAAGCTTTCCATTTACAGTTCACCAGGAGCTCTTATTATATGAAAGGAAAGGGTGGATGTGGTGTCAACACAAGGTAATAGTAATATTATTTGAACAGGTGTGTGGGGTGTTGCTAAAGTGAGAGGACGGGTGAGCGGTAGGGAGCAGTTAGTACAGGGCTGTGCATGTAATAACCAGAGCTCACCCGCGTTTATTATCATAACAATCATGTGCGGTGATAGGTTTCACAATGAGCTGGTCTGATTTACCTGGTGCATTAAACCAGTTTTGTTGTTTCTCGCTTTCTAACTCCCCTCTGGAAAAGAGCCCGAGAAAACATGCGCGCTGAAAATTTGGTGAGTACACCCACTGCACACGCCGCTACAGAGAGGTGACCCACCCGGCCACAGTCGTCCCCTGGCCTCCACTCCTCCACAGACAACTCTGCTGCTGATTTACATCGGCGGAACAGAGAAGGCAGATTAAATATCTCAGGACTGCATTACAAAGGGATGGCAGGTTTGCGGCGAGCATTAAGGCGCCTTGGAATAGGGAGAGTCGAGCACCTCAGCAGTTTTGTCTACACGTCTATTCTCTGTAACGCAGTTAATTTTAATAACGTATTGCCAGTCTGTGATGTGTGTTGTATTGATATGTATCTATGGTTCGAATGTATATTCATCTACGTGTGTACAGAGTTAAATGGCTATCCTTTCAGCAGGAAAACTGCATGCCACAATAGAGAATGGAAACAGTAAAAATAATCTTTTGGATTCTACTTTTGAAAGGCCGACCGGAATCACATTAGAAAGGATTAATGCAGTAGATACATACCTTGCTGAAATTTGCACATTTCCGTTGTGGGAAAGTGGGAAACAAAGGGAAAAATCATACCCTGGTATGCTTTCAGAGTAGAGATATATGCTATGATTCACTGAAGACAGCTATGGAGGTTACAAAACAGAAATTAAGCGACGATAGAAATTACATGAGGGTGTTCTAGACAATTAGACAACTCATTGGTCCATTTACAACACTGCTCGTAGCTTTATATCAAATCTGATGAAAGAGTAGCAAATTGTAAGCGAGGAAATTGTGCACTCTCTCCTGTCCTTAAGCCCTGCTTCCTTCAGTGAGATCTTAATGCGTATCCTGACTATTTTAATAAGAAACTACTGCATGCCACTGGTTTGTGCAAACAGTAGTTGTATTATTACAGGGGATGAATTAATCTTCCGGACGTCCATTTGTGTTACTCGGATCAGGCAGGGTTTATTTGCAAAGGGCTGACCCTGCTTCCTGGCGGGTTTGCTTGGAGGTGCCGTGCCAGACTCCCACCAGCCGACGACGTGAAAGGATTCGGCTGGCACATCTCAGGGACCGCGGGACAGCCACACTGCAGGGGCTGCCACCCGAGGGAAAAGCAGGGCAAGCAGCTGTGGGGAGAGCAGCTCCAAGTCCCGGGTTCAATAGGCTCCTTTAGGGAACCTTTAGCGGGTATTTAACGTGGGTAGGAGGCAAGTGTCCTCAAACTTGGGGCTACATCCTTCTGGTAATGCAGATGTAGCTCGAGATTGCAGAAGAAACCTTTATTTCGAGCGGCTTGCTCCTTCCTGAGGAGAATTACCGCAACCTCAACATTTCCCCAGGTACAGGTTTCATGAAGTAAATGCTTAATAGCAGGGTGGCTGTCATCTTAGGGCAAATATTTTAGAAATCTCTTGTTAGTCACATCAGGTGTGCGTCTGCAATACTGCAACATCTGTTATTTGTTAGATGCAAATAGAGAAGGAAAATGGGTATTTGCCCTGTCCTGGGCTTGTCAGTGATTCAGGCAACCTGGCTGAAGGTGGCAAAGACGGTGCTGACAGTACGGTTATTTCAGGAAGGTAACATTGCTCCAAATGTGGTGTAGGGGGTAAACTAAAAAGTGTAGTATTACGCTTGGGTGGCCTCTAATTTTTTTACTATGCAGCGTGTTCTTTACATATATCTTGTTCCTTAGAATTGCCTTGTAAATGTCAATGCTATGCTGCTGTTCGAGAAAAGCAAAAGTTGGGTGGACTCTTCACAAACAGAAGGTAAGTCATGGTCAGCTGGAAGGAACATACTCTTGAGCACAAGCTTCTGGATTAAAATGGGCATTTTGATCTTTCTTGGCATGCTTGGTTATTTCACACTAGAAGACACCTCTTTTGGGGTTACACCACAAAACTCTCATTCTTCATTTTGGATGGGCTTTGCCAGTTTTTAAGACATACACTTAGGTAATCAAAAATAACAGCCTAGTAACATTTTAGACTTAGTTTGAAGAATTCATTGGATCAGGAATTTAATGAGAGAGAAGCGGATTCTTTGATTACCTCAGACACAGTTTAACACTTCATTCATGTAGGGTATTTCTCCATGAGGCATCAGCCTATTGTTAGTTGGCTCTTGCAGTCAAAAGTTGGTGGCTAAGTCATCGTGGTGTTCTGAGGAGACCGCGTTACAGCTTCACGACAGACTGTGCAAAGAATTCCTTGAACATAGATGGGGTGCATTCATTAATATCACCGATCAATTAAGAGCCTTTTTAAAAAAAAAAAAAAAAGACCAGGGAACATAGGAGCATTTCTTCCATTAAACGTGGTCTCTCAGAATATGATGTGTGTATTTTTCAGCTGGTGAATTTTCACTTGCTGACGTTCTTCTACACGCTTGGGAGTCTTCCCCTTCCTTTCAAGCAGCCTAAGTAAAATGCTGCCCTCTTTTGAATTTCAGGAGGCAGCGCACCTCCTGGCAGAGGGCTTGCCCGGGGAGCGGGAGGCATCGCCGCAGGAAAGATGCCGGTGACTCCTACGGGGCTGATGGATGATGAGAAAGGCAGGACCACATTTTATACTGTTAAATAGAGTTAGGACAGTTGTTCCGAAGAAGGCAAAGACTCTAAAATAGAAAATCTCCTCTTTAGCTTGAAAAATTGGAAAACAAGAAAAGATGCTCTACTCCGTGGTGGAAATAGCATAGGGAAATTTCATTGTCTCTAGTGCCTGAATATAGGGGAGACCAAGTCCTGAAATTCTTTGGACTACTTTAGGTGAATCTTCACTCAAATTGCAATAATTTCTTTGACTGTTTGAATTGGAGTTTTGATGAGTGCCTGTTTAGTGGGAGGAAAACTTTTTTTTTCTGATAAACCTTCTCTGAAGGAAAGAGGATGCGCCTGGCTGCCGCTGGTCCTCTGCACCAGAAAACAAACACTCAGGGTTACTCTAGTGTATAACAACCCCCAGAGTTTGCCCATTGGTATGGGACCACTGATGTGGTGGCTGTAGAAACCAATGTGTCTCTGCCTTGAACAGCTTTGTTGGGAGATGTGCCTCCAGCCAGAGGGAGGAGGATGTTTCTCCAGCTGTTTCTCCTCTTCACTGGCAAGCAGCTGCACAGATAGGGCATGCTCTTGCGCGTCTTTCTTCAAGGAGGGAATATAAAGGAGACCTTGTGGGAAAAGCTATGCTGAAGTAGCTGCCGCCTCCATCTCTTCAATAGGGGCATTGAAAAAAACCAAAGCCGCTCTCCCTTTCTCCCATGCACACCCCTGCTTAACACGTCTTTCTGCCAGAGGCAAGGGGTGAAAAGGACCATTACATCATGTTGGCGGGGGGGGACGGGACAGGACGACTGCGTATAAGGTGTCATACGGAAAACTATTATCCCTAAGAGGGAACGCATGTGTTTTTTGGTCTGTAGTATCCCAGTGCACATGTGAGAACCAGGTCTCCTGAATATCAGATATACTGCATGGGAGGAATGTGAAAGGGGGCCTGCATTGTGGGAGAAACGGAGAAAAACAAGCTTGCGTGCACAAACCCATGGTCTTTTTCTTCCCTGTTATTATTTAACAGGCTTTTTCTGAACATACAGCTCCCTGGCAAGCCCTCTTACAATTCTCAGAAGCTAAAAGACAGGTAGGCAGCAAGGAGCAATGTGCGGGCAAAATGATCAGGCGAACAAAAGCCGTGCGTCTCGCTAGTTACATGATTTGTGCAAAAGGAAACGCTTCTTAAAATTTATCTCATTTTCTGCACCTACAGATTTTTTGACACAGCAAAGAGGGTGATTAATCCCAAATATCATCTGAAATAGGATAAACAGAAGGGGACAGGGCATGTATATGTCAGCGGTAGTGTATACTGTCTCATATATGTTAAATACAAGACAATGTAATAAAAATAAACAATACAGGATTGTGTCAGTTGCATCTCAGACAGTAACAAAATATTGCCACATTTTTTCTTGCAAAGCTGCCTGTGTGGTGGCTGGAAAGACCCCTAAAGCATATAAAGCTCTTATCTTCATACATTTCCCTAAAGAATAATAGATCAGTCGGTGCTCTGATGCTGTTTTAATAATGTACAATTTACAATTCATTTGGTTACCAAGCACTCACAGTATAATTAATTTCACAGACCCTTTCTACACATTCGCGTGGTTTATGACATTACAGAGGGGAGGTGGGGAAACTATGTCCCTGCTACTGTCATAGGAAAGTCCTTGGATAACATGTCACCTGGCCGGTCTCCAGGTGGTCCTGCTGCTGTAAGCGTGATGGACCTCCATTTCCCTTCCCTTCTGCCCCCAGCTCCTGCCTGCCTTTCCCATTCCCATATATGAACACCTCCATGGGGGATGATGCCCTGGGGGTGAGCCCAGCTCAGCCTGCAGCATCCCGGTAGCATCGTAGCAGAGCTGCCCCATCCCTGCAGGATGCAGCAGGCATGTGGCCCACTCCACCGGCCCCTAGGCGTGTGGCAACCACTGGAGCAAAGCTAAGGGAGCCAAGGGGAAGACTCAAGGACAAAAGGCAGGTGACAAGCCTTCGGTGCCTATCCCTTTACCGTCGTGGCTGGGGACAGAGGATTCTGGCAGGAACACACGTAGTGGTTTGGTGAGGAGTGACTGCCCATCCGAGGCTGTCAGCGCATGAGCCCAAGCCAAATAGCATTTAACAGAATCAAGAAATAAAAACTGGAGGGAAAGACTCCAGAAGCCAGCAGAATACACATTGTTGGGGGTTATATTTCCACAGTCCCATTATTTTTCCCTTTATGGCGAATCTGTACAGTTGCCTGAGAGACTTAAATAATGGACTCTCTCTGCAATGAATGGAGCTGCTGTTCTGTGATGTCTCGCACATCAAAGCAATTTTTTCAAATCTACATTTACCTCTTTGATAAAGACAACACTGGGAGGAATTCAGCAACTACAGAGAATCTGCGGGTCTGCACATCCACCCAGAGCTTGCTTTGACAGCAGTGTATGAATCGCTATTCAAGCGCTGGTTTTGTTTCCATTATCAAATAAACAGGGGGTTCCTTTTCTGAATTTTCCAAACATTCTTTTCCTTTTTGAAGCTCACAATTCCTACACATGTACAGCGTATGATATTTACACATATATGGATACTCACGTACATGTGTACAAAAATATATGACTGTATATGCCTGAGGGTTGAGCTCCCAGCTTGTGAAGCTTCAGCACACAGTCCTGGATACAAACACACAAATACTCACACTGAGTGAGGTGCAGATTAAAGCTAGGCTTACTAACTTTCTACAACTAGAGATGCAGTTTCTTTCTTTTTTTTCCTAGATGTTTAAAAGCTGTGAAAGGTACCGTTTTCTTCTGGGGACTAAAGAACATTGGAAGTCAGAGCAGTAAATGTTTGATTAACCCCCACGGGGGCCTGTGTGATTTTCACAAGGCATTAACTGTAAGAGGTACATCTTCTCTCACGCTGCCTCTGCAGCGGGCCATTCAGTCTTCTGGCATTCAGCCTATTGATTTGATTTCCCCGTCTCTAACTTGAACAAAGGTGTGGTGCGACAGAGGCCATGAAATACTGCTTTCACTTCTTGTTTCCCTATAGGATTTGGCAGCCAATTTGACACCATATTGAAGACCTGCCGCACTTATTTTTCACACCCATAGAAACTTGATTCTTCTGTGACTCAAAGCATACCTATAAACATAAGTGTAACCAAAAAATACAATTAAGTACATCATATATGTATTTGTAAAAACAACAGCAACAAATGTTGTTATTATTATTATTATTATTATCAATAATTCTTATTCGCAACTTAATAATAATTAAAAGCTTGAGTGGTTCATGTACCACGAGGTTCCCTTCACAACAGAACTCCAGATCTCTCCCCTGCAGTCGGGTTTGCAGGGGGTTTAAAGCAATGCGTCTGTTGCATGGGAAGGATGATGGAGTTCTGGCCCCCTGGGAGAGCGCTGGCCTTTCTTCTACTCAAGAGAAAGCACCCAGCAAAACCTCATGCAAACTATTCTGCATAAGTAGGAAGTAATGAATATGAAAAATTCTGTTTTTAACTTTTGAATATCAAAGGGTCAAAATCTAGTCTTCAATCCAAGTGAATTTTGCCCACGGTCAAGGAATAAATGAATGTTTGTGTAATTGTCTATTATCTGCTTCTTTACCTGTTTAATTTCTCTCCCATACAATATTCCTCTTAACATCGTTTCTCTTTTCAATTCACAACTATTTTGTTTTGGTTGAATGTTGCTAAAGAAATTAACACAACCACATTCATAAAATTCTTGCAGGCACCAACCTCATTGCAAGACAAAACTGTCTACTTTGAATTTCCAGGTCTGTATCTATCAAAGAAAAAGAAAAGCATAGCATTGCTAGGAAGCATTATTTGCTTTATTTCAGCATTTTTTTCAATACTGATATCGAACAAAAATTTCTCAGACATTAAAGTAATGTTGACAATGTTTAAACCCACAATGGCTGAGCAGCATTGCAGAAATTACAGCATTTATCAGAAATACATAGAAAGACATTTTAAAATTTGGTCACCTAGTATTATTTTCTCTGAAAAAAAATATTAATTATCTGGCAATCGAATCCAAACAACAGCTAAACCAAATTTATTTCTTTTATGATCACTGGGAGAAATCTTTTCTTGTTTCTTAGTCCATATTGAATATGAGGTGGAAATGAAATGGCCTCTGCAGTGGAGAAGAAGTCAGGGGTCCAGGCTGGTGTCCACATCATCCCTAGTGAGTCCTGTCAGACTCCTTCCCTCGGATTCACTCCCTGTGAACCCACTGGGACTATTGACAGTAGAAGGTTAAATGTGCTTTGACGTGGAGGCCAGCTGGCACAAGATGGCCCACATCCATTCTCCTGATCCACCTTCCCTCCCAAAATGCCTGTTGGGAACGGTCCCTGGCGACGTTAACACCTGAGCTGTGTCCAGGCATGGCTGGGGAGAGTCGTACTTGACCCAAGCCAAAACCATGGCAGGGACCACTTTAACAATTTAACGATCCGGAAAATTGAGCTCCAGCACCTGGGGATGTTCCCTGGCACTGTTTCCTTGACTGTCTGCACGTGGCCACACAGAGCAAACCAATTTGATAAAATACCAATATGATGGCACTTTCAGTGCAGGGCTGCACATTGAAATGCACGGCAGCAAACACTTTCAACATGCCGGCCAAAACGTTATACTGAAGTTTTGCAAATCAACTTATAAGTGTCAAGATGATTTTGAAAAGAGAGCCTAAAATCTGCCAAAAAGGGAGTCAGACACCCAAGTGGAAGTGAAGTCAAGATAATACTTAAGTGGCTTATTCATGAAAAGCTACCACTTGACTTTCCACAATGAACTTGCCAACGTAAGGCTTCATGGAAGGAATACGAAACAGCAGGGCAAAGCTCAGAGAAAAAAGAAGTGTATTTTCAGTCGAGGACAAAATAATCATGTCATCTTGAGATGTGACAGGCCAACTTACATAGCTTTGATTTTACCAGTGTAACTACCTGGCGCTTTCTGTGATCAAGATGCCCGCAGCTGTAATCTAATGTGATCTGGAGCTTATTCACTGATCACAGCTGTGTAATTTCAGGTAACATGCTTCCCTTGTTTAGTTTTGTTTAACATTGTTAAATATATAGTCAGACCATCTGCACAGTATTTTTTTAAATTGGAAATTACAACCATAACTTCCTTTTTATATATCAATAAACTAAATAGCAAAATTTCAAAGGGATCCTTCTCTACCAAACACTGAAGCAGAATGTTTGTCCCACGCCACACCATTGCCTAATTGCACACTAATTGGACAAACGTGATTAAATATTTCAAGATCTTTACTAATTGCCTCTATTTTAGCTTTAAAATTTGCTTGCCACCAACAAATTTAATGACACTGGTGTCTAGTCATCAGCAAAAAGCCCAAGAGTTGCTCTTTAAAATGTACCTAGTCAGAATATTTACTGATTGTGCATTGTTGTTTCCAATGTAGCTTAATTAGAAATCCAATCAGTTCTCTAAGTCTAATTATACTTGATTTGTAGATTCAGACTATGATACATGATGAAGCTAGCAGCTAACAGTAAACGTGCTTGAAATGTAACAATAAGAGAAATATTTTTAATGCATGCCTTGTTATCATTTTAGAAACTCCAAGTAATATATGAGATCAAACACAAAGGAAAATACAGAGATTTATGACTCAATAGATTTTTAAAAAAGCCCATGTTTTATCCTGCAGCAATATAACTGGTGTATGTCTAGTGTTTAAAAATATTTCCTTTGTTTGTTTACTGATTTGTTTGGACAAAATAGCAGCATATATTATGTGGATACATTGGTGTCTGTGTTCAGTTGCATGTATTTTATGACACGGGTTTTTGCCCTATATTTTAGACAGCATTATGTATCAGAAGCTGGAAGCTGGGTTAGAGATGGTTACTAAGGCAGCAGTTCCCTTTAGCTGAGTCCCTACATCTTCTATGCACCCTTAATTTACTCTTCTCTGCAAGAAATATCCTTTAGGGGCCAAGGGCCAGATGTTTCTTTTTATTCCACGCCGTACAGGGAAACACATCTGCTCTGCTATTATTTTTTACCTCAGTCCTATCGTCTGAACATTGCAGCTGCATCCTTACACCCGTGTTGTAGGATCAAACTAATAGTGCGTCACTTTTTGTGGGCAAGGCATTGCCTACAATGTCCTGTTATTAGGTTTTTTTGTGGAGTAGCAAGAATTTTGAGCATGCGTAAGTAATGTGCAGCACAAACATTTTCTAAAGAACAGGCAAAACTTGGAGCAAGTTATTAGGGAGGAAGGAAATCCATCAGGAAGTCACTCTAAGACCTGTGGTTGCTACCTTCTGTTTCCAAGAGAGGAATCAGCAGGCAGCCACACTTTTCCATTTAGTAAATGGTAGAGCTACCCAAGATAAGAGCCTTTTTCAAAGCTACCTCTCTAGCTTGGTGGCTTTTAACATCACCTTCTTCAGTCTTCCTGGGGACCACTTGTTGCTCCTCAAAAGTTGACTAATAAGGGACAAGCTTGCTGCTTGGGAGCTTCATGTTGCTGTAGAAGACATCCTTTCTCCACTAGAAAATTTTTAGAAGTCTACAGATTAGAAACAGTTAAAAACTACTTAGGTTATATCCTATGGAAAAAAGGCACCAGTACAGCTGTGGAGGAACTCCATGTGAGGAGAGGAGGAGCAGGGTATATAGCAACCACCCTCAGCCCCGTTGGGGCAGCATCTTCTGGAGGCTGCAGCAGAAGGAAATTCAGACACGCTGACCCTTTGCTTTTAAGAGGGGACTCCTAGTGTCTTTATGCATCTGAGGATTTTCTCTCCTTGCCTTTTTTATTCTAAATCTCTTCTTAAATCGAAAACCGGTCCTTTGCTGCAAAGAAAAAGCATAACCAACTGGCGAGTCTTTGTGTGGGTCCTACAGAAGACAAATGTTGAGAGCTCACCCTGCTAATTGCTGCAGCTCTAGAAGAAGCTAATTAATAAAGGAGTTCATTAATAAAAGCTGTTCCCTAAGTTGTGGTAACACCACTGAGAATGCGAGGGATGAGGAGAGGGAGGAAAGGAAGGCAAGAGGGCAAAAATAAGGAAGTAAACATGAGGTTAGTGTTAACTTCTGCTCACTAAGAAATGCAGTGCATAACGTAAGCAGCCACTGAGAGAAAAATTAAAAAAAAAAAAGTTCTTGGTGAAGCCATACGGCTTATCTATGGGCAATGCAATCATGCTACTACATGGCATCGTGGTTTTAAATGTTTAGGATGCCACCCCAATAGACTAGGCTACCATGGGGCAGATGACAGCTCACTAGAAGCTCAGTCAGCTGTGGAGCCACGAGCTAGCCGGAGGGACAGCCCAGCCTCCCCCATGGCCCTCCAGCTCTGATCCCAGTGGCTGAACTGCCTGGCCACGCTACACTGGTGGTCTGCCACTGTTTTTTGGGGTCTCTGTTGGAAAATAGATCAAATGGCTTTTCCTGGTGGCAGTGTGACCTGTTGAACACAGTGTGAAAGGAGATGGTGGGTTCCTCCCCAGCACCAGGGTACAGCCTCGGCACTTTCTGCCCAAAAGCCAATACTTGCTGTCTTCCCAGAGCACTTGAGCTCTGTAGATGAAGAGCACTGAACAGCAGCTGGCTATTATTTTCAGGCTTCCAGCATTTTTTGCACCACATACAATGAGATAAATTTTAATTTTTTTTTTTTTAAGTAACCACTGCGACAGCGTTCTTTAAAGAACAAAAACCGTGAAGTAGAGTTGCTATTAAGAACTTGGCTCTGCTTTCACAGTGATGTTTGAAATACTTTTCTCTGTTGTTCTACTTAATTTATTTAGTCTGGGTGTTGAGTTCCCCCTCCCCTCTCTTTTCTTCTCTGCCCTTAAAATTGACAGCAGCAAGGACAAAATTTTTAAAAAACAGTGAAATAAAATATTTCAGACACATCCCCCACACTAACCAGTGTTCAATATTTTATCTTTCTTTACTTTTTTTTTTTTCATCTGTGTGCAATCAGCCTTGAAAATTTCCTTTGCCTTCAATTCTGTTACCTTTGATGGTATTCAGATTGCAGACTCTGCCTTGGCCCCTCATGCCACGCAGTCTTCTATTTATATTATTAAAATGCAGCACTTGCTTTTTCATTTTACTCTGTTTACAGGGTATTGCTTTTATTGATTAATGTCTCAGACTCAAGTAAAATGCTAATCACACAGGGAAAAAATTGTAAAAAACTCAATATGCTGATCTGTGGTGCTTGGCATTGGAAGTCACTCACTGACTTAGCTCTGATTTAAGCTTCAAATTGGAAGCGGCTCCACTCCACTAATGCAGTGGCTGAAAACCTGGACCACTTTGTCCAAGGAGCAGAACATGTTCCTGTTTGTGCTCACATCGTGGGGCACATGAATCCTAGAGAAGAAAGACAAGAAAAATTGTATATTTAGCTTAATTTGCCTAGAAGTATGGTTTTCAGACTCATTTCTATTTATCTGTTTCCTGGCCAAATGGTGGCTGCCACATACTACCTCCATAGGACAAGCCTGACATACATGTGTGTGTTCTGGCAGCCAGGACAGTAAATAGAAAGCTGGCTTGGAGAAACAAATCAAACCCAGAAATGCTAAAGAAGCAGAAGATCACTGTCTGCAACTCATGCAACACCAGCAGGTGACTGGACAATGCCACGCTGCTTCTGCAATGCCAACCGCTGAGTGCGTAAGCAGGAGTGTGACAGGCTCAAGGTCTCTCAACATCAAGAGCAAGACTGGATTTTGGTGCTTCAAAGAGGAGGCAAGATCTCCTTTGCTGCCCCAAGGAGACCTGGCTTCTGACTATCGTTTCTGTGAGGAGCTCTTCCACATCCCCTTCACCCCTTCCTAAGCAAAAACATCCAGTAGCAAGACTGTCTTTGGCACCCAAGGAAATCAGAAGCAAAGCAAGCATAAACATGAGCAAGAGCTGCCCCTTGCCCACTGCCAGCGGGGGAAGCAGCAAGCACTACAGGCTCCATCTCACAAAGATGCCTTTCTGCACACGCCTGTATGTTCCTCACACGCAGCCCACAAGAAGCTGATGAGACCGACTGTGTGCAAAGCGCTGATGTGTTAGTCTCGGCAAGTTTGGGACCCGTATGATTGAGGCCCCAATTATGGTAAGCTCTCAAATGTGTTTTAAATCTATTCTTCTCCTCATATGCTTACACCAGGTACTTAATTGGGAATAAATGCTTAAATTATATTCTCCTCAGTGGGATATAAGCAAGAGCTTCAACTCAAATGTGGGCGAATGTCCTAACTTAAAGAGTGGTGCTTTAGTGAAGCTGGATGTAAACTGTGAACCACATAAACAACGTAACACATTTAATCATCAAAAATTCTTCTTAGGGGTATGGTGAGCAGTTTTTCTCTGCTTGAAATCTGTATATGTAATCTATATATCCTGTAGAAACAAAGCTAAGATGAGTTTAGAAAGTGTTCAGAGACTGGAAGAGGTTAATTGATGCTTTTATTTTTCTCCAAACCATAAAGCTTCCCTTTTTTTAAAAAGCTATTTTATACTTTTCCCATTATACTCTCTTTTTTCCCCCTCTTTTCCTCTTATTAATAAGGTCTGGCCCTCTTTAACATGCAACAAGAGCCTAATGAGCCATGCAGGCTTCTGTAATTTCTTCACTGTTGAAAATGCCTGACACTAATCTATGCCATTTATACTAATAAGAGGTGTATCAGCTGATATTTGGTGCAATGAGAACATTTTAAATCTACTTTATTGAATTGCAGGTAGCAATTTCTCACAAAGTGTACTCTGCTGTGGGAATAGATACCCTGCAAGCATCACAGAGCTGTGTGTGTTGCACAGAACACGATGTTGAAAAAAAAATCTGATGCCCAATGATATATTAGCTTTATATTTTATGTAAACATGTCAAAGAGATACTGCAGGAAAATCATATCCTCCGTTTTCTCCTGTGCACTTTGTTTACAGTTTACGTTAACAATGAAGTGCTGACCTAAAATATGATGTCACATTTTATACTAAGTGGACATTAATTAATGCTAAATTGTAGAAGAATTCGTCAGGAGTTTATGCTTTACATATGTATGCATACCGAACAATTCAGCATGATTAATGATGTTCCAGTGAGCAGCCAGGATTTACATGTGGAAAAACAGGGAGAAGGGTAAATGCATTCCTTAGAATTATTTTTCCCTTGGTCTTAATTGTGAGCTTTACATGTGCATTTCTCCACTATCTCATCCATAGCACTTAACTCTGATAGACCTCCACTAATTCCAGGTGCAGAAGTGCTGGTGTAGCTATGACAGATGAAGGATTTAAGTGAGGCAGGGTTTGTTGGGAGGGGTGGTGTCTCTTATTAGAGCAGCAGATGCAGCTGGAAAAAGCGGACAAGCTTTTGGGCGCATGATCTTTTTCTCTGGTTTGAAGCAAAGGCTGCAAATGGCTTTCCATGTCAGGCCCAAAGAAAGGCTCTCTGCCTGAAGCTTTTTCTCCAGTTAAATCAGTCAATCTAATAAAAAACGCTCCCTTTCCTTTCAAATCTCTCTTTATACACGTATTTTAGATGGGCAGAAACTATTATCATCTCCGCTTCAAAGATGCTGAAAAAGAGAAGCTGGGATGGACTGGGCTGAAACGCAGACGTGCTGGCTGCCTGGGTAAGAGAAGCCCAGCTTCTTTCCTCTGCTGCTTGCTACGTGAAGACAAAAACATCCAAGAGAGGAGACCGCAATGATTCACATTTCTGAAGATGTGCCCCAGGCACATAGTTACCCTGTGGTTTTGGAAATGTAAATTCATACCTCCAATTTAATAGGAAATACAAGTGCACACCGTGGTATCCGATTTAAGCATCCTCCTATCTGCCAAGTGTGGGAAATAGAGCTGTCGACTCCCCAGAGGCTGCAAACTCACTCTTTTTGAGAAAGAAGGAATAATGGAGGGGAATAGCAGTCCCGGGAGAATGGATACGGTACAAAAATCCCCAAACTGCCCAGTCCCGGCATATGGAGAGGTGGTGGGGGGCCAGTGGCCCTTTGCAGCATATGGATCAGGTGATCCAGCTGTGGAGGATACCATAAGGTGGTCTGCAGCTAGATTTAGAAACTAGATGGGAGACTTTCTCATCCGAGCAGGATGTGACCTCTTAATAATACTAGTGTCAAGGTGTCCCCCCTATTTTTATCAAGCCCTGCCTAGTGGTCACCACTCCCAGGCACGCTGTTGTCCTCCAAGTTTCTTTGTTTGCCAACTTGTCTACCTCTGCCTAGAGAGGTGTGAAGAGGCATCCCAACACCGATGTCAAGGACGTGTCAAAAGACACGTCTCTTGAGCTGAGTTGCAAGGAGGGTTTTGAAGCTCCCTGACTGGGAGGTGAGGAGGCTTGGTGAGGTCCTTCATGACTGTGACAAAAGAGAAGAAAAATCATCATTATATTGAATAAGGCCATTGGCATCTCCAGGCCAGGTTTCCTTTCCAATAGGACCTACAGTTCTACTGGAAGCTGTGTGAAGCACTGTAGTGGACTTCTTCAGGATCTACTGCTTTTTCTGAGCACTAATGAAGCACTGTCCCTCAAAGCACAAGTGTAGATGTCCTTCAGGAGTATCCTTCCACCTCAGACGGGACATTCTTGATTTCCACTCATGGGACCAGACCTTGGTTAGGTCTTGTACATCCTTCCTTCAGAGAGGTCCTGGGGAGGGTAATTCCAACAACTTGTTATGCTGTGGGAAAAGAAAAGGCCTTATCTCTGTCCTTTGTAATCATAGGGTCTTTTTACAAACCCAAGCATACTCATGTTTGTAATTTGGGGAGAACTGTTAACAACAGCCCTTTTTTTTTCAGCTGCTTTGTTGTTCTTTGAGCATGCCCTCCTTTTGAGCTCATTTTCTTTATAAGGTAACCATCACAACCATGACAATCATCTTGCTCTGGAAAAGTCTAGGTGCACTTTTTATTTTTAATTAAATATTTTAATTAAGTATTTTTGTTATATGTTTTAATTACATATTTTCCATAATTTTAAAATATAAAATTGCATTTTTGCCCATCTCCTAGACTGGAGGAAGTGTGACAGCATCCAGGGGAGTCTAAAAAATTGCAGTTATATTGTAAGGTCTGCATTATTATTTCTTTCTGTCCTTTGTACTCTATACATTGAGCACAGATTTGCCCTGCCCCCATTCCTCAGATTTTCTCCAAAACAGCAGTCAGATCTTTTTCCTTGCTTATCAAGGCTAATTTAGAACCCAGCAGTGCACTCGAGTAGTTCAAGTATTTCTTTTAAAGTATATTGCTTTGTATTTTTTAAAACTGGATTTTGTGACCTATCTGTTTGCCTTGACTCCTCTGAAATTGCCCACTGTCTCCCTAGCCTAGATGGCAGACAGTAATTTTTCACTTGCTACTTTCTCCTTCACCCCTGCTCTGTCTGTCTGCAGATCCTAGATCGTGCCTAAGAGACCAGCCGTGGTCCAAGGTGCTCCTTGCTACCAACACTGTATGAATACGCGACAGGAAGACAGCCCCTGCCCTGCACGCTGGTATCCCTCGGCCATATCTGTGTGGCCAGTATCGCCTTGTGCCCAGGCCATATGGAAGGACGGGACACCTCCTTTGCCAGCACCGTTGGCCCACGTGGGCCAGCTCGGAGCAGGCTCGTGGCTCCCCACATCTGACCCCCAGTCCCTCCACATCAGACAAAAGGATAATAACAAATGCAGGCGAGCAGCCTAGCAGACAGGAAATTCAGCTCACCACTTGCCATAGCACTCCAAATTGCTGATGTTTTCCACTCAGTACATTCCTTTAAATATTCAGCGTAGGTCACGGTAATCTGTGTTGTAATGATCCCTTTCCTACCACTCGCTTTTCCTGACGTTGCTGTAGCAATCCTGCTACTTCACTGGTGCTTAGAAAATGAATCTGTCGCCCCTCTTCCCTTCCTTGAATCCAGAGAAATGCCCTTTGATTTATCCTTTTGGCTTTTGTAGCGCCGGGGATAGATTGAATTGTGGGCTGTCTGGATCTGTAACTCATCCCCCGGACAATTACTGGGCATACACATCCCAGCACCACTCTCCTCTTAACCTTCACCAGCCTAAGTGTGTTAACTCCCCAAAGATTATCAGGCTGTCTGAAGGTGTGATTGAAATGAGCTTGGCTCCTCTCGAGAAGCCAGTGCCCTAGCCTACTAAATCACCGGCTCTAATCTTGAGCACTTAAGCAAAAACAAACAAAATAATCTTCCAGGAAACACTAATAGCGCAATGTCAATACTCACATCATGTGTGTCAACTGCCCTATTAATTATTATCATTACCTGCCTTCATAAATTGAAGGCAACTGCGGTTCTAGCACTGTGGGAAACCAGCAATAATTGGGAAAAAGCCTACAGAAGTGCATTTGCGTATTTGCATGTTCCCCCTCTCTCCCTGCATGCACATGCAACACAAAATGTGTCCGTTCACCTACGCTACCTTGCACACGTGTATGTAGACACGCGTATATTTTGTATGCACACATATACGCTCTGTGCAACCTACTAATTTAGCCAAATACGGCACACAAGAGGTATGCACATTTTTTCCTGAGCAGATTATTTTGCAAATGTCGCTCTATATTCTTTGCCTGTTGTTCAAATACATGGGAGCATACACTCCGTGAGGATATGTCTTATGCCCTGTGTCTCGACATTTTCCGACAGATGTTGGCTAATGTGGTTGTAGGAGGTTCACTGTGGATGCAGTGAGCCCAATAAATCTTCCTCTTAAATGCAGACACTCCACCATCCCAGCATCTTATACCTATAATACATTTTAATTACTTGGCTATTCAAATTATACTAAATTAGATCTGCACGGAGCTGCATCACGAATTTCTCAATTTACATTTAATCCATGGCAAAGAAAATAAAAAAAAAAAAATGGCAAGCACACTTTTTATTGGAACTTGCAGTAGCTACTGAAGTCTGATACCTTTAAAATTATTAAGTGACAAAGATTACTAGCACTAAGGTTCTACTTTGCTTCCCCATTAGCCATTTAGGTGACAGCTGCTGTATTACACATAAAGATGAACCATTCCTTGAGGGATGATAGTGGTTCCGCTGTGACACTACTGGCATAAAGCATTATCAGACCATAGCTGTGCTTAGAGCCATCACAGTCTCCTAGGCACCTATCAGTACCCTCATTATCTGCATCACAGAGTGTCTAGAAAGAACACTGCCAGGCTTCACAGCTTTGCAGCTCATTTGAGAAGCGGAAATTAAACGTCCCAGGAGAAAAAACAGGCACACTGTAACAGCACCAGTGCTGTACACCAATAACATGTTGACTGCTGTTGCACTGACTTCTGTCTCATTAATTTAATAGGCTCCTAGATTGGGGATGGGAAGGCGGAGAGGCAGCCTTTACAAGCAGATTACTGAGCAGCGCTCTCGGCGCTGATTGCGAATCCAGATCAGA
This sequence comes from Rhinoptilus africanus, assembly GCA_013400135.1. Lineage (NCBI taxonomy): Eukaryota > Metazoa > Chordata > Aves > Charadriiformes > Glareolidae > Rhinoptilus > Rhinoptilus africanus. The sequence goes on along the minus strand of VXBO01010815.1, from coordinate 875,268 downwards.
GTGAGAACTTAGACTGAGCACCGCCGCGCTTCAGACACCCCCCCTGACTCCTGCAGCTGCCCTGTGGTGACATAAACCAGAGAGAGGTGGCAAAATTAGTTCGTCACATCCGTAATCTGTGCTTAGATTACCCTCAGCCCCTGTGTGAAGTGAAGGAAAGCAGCATAGGTGCCTTTGGAGGCATCCACAGCAGCTGCGTGCGTGCACGGGGGTTAACGTGAGTGCGTTAAATGGGGAGTGCTGCATTCAGAGTAGGTTGTCTTAGGAGAATCGGTCCTGCCGCAGCACAACACGGGTCTATCTGCTCTTCAAAAGGGGCTGGTTTGCTTTCTTCCACTGAAAAAGCGTTCACTTATGTGGTGATGTCCAGCAAAAGGCGTAGTCCTCACTGAACCTTCTGTAGGACCCAAGCAGAGCATACATCTTCTGACGGCCCAGGGGTGACTTGCTACCTGAATCAATACATTTAAACAGCTCTCGCTTATGCTGAAGCCAGCAAGTGCATGTCAGGGAAGAAAAATAGATGTGGGCTTCTACTCCATTCCCTTGCCAGATTTTACATCTAAGAGCACCCGAGGGAATTTGGAGGTTTTAAAATTTTCTATTGCATTTTAGTTAGTTACTGCAGGTGATTTCATGCATTTCTGTACATTTAGGTTGATAAGGATGTTATAGGAGATGTCAGTTGAAGCAGGCCTGGTCTGCAAAGGTATATGTTGTGAGAAGCATTCATTAAAGTGATCTGTCTGACAACAGTATGCTTGGGTATTTGTTAGCGTTTATGTCCTCTCTCTTCATTTGTGTGGATGCGTGATAAAGAGAAGATAGAAATAGAAAGAAAGTGAACTAGTTTTTACAGTCTTCGTAAAGCCACTTCACTCATCACACAGGAGCTGAATTCCTTGGACCCCACTGTTTTCTCCCCATAGGTTGTGTAGGGGTCACTCAAGTGCTCCAGCGTGCATGCTCAGGTGTGGGACAGAAAGAGGAGCCTACAGTACGTGCCCTCATCTTGGCATTCAATGATACAGATTTTTTTTCTGGATCATATAAGAAAAATGCAGAAGCTGCATTATCTGGAAACAAGTACAAACCAGTCATAGCATGAAGAGCAGGTGGGAAGCTCCTTTTGAAGGCCCTGTGGGGAATATTGCCAAAGGAATTGCCCTTTCTGGGGCTATTAAAAAAAGACACGTGCACAAAGATGGTGTCAGCATCTGAAATACATCCCCACCACTTGGAAATGTTGTGGGTACCTGAGTCTATACACTTTTTTGAGAGTCCCACATCCACTAAGAAGGGAAACTTCCTTAAATGTTTCACCTAATGTCATCCAAATAAGTATATTGAGATTTATGAAACTGTAGAAATGAACAGGAATAAGTATCCCAGGGAAACCTTTCAGGAATTTTTCCCCAGCAACTGATTCCTAGGGAGATTTCCCAAAAGTTGATAGCAATTACAGACATTACTCGTGCACACTTAAGATTTGGTTTGGCTTAAAGAGCAATCATACGTACTGTTTTTTCTTCCCAGGTTATTGTGTATGCACTTATTGCAATAAGCGGGGTAATTTCATCTGCTTCTACATTGCTTCTGTGTTCATCTTTTGGGCTGATATTCCCCAGATGTCCCTGGACAGAGGCAAGAGTTTAGGGTTGGGGTGAGGGTTGGAACAGTGATTGGAAACACTGGAATCATCTAACCACTAAAAGAAAACTTCCGGGTGCTCATCATGAGTTTAAACTCCTAAACTCAATTTTTAAAGCCCAAGAGCAGTGGATGCCTTCTCCCTCAATATTCAACAACGCATAGATGAGAAAGGCATATAGAAAGCTTTTATGTGAATATGCAATGATTTGCTCATTCATGCAAGAACATGCACGGTAATACCCTGGGTTGCTAGAAGAGGTTGGGTTCAGTGGTATCAGAAACAGGTACTTAATTGTAAAGCCAAGGGACCTACATGAGGGGATTTGACTTGGTTGAATCTCACATTACACACTTAGAGTTGGTGCTGATTGCTGTCCTTAACTATGAGCCTAGTTTGGTTTCAAAACCACCTCTGGGCAAACGTGAGTGCATAGGTCCCATGAAGCTGCTGCAGATTCACATGCATGGGAATAAGAGGATAATATGCTTCCGTAAATACATGCTCATGAATGCACCTCTTCTTCACGTAGATGTGGAATCAAAATCCTCTTCTTTTTCCATATTGGTCTTTTTTTTTTTCATGGGCAAGGGAGGATCATTTTTTAAACTAAAAAGATCACAAGAAGTTGTGTTAGCTGAGTGTGACAACAAGGGCATGCTAATGTTGGGTCTCAGTCTCACTAGTAGTGACACCCGTGTTTTCATTGCTCTGTGGGTGAGTTGCAGTTCACTATACCTTTTGTCACAAAGGTCTACATTTTAAGTCTTACAAAACACGTTTTCACTTAGATGTACCAAACTGACAGAAAGATTTGGCTGCAAGAAACCTGGGTACACCTCAATCCAGATAAAGCGGTAGAAATCCCTTTGACAAAAGACCAAAGCAGCTGAGGTACATGCAGGGACACAGGAGCAGAAGTCATCACCTGGGTCATTGAATTCGGCCCCTCACAGCCATGAGCCAGGTGAATCCCATAGTGCTCTGGGACCTGGGAGCATTTCCCAGATGCCCAGTCTGGGAACAAGATATTGCCTCCTGCTGGTAATGCCTGCCTCCAGTGGAAAGGAAGCCTCAGGGTAGCAGGAGCACAGGCTCCCTGGCACTGTCAGCAGCTCCCCAGCCTAGCTCACAGCCCTGGCACCCAGTGCTCTGCCCACCTACCCCTTCCAGCACCGATGCCCTCCATCACCTTGGTGCCACCCCTATGTAAGAGACACCACAAGCCATGTCCCTCAGGTAGTAATCTGTTGTTGCCCCTAAGGCCTCCATCAGCTTTACTCTGCTGAAGCATCACCTCTCACTCCCTTTAGCAGGGCAAGTCAAAGGCATCTGCTGCTATCCCAGCTGCCTTAGCATGCAACCTGTACAGGCAGCTTCTCAGCTGCAACACACCAAAGAGCCAGACCTCAAGTCCAGACTTCAGGAATACCCTAAAACCTGCCATCTTCACAGACAGTATCTCCAAGTCCAGGATACACTCTACCTCATTGCCTATGGACTGTAAGATGGAGAACAGAAAATTCATTTTATTCCCCTTAGGAATCTGTAAAAACTTTTAAGATCAGTAACCAGTATTAGACATGTTGCACCTTTGTGTTTTAGAGTTAAGCAAGGGAACATGAGCTGAAGAAAGGTACAGGTTTGTGGAATAATGCTCCTTTTCCAGACACAGGGGAATAACCTTGTTCTAAAGCCTTGAGCATGGATGTTGGAATAATAATGTGGAAATGCCAATAGATGGTCCTCTTATAATCCAAAATACGTCAAGAAACATTTGTATTAAAGTACAGTGTTACCTTACATTCTTATCTCTGTTTGCTCTGCTGTATATATCCTCTCATCAGACAATTTTGGACAATACACATGATATAAAACTGTCTAGGAACCTCTGCTCACACGGTGGACAAAAATGCCTGGGGCAAGTGTATAGACTAAAGGCCTCATTGCGCATATCTCTGAAGCTTTCATGCCTCTGTTTGGACACCGATGTCCCCTAGCTATTCAGTGGGACTCGGATGCAAGGTATCGAGAATCATTAATTCCCGCATTGAACTCTCAGTTTATAGCTTGTCCTTGGAAGAACTGATTCATTTAAAGCAGGGCACAGACATTTGTTTTCTCTGCCAGTGTTTCAAACTCCAGGTCAGAAGGCTTAAGCATTTTGGAAAGAGGGGATAAAGGTTTATGTAAGTCTAACTTATTACTGCGTGCCCTCAAGATATGCAAGGTGGCTTTAACTGATGTCTGGCATGTGGTTTGAGGTGCGTAAGCATTGCTGTAGCCCAATCCCCACTGATTTAGGTGCTGTTATGGAAGATTTACACAAGTATAATTGAAGGATTCTTTTTTATTTTGAAACTGTTCTGGGTCAAACTCTGGAAGAAAACATATAGGGATTAATATGAACTTATCACCCCTCCATTAATTTCCAGTGACAGACCCATTTCTTTCTATTCCAGCTCACTATTGCTCCCAAGGTAGTAAGTTAAAAAAGCCGGCTCTGCCCATCTCAGAGGTAATTGAAGTCATGTCTTCTTCACCCTTGGTGCTTTAGGCCCCCAAGGAAATGGACTGTTATTTTGTCCACATTATCCAAGAAAATCATAGCAATTCTGATAGAAATTGAAATTGAAAATTATCTAGACAATCTGTTTATATGAACTGCACTTTGCCTGCCTGCCTAACTAGAATACCACTGGCCTAATGAGCTTGTTCTGAATGCAGACTACATTTTACAAGGCTTGCGGTAAAAGGAGAAGATTCGCTTTACCTATTTTTGCTTTTGAGTATGTCACCCAGCGTCCCACATATTATTTTTCTTTTTTTTTTTCCCTGCCCCAGTGAAATGGCCCTCTCTTTGAAGAATTTCTGCTATGTGAATTATAATCTCTGCTGGGAGAATTAATCATTTTGTCAGTTTATAGCTGGTACTCTTATTAATGCTATTTAATTGACTTATTTTACAAACACATATTAAATATATGCTTTAAAAAATAACCAAAAACAAAACTGTACAAATCTTTCAGTAACGGGAAGAAAATATAGAAAGGCAACAAACTTTGCAGTCATCTCTCGCATGCTGGATTCTTCCAGACTCACAGCTGCTCGAATGCCTTCTGCCAGCTGAGTGAAGAGTTTGATGTGATAACAAAAGAGCTTCCCTGGAAAAGCCAAAAATACGTCTGTAGCACAGCAGCTGACCAGCTCAGCAGCACGGGTCACTGCAAGCACAAACCGCCTGTTTCTCTATTCATTCCTCTAGCTCCTGACTAAATGCTGAGTCAAGTTTAAGGGCACAGACCATATTCAGACCATTCATCACGAGTGCCACAACCACTGCTGTCATTTAATTTTGCAGGAAACCCCGGGCAACAGATACCCTGGGTCACCCATGGCTCTCTTGAAATTAAATACCGCAGTGGTTGCAAAATCTGTATGCATAGAGACACTGTAGAGGGCTTCTGAATATGATCCTGTATCTTATTGTCTTTGGTGGCCTGGGACTCAGGACCTCTCTCTTTACAGGGATACCATCACTGGCTGGATTAACAGAATCACAGAATCACAGAATGGTTTGGGTTGGAAGGGACCTTAAAGATCACCTCGTTCCAAGCCCCCTGCCCTGGGCAGGGATACCTCCCACTAGACCAGGCTGCTCAGAGCCCCATCCAGCCTGGCCTTGAACACTTCCAGGGATGGGGCATCCACGGCTTCTCTGGGCAACCTGTTCCAGGTCCTCGCCTCCCTCACAGTAAAGAATTTCTGCCTAATATCTAATCTAAATCTCCACTCTTTTAGTTTGAGGCTGTTACCCCATGACTTATCATTACACTCCCTGACAAAGAGTCCCTCCCCATCCTTCCTGTGGGCCCCCTTTAGGTACTGGAAGGCTGCTATAAAGTCTCCCTGGAGCCTTCTCTTCTCCAGGCTGAACAACCCCAGCTCTCTCAGCTTGTCCTCACAGGAGAGGTGCTCCAGTCCTCTGATCATCAATCCCTTTGACAATGAGGTGACTCATGTGAGGATTCCCTCATGTGACAGCCACAGAGAGGTGTTTCATTGAGGTCTAAGCCCTAAACACATGCCCTTGGTCCTGCTTTTCCCTGCTGTGTCAGCCAGCATTTATGAGAGATGGTGGGAAGAGTGTCTTGATTGACGTCCCCCTCAGGGAAGGAGAAGGGAGAACCGTATGATATCGGTGGTGAGTCATCCTGCTCAGATTATCTTCCCCTCCTAAGACGCTAAAGATACCTCAGCGATGTCAGCTCAGGCTGAAAAAAAAATTAGGATTATGACGAGGATGGTCTTAAGCCTTCAAAAGTGGCCAAATGCATGAATTTTTCAAGCAATCAAGGGAAGTGGTGGGGAAGGGGTCCCCCCTGGGTGACTGTCCGTGCTCCAGGACCCGTGTCTGCCCCATCACGTTCCCATGCCAGGGCGCAAAGCCTGCAGAGTCAGTGTGGGGCACACAAAGGAGATCCACACAGAGGATAAGAGAGCTGCAGTGTGGATTGTAAAAGAAAATTATGCCCCAATAATAGAGAAACACGCAGGCCTTTCGCTCAGTTCACAGGCTGCGGTGCTCTAATATTATTAACCTGATTTATTTCAAGGAAAGGGTCACTTTATGAAGCGACTGTGTCTAAACTTTGTGCAGATAAAAGGCCATTAACAAAAGGCAGGCTTTGGGAAAACAAGCAAAACTCAGGCTGTTCACTCAGTAAGCACATTTTCTAGTTTTCAGTCAAGAAGTCATTGGCAGTGTCAGTGCTTGAAAACTGCATGGCTCAGACGTTTCTAAACCCTTTTAATCCATCACAAAGGGCTCCCTTGATTGTTGCTTTGTTTTTCTGCTGCTGCCCTACAGTATGGCTGCCAGTGTATATTCCTGATAAGCAGTGAGCTATGCAGATGCTGCTAGGTTTCCCTGCCTTCGGTACTGCGCAACCTGCCAGTGCCTGTGTGAGGGACACAATCATGTGTCACGAACAGCCAGGAGAGGTGACACTCTGTCCTCCCCTTGTAGTCCAGGAAACTTAAAAGAATACAAGATTAATTTCCATGGGCTGCATGGTGCCACCCGTAAAAGCCCCTATTGCAATAAATGGGAAGTTCTGCTTACAAACTGAGGACGCAATTAAGCCCCCACAACATTAATGCCATTTTAATCCCCATGGATTCAGACTTTGGCGTTGCTAATGCAATTAATTGTGATAAAAGACAGAGAGAACCAGCTCCATAGGTCTGAATATACAGTTCAACACACAATACATCTTGAGATATACGGGGAAGATATGTCTCTCTTCTCCTGTGACTGAAACCCCAGCACAGCCTGTCCTACTCGAAAAAGCACCACAAAATTCTAATGGACATATTCAAATCTATCAGGATGAAGAGGAGTGAAGCAGGTAGCAGAGAGGTCTCAGCACACCAGCAGGGTGACCACCTGAGGAAAACGTTGTGTGGATCCCCTGTGAGAGCGCAGGTCACACCATGTACAAGTGCCTCCTGAACTAAACTACCAGGGAAACAAAGGCGACACCACACTTTCCAGCAAGCAGAGCAATGGTCTCTTATTTTTGCTGTTCTGCTTCATCTCTGCAAACTCTCTGAAATGCAGTGCATTGGGCAGCCCCCCAGACCCCAACGGGGGTTTTGGAGACCCCAGAGCTGGCCAAGCACTGTGAAGTGCCAGGTATAATGTTAGCAGAGAAAACATCCGAAATGAGAGACCAGCGTGACGGCAGCCCCACCAGCAACTCTGTGCATTTAGCTCCAAAAAGAGCATGGATAAGGGGGGGCTACTGCTTCATCCCAGGTGCAAACCTTGATCAAGATTCTGGGAAACTGAACTGTTTAACTCAAAGCACCCCCTTGCCTTGCTGCACCCCAACAGTGAGCACATACGTATGCTCAGGATGCTGAGGTTGTCCTTTTTTGCTGGCTGCAAAATGTTGTCATTTTATCTGCAGGACATGAGCATCTGCTGAGTTTAACCATGAACCAGCTATGAATGAGAGTAGATTTAGATTAGATATTAGGAAGAAATTCTTTACTGTGAGGGTGGTGAGGCACTGGAACAAGTTGCCCAGGGAAGCTGTGGATGCCCCTTCCCTGGAAGTGTTCAAGGCCAGGCTGGATGGGGCTTTGACCATCCTGGTCTAGTGGGAGGTGTCCCTGCCCAGGGCAGGGGGCTTGGAACTAGGTGATCATAGAATTGTCTAGGTTGGAAGTGACCTTTAAGATCAAGTCCAACCATCAACCTAACACTGTCAAAGCCACCACTAACCCATGTCCCTCAGCACCACGTCTACCTGTCTTTGAAATACCTCCAGGGATGGAGATTCCACCACTTCCCTGGTCAGCCTGTTCCAATGATCTTTAAGGTATTTTCCAACCCAAACCACTCTACAATTCTATGATTCTAGAATTCCTTCTCCTCAGCCCTGGGAAGAGAGATATTATGTGTTCAGCTACAAATACATGGGGTTTTTTTCCAAATTGTAGCTACACGATGAAAGGAAAAGCAGCGAGGTGCCCTGTATGAACTAGGATCCTTGCAAATGTTACCCTGAGCCCTGTGACGTGGCACATCCAGTACTGTTGTACTCATATCTGATGTGCAGGACAGAGGACTGAGCAGGGAGCACAGCAGGAAAGCAAAGAGGGATGTACGGAATCAGAAAGAAAATCAGAAGGTGGGGTTTGTGAGAAAATTAGATGCGATCTGCTGATCTCTGAAGACCCTGGTAAAACATGGGTGGACCCTGGGTTGAGGAACATCATGTGCATGGGGAGGGCTGGGCGACACCAGGAATAAATGCAGCAAAGGAGATGAGAGTGAATGCATACCTTACGTTCAAAATCCAAACGGAAAGATATTTTCCTGTCACTATTTTAATATTAGATGTTAAAGGTCCAACATTAGTGACGAGAAATAGCCACCCAATCAAGTTTTAATAAATACTAATGACCTCTTAAATTAAATTTCTAACTTGAAAAATATCATCAGTATCAAACATTTGTGAGACACATGAAATCTTTACAACTCTTTATTAAGGCTGCTTACTGCAATACCTGCGGTACCAACTTTTTATAGATGTTGCTGGTTGTTTTGACTCCCCGCTGGCATTTTCACAGCTCAGCCTTG
>VXBO01010815.1:812711-865915 GCA_013400135.1 Rhinoptilus africanus | reverse complement strand
CTGTGTCACTTACCAGCTTGCTTTCGTCCCGTGAAAGAGCCGTGTCCCAAAACCCCGCTCAGGCTGCAAACAGGAAAGCAGAGAGCTTCTTACGGCTTGCCTTGCACTTGCATATGAAATGAGGAAAGATAATCAGTAATCATGCATGACTTTAAGTTAATGGGGCATAATATTGGAGGGAAATAGTTTAAGCCGCTCTTCCACGTACTGGGGTAGTGCGTACTGCAAGCTGCACGTCCGGCGCAGATTGCTGCTGTGCCTGGTAAGGGATGATGGGACACAGGGACGGTGCCTGCCTGTGCTGGGACCACATCGCCTCAGCCCAGCTGGCCTGGATCTCCCAGGGAAAAGCTTGCCTCTGGGAAAAAAAAAAAAAAAAACAGCCTCGCTCTTTGGTGGCCGCCATGGACTTTCCATCTCTGCTAGCAGGTGAAAGCTCCTTCTCCTCTCTTCCTGCATTCTGCACGGCACTGGGACAGTACTGGATGTGGGAGGGACTGCCACTCAATCTGGGCCTCTGCACCATGCACGGGAGTCCTGTAAGAGCAGCCTTTGCTATTCCAGCCTTGGGACACTTAGTTTCCCTTTATTAATGCCATGGCTGATCTGGAGGGGGCTGCACTCCAGCCCCTCCCTCAGATACTCAAAGTCATGGGGAAACAGCAAAAGGAAATAACTTGCTTAAAGAAAAAACAATGTGTGGGTTTGGATTTAAGAGCCCATTTAGTATATCCACTGCCAAGAACTCCCACAGAGTGGATCTACCCCAAAACATGGGACTTAGTACCTCTTTCTGGTGAGCTCAGGCACCTTACTGGGGGTGTATGTTTTGGGCATGGGGTGACCTGGCAGGGCACAATCCCACACACAAGCCCTATAGCGCATCCCATGAACCATACTGGCTGAGCTGTGGGGCCATGGACACCTCACCCTTTCCACATGAAACCTGGCAGGCTCATGTCGAACCCTACAGGGAGCAGTTTAAAACAGCCTCATGTATGGTGGTGGCTTCCTCCTGCCATCACGTAGCGGTTGCTATCAGCTGAGCAGGGGGCATTACCCATCCTCACTATGTGACACCCCCCCCCCCCCCCCCTTCCTTCCCTGGGGAGGGTCCCCCTTGGGGAGAGTTGTTGGAACAGTGGGTTTGGTGCTAGTGGCAACTTTGCAGCAGACACACATGCTTATTTTCAAATTTTTCTACATCTTTTTTAATAGCTGGATCTGCTGCTTGCCTGGGTATTTGGGGCACTGTCAGTGCGCTTGCAGCTGCAGATTGGCGCCTCTAAAATTTTAGTCGTGATTTCAGTCAATTTGCACATTTCCAAAGTGGAGCAAAACCTCATAAAGCACAGCTCTAATGCATATAATACCAATTTGCTGAATGTCAGTGTATACTGACCTTCTATTACAAACACTGGCAGATGGCCATTCCTTTAGTACTCAAGAGTTGCTTGAATAGAAAATCAAGCGATGGCTTAGCCTGCGTTTTGCCTCTGCATCAGTGCCCATAGCAACACGCAGTGGTAGCCGCCTGAACGCAATGCCTCTGCCACCACCAGCTCCTTTCCAGCACGGCAAAGCCATCGGTGGTCCCATGGCTACCATATCCAATTCTGTGAGAGCTACAAAACAGTGAGAGGGTCCTGCTGGGAAGAAGGAAGGAGCACGCAGGCTGCCAGGCAGAAAACCTCTGCCCAGCCACAGAGAGCTGTGGGCAGGGGCTGTGGGGTCCCTCCAAGAGCTGGAGCGATGGTTGTGCCTGGAGAGGAACCACAGCTTTGCAGCACTGGCAGGGGAAGGAGAGCCATCTCAGCCCAGTCTGAATGTCATGCAAAAAAATGGACCATCAAGGCAATCTAATAGAAGAGGAAAAAACCTCCTCGAGAAGCTGGGGAAATGCGGGATCAGGACAGACACTTGCTCTGCAACCTGGTGTATGTGGCCAGCCTCTGCACAAGGACCACTTTCCTCGGATTTTTGTGTCCACAAAAACTTTACAGCTATTTTCTAATAGCCCAAATTGTCTGTATTTGGGGTCTTTTGCCCATCTACCCCACGAGGCCTATTTCCAGAGCTGAGAGCCTGGCAGTGCACGGGAACAGCGTGTGTCCCCAGTAAAGGTGACGCATACCTTGCATCACTCCAAATTTGTTCCTTCCCTTATCAGTATCCCTTAGGTCTTCCATACCAGAGCACAGGCAGCCTGCACATTTTGGAAATTATGAATGCACTTGTGGCTGCTCTTGGAAATTGAAAGTGGTGCGGTGAGTTGCCAAGTGTTGCAGCGTCCTGCACTCTTTTCCTCGGGGATCATGCTTTCTCCCTTCGATGGGGAGCTTCTCAGAGGTTGGAGGCCAAAGTGAGTGATGCTCCTATGCTGCAAGGAGCAGAATTCCCACCTCCCGGCTCATGGATGAAATGTGCTTGCAAAATACACTGTGGGTTGAGGAGCTGCATTTCCACACACTGCTCTAAACCTGTGATTGAGTTTGTGAGCCTTTTGGCAGGGCCACCGCCATCTCCCAAGCGTTCTCAGTTAGTTTGCTGAGATGCTCAGAATCTCAGGGATATTCCCTGCCAGACTCTGGCAGTTCTTTTAATAGGCCGTGAAATTTTGGAATCAAACTATTTAAGCCTTCTGATAACACAACACATCTCCAGGTGCCTTGCTCCACAATAAACATCCATTGTACGGCCTTCTCCCCTTACAATGCGGATTAATTTTAACCCTCACAACAGCCTAATGGAAAGACCGTGCTGCACTCCAAATGCCAAACACTTGCTGAAAGCTTTCCTTTGTTAGCGCTTCCCGGTTTAGTCACCACCAGCTTCTGAAAAGATTCCACAGAGTTAATGTTTCCATTTCTTTTAATTCGCTCGCAGTGATGACACAGCCATAACACAGCTGTGTTCCAGCTCAAAGGGGCCGAGTGCGGATGCTGCCCACTGTTCCTCGGCCCCTGCTCCCTCCCTGGCTCGCCAGCCAGGCTGATGCTGTTGGGAGGATACGGTGACATTTTCCTATCTGGGGTGGAAAAGTTCTTTTAGAGGAAGTCTCTTGGGTATTTTTTTCCCCTTCCTTATGTCTTCTTTTTTTTTTTTTTTTTTTTTTTTTTAATTTGACAATTTCTCTGTGAAAAGCTGACCTAATTTTCTGGGAATAATGTAAACGGTTACACACTCGAAGCATTGCGCTGGAGAGTTTATAGATAAAGCTGAACTATTTTATGGTTCAATTACCCCAAAGTACAGAGGATCCCTGTTGCATTAACACTTCACGAAGATAGTACAGTGGGGCCTTCCTTGCTCTTTTCCGTATGATTAAGTTAGGATTTGCCAGTAAAACCTTCACTGCAGCTTTGTTACTACAAAAGCCATTAGCACCGCTAGTTGTAAAAGACACATCAAAAATATTTTCCACAATGACTGTGTCTGGTATTAGTATTCGTACCAATTCCCTGCCCCATTCTGCAGAAAGTTTGAAATTGCATATTCTGATGCACAAAAGATAGGTGGCAAATAGTCATTCAGGGATGGGAAGAGGCAGAGAAAAGGGGACGAAGAAGTGGCCCAAGGGTTGGCAGTCGCACAAATGCTGCAGCAGTGGCTGGTTGCCGCTGGGTTGCCTGGGTTGATCCTGAGGAGATGTCAGGACATGGGTGTCCGGATCATCCTGACATGAACGGCACGCAGCAACAGAGAGTCCCTTCCCGCAGCAGGACGTGGGACAATCCGTGCTGAAAGAGCCCTTCTCCCTGATGTGCGGTCTGCGGAGGAGGCCGTAGGAGACTGCCCATCACCCTCACACATGCCAGCCCAACCTGCTAGATTAGGTTGCCATAATCCATATTTCATGCTATATTATGGTGCATCGGGTTCACCCCAGCAAAGGGCCAAGGTGGGGTTTTTAGCTACAGATTTAATGTAGTGTGCACTGGACTGAAAATGTGGGACAAGAGGGAACAAATTGTCTGGCCTGCTCTACTTATTAAAGAGTTTTCTCTTTGGTGAGCTGGGCTGTAGAAATCACTGATACCATGCTTCAGTCCACTTTTCTACTGACCCAAATAGGCGCGTGATTCCGTGATGGATTTGGGGGTTTAGTATCAGTTTTTCTGACATTTCTGGGGTTTTATTCCAAAAAAGCAGTTTTTTACATTTCTTACTTCATGTATTTTGTAGGTCAGTGCCTGTGGCAAATAGAACCCTGCAAGAGGTTTTTTAGGAATAGGTGTACCACCATCATCTCCCTTGATGGCATCTGGTATGGCTTGGGTTTGGCTCCCAGTTCTCCGGCCATACCTGACTGCCATAGAGATACAGCTCATATTCTTGAAGGAATTTGTTGTTAATCCGTTGCTGGTGTGCTACGAGAATCTAATTAGGTTCAGTGATTAGGAGTGCTAATGGGCATAACAATCCCATAGAAATTTACCTTTCAGAAAAAGAAGGGCAGCAAAAATATCCAGCAAAAGAAGATAAAGAAAGAGAGGAAAAGAAAAAGACAAACACTGATTTTCTGCAGGGTAAAATAAATAAATAAATAAATAGCCACTATGCAAATGCCTCTACCTATCTATCTGAGATTGTTGTAAAGACAAATTAGTTAATTGCTGCAAAGTGCTTTGAAAATGAAAAGGGATATATAAGAGGTGATTATTATTATTCACAACAATCTGGTAGGTGAAGGCATCTGTGTATTTTGCTTTATATATCCCTAGAGCTTTCCCAAAGCAACATTAGAAGAAAGAAAAAGACCTAAAATAGGAGAAGAACAATCCCAAAAGGGAGAGAAAAGGCCTGTGACATTTGTGAATAATAAAAATAATAAGATACAGATCAGATTAAAAAAATACCATCAGGAGTATAGAGTAAGAAAGCTACACTGAGGTGCATTTGAGCTGATTTTAATGGATATGGAGATCATTAGCAGTATGCTGATACTGCTGAACTGACACAGAAAATATTAATTTAAATAGGAATATCTTCCATTAAATCTATAGCTGCATTACAATGCAAATAAGCCAACCTTCTGTGCCCTATGCTTTGGCCCTTTTGGCAGTAACCAGAATGTATGGTTTGTGTTCAAACTTCCAAAAATGATTAAGGGTAAAGTGTTTATCCCATTGCAAGATCTGATGCAATTCTGCAACCTGAAATGCTCAAGGATGATGTAAGGAGATTGGTAATATTAACTACAACTAAATCATACTTTTGTCTCCAGAACTTGTAGAATAGCATCCAAGCCTCTGAATACTTGTATTATGTGTTAATTCCCCCCACATTGTCAGTCCCGCCGGACCCCAGGGAGCTAGTCATGTGCTTATGCTAAATGCATGCAAAAGTGCTAGCAAGATCACTGCACTAATTTTCAGCATCAGAAAGTAAAATAATGCTTATACTGAGGCAAGACTCCTGATGAGTCTGTGGGCTACAGCATTCCATAGCTGTGGAAGAATTAACTCATTTTTCCCTTTTTTTCCCCCTTCTTCTCAATATAGCAGCTAAATTATCACTTGCCCTAGCTATGAATCACTTCAGAGCTCATTCCTTTAAGGTACCCAAAATTCCCCCAGGTGTTTTGACATAATTCTATTACATCTTATTTCTGTTTAATATTAAATTCTTTCCTGCATGTTTAAATAAACCTGGAAACCTTTTTAGGGAACACAGCTTAATGGGGAACTAAGAACATGCACACCGAATGTCACTATCTTACATACATTTTATTATTAATGGTAATTCATGCAGAACCAGCCACTTCACAAGGAGAGACTAAACACTTACATAAAGCTAGGTGATTCTCTCTGACCTTAATTTGTTTCTGTACTTGAACACTGGATTCCCTTTCAAAAAATAATTATTCCTATAAAGATTAAAAACCAATAACACAGCCTCTTTCTGGGTGACAAACAAGCTCAGGTTTATGAGGGAATGCTAGGTGTATTTTTTTGGTGGCTATTCCAATAAACTAGAGGGTAAGAGGTCTCCTCCTGAGTCAGGATGTGGGTGTCCTGAGAGAAAGGAGATGGAGGATGGGGGTCTGTTTGTTCCCATGTGTTTCATGGTGTTTTCTCCCTTGTCTGTAATACATATTTTCTTACAGCTTCTGTCATTGGTTCACTTGGAGGGAGCAGACAACATTTCAGGTTTTCCTATGGTAAGGCGGTCTTAATTTAAGTCTCTGGTGATGGTAATTGCAGCATTTCTTCTTGATGGCCCGTTCATTTCCCCATATGAAATAGATGAAGACTTCAGTCCAGCTCCCAGGGAAAAGGCATCCTTCTTACAGCTGACTTTTCTAACCGAGCCAAGCATTCAGCATGCTCGACTGGATGGCCCAGATGTTGAAAAGAGTCTGATCAAGAGCTCATCAAATCCCATGGAAAACCTCTCTCACTAGGAGGAAGAACAGGATGTCTGGAGTGGTCTTCCAGGATGCGGAGTGGGGAGCTTCTGCTGTTTGGCATCTTATGCCCAGATGGGAAAGATTTTGGTGTATTTTCTCTCCTGATGAAATGGCAGGGGCACAGCTTGGGTTTAGTCTTCTGCCAGCCAGAAAAATAGACCCACAAGTACTTTTGGTAGCTCACAGTCTCTCAAAAGAGGTTTGTAATTTGTCCAGAGGAGCAGGGATAGCAGAGGGAGAAGGAATAGGTTAGCTGAAACAGGATTTCCACCCCACCGCTTTCAAAGTTGGTGTTTGCTAAGGAGATTCACTCCTTCTGAGTGAACAGTGAAAATGCTAATTGGAGTGATATGTGGTGTTTCCCACCAGTGGTCATGAATGATACATCACTTCAGACATACTGAGCTACACACACAGAAATGGAAGGTTTGGCAGTAAATCCAGATTTACCTTTGCTGAAGTATTTACGTGTTTAACATTGGCATAAAAGGTGGATATAACGGTTCTTGAAGTATTTCTTACCCCTGCCTCTACCGTAAAGCAAAGGCAGGGTTTTTTTCCCAGTCAACCAGTTAGCAGTCTGAGTCCCCAGATCATAGGGAACTTGGTTAAATCAGCGGCAAAGGAGGGATACCCAAACCATAGGCTTGCACAGAGACTGTTTTTACACCATTTTCCCTCTACTTTTGGAAGAGATAGATGTTCCCACTGTGGAGAACAACTGCAGAGGGAAGAACGTAAACTGATAAGGGTGCCAGAAAACAACAGGAAAGACAAAACAAAGATTCTTGGATTAAAACAAGCCTTCCGTTAAAAAAAAAGAAAAAAAATCAGAACAGCGCACGATGCCTTTTGCAGTCCTTTGGTATCACATAGCTGTTGGCATAAAAAGGAAAGCTGCCATATAAATTGAAGCTGCTTGTCAAGAGGCTGGAATATTATTCTAATAAGGCACCTACCATGATCCTTTACAGAACCCAAAGGCGTCCATCAAAGCCAGAGACAGAAAGGGATGGCTTGGAGCTTATATTGCTAGGCACTTTTTGGAGAAAATGCATTATGGTTGGTTTGGGTTTTTTTCTCTTTCAGGGATGCAAAGCTGGAATTTGGACAAGAAAGATTCTGACACTTGCTGAGTACTGGAAGAAGTGTTTGTAGATGCGCTTTGTATTTTCCATCCCATCTTTGGCAGTGGCATAGTCATAGATACCTGCTCTTAGGATATTTCTTTTCTGGCTAGCAATTAATGAGCACTACAACCAAAGAGTGTTGAACTGACACTGTGTGCTGACATTAATGTCTCCAAAACTTTGCCCTCCCAAGTCCAAACTACACACTTACAGCGATAAGTAGGTTTTTTTGTGTGGAAAAAAGAAAACCAGAGGGCTGAGCCAACATGGATGCACTAAGTACAGTGAGAACGCTCACTGAGGACATGGCACGAACAGCACAGTCAAAAAGCCTCTTGTGTGGCAAGCAAGTCCTCACCTACAATACTTTGGAAACTGGGATAAGCATGGCTAATTTCCCCACCGATTGCAGAAACAGCTTTTGGTTGAGCTGGGTTGCTGAGCCCCGTCGATGGAGCCCATGTCCTCATTCACCCCCTGGGCTCTCTGGCTGCAAAGTTTAAGCAAAGTCCTTCATTCCTCTGTTTTTTTCACCTGTGAAACTTGTACATTACCTGTCTGCCTCATGACGAGATTACGCGGCTAATTTAATCACAGCTATAAAGCTCTTCTGAGATAGTTGGAGAAAAAGTGCTATAGCAGCCATCATGCTCTTTGTTATCATTAGAGGTGGCATTTGAGTGCCAGCTGAGTACTGCAGGAGTCAGATCCAGGCATCAGCTGTGGCTATCCGTTATAATGACCCAGATGATGAGTGGCTGAATGGGGAACAATTTTGGTGACCTGCAAAGCAGCTCCATTAAAAATGCAAACTCTTGTGCAGCCAGAATTTAATTCAGTGCCTGAAGAAACCCAAATCTTCTCACATCTTGTTATGAAGAGGAAATTAATTAATACTTTTCCTTCAGAAGCACTTTTGCTAAAATAAACCAAGAGAACAAAAGGGACTGATAAAGTTTCTTGGAGGGTTTTGTTAGGAGGATGGAAGGCAGCAAGGGTGGCAGGGAGGCTTCCCACCACCCGAGAAGGATGTGTCTTTTTCTCCTACTTCAGCCTCTTTGCCTTTCTCCCACTCCTCATGCTAGCAGGACAGCAGCACGCAACCAGATCCACGTCTCTGGCACAAAATCTTTATGGTCACCTTGCGAAAGTGGGTGGCCCTGCTACCCACCTAACTGCAGCCCAGTTATCCCACCCGCTGCCTACCACCCCATATTTTCCAGAATAATCTCCCACAACAGAGGCATCATGGGGAGGCAAAGAGAGACTGGAGTTTGCTTCAGGGAAGGAGACAGCAAGGGGACCCATACCTGTGACAGAGGCAGCTTGGATGTACCTCCCCACTCCCCCCCCAGTTTCTTCCTTGCCATCTAACAGACAGAACTGCATGAATAAATATTTATACTAAACATAGTCAGGAATGAGAATTCATGATCTAAAATTACACAAATATTTGTGAATCTAGACACTATAACTCAAGTGGCACTTAATCTCCAAGTGCAACCAAAAATATATAACTCCTCAGTTTACTAGCAGTGTCAGCTCCCCAAGTGTGGCGCTCAATAATTTAGGGTGGAGGAGAACCAGAGAGTGGTCGAGCACGGAGTTTGCTGGGGAGGAGAAGAGCTGCCCGTCAGCTTCACTGGTGACTTTTCCTGGCCAGGCAGGCAAAGGAGGCTCCAGGTCACCTTTGGGACAACCCCCATAAATGCAGAGAAAAACCAGAACCACGCACACAAAACCACCGACCCCACAGGGAGAGGAACGGGGGGCAGGCAGGGGCGCGCGGTGCGGGAGCCTTCCTGTGGCAGAGGAGGCTGCCCAACACCTGCCACCAGCGAGGCCCAAATCTGAGAACTACAGCTGTAGCATAAAGGCAGATTATCACCCATCCAAACCAAATTCAATTATCATATCTATGCTGCTTCTCTATTTCTGTAAGTGGAAGGCTATTATTAGGCTCCCTCCCTCCCTCCCTCCCTCTCGCTCCCTGTTTTTAATACAACTCCAAGTAATGCTGCTGTAAAACATTGAAAAAAGTAAACATTAGCTTTAGGCCATTTGATTATCAGTTTCCCAGAACACTTCGTTCTGCCCTGCTTTACTCCATATTCCTTTAATACCAAAAAAAAAAAAGAAAAAAGAAAAAAAGAGATGGGCTGAGATGGGTTTAATGAATCCACACTATAACGATTCCCCTCTCTGTCTCCAATGCTGGCCCTGGCTCATGCTCACGATGGCAAAAAATACCAGTTTACGCTTGGATGGAAAAGAAGTGAGGAAGTAGGTTTTCCCTGGAAACCAGGGATACTATATTCCCTCCTTTCTTAGTGGGCTTCCCATCTGCACCCCTGTTAATGACTAGTCCATTTTCCGTGCTAGAAATGGGAAGTGATCAGAGGGTGAAGGTACCTCTCAATGGGTAAGGGCAACGCAGCCCGTGAAATGGGGGAACCACTGCTCGGCAGCCGAATGCACCAGGAGTCAACATCCCACAAACATCTTTGGTGCCAGTGTCCCTTTCTGATGCCACTCGTTTCCTCCACAAAGCGCACTGTTTTTCCCTCAAGGTGTCAAGATGGGGATGAGGAGCACGTCATGCACGCTCACCTCCTGCGGAGCTCTGTGCCCTCTGCACCGAGGGCTGACACTTTGCTGTGATGATAACACTATATGTATTTTTTGTGAGATGGTGCTATGCTTTTTCCTTGTGTTAAACAAACACTCTGAAAAAATCCTGAGCAGGTGTTGCCCCTCAAAGGTGCAGTGAAATAAAGCCTGTGAGTGCTTTTTCCATGTAGGTGTGAGCTGTAGGAATGCAGGAATGAAAGTGTTAGAAAGAGCTGAGTTAATTCTTTGGGACAAGCAATGTGTCTTTTGTCAGCTTTTAACGTGCCCATTCGTGAACAAAACACAAAAAGGCTCAAATCTTTGCTTAGTTCTCGAGGAACTACTATAATATGAGTAATAAATCATAATATTTTACCCTATCTTTTTGGTTGTAATGGCATGGGTTTAGCATCACGACTTTCATTTCAGAAGCTGCTGGTTGACTTAAACTCCTTTATCTCTATCTTTCACACAAATCAGAGAGTTTCATAGGTAATAAAGCATTTGGAGCAAAATATAGAGATTGAAGAGGTAGAGTCTCACTTTCATAGTCTTGGGAATTAGCTAGGAGCAAAGACTGGCCTCTGTGCTACAAATTCAACCCCCAGTCAGCATCACCATTAAAGATCTGCCCCAGGAATGCACTGGCTGGAGCAGGACCATAAACCGTGTGTGCTGAGGCCTGGACAATTAGTCTACTTAGAGAAACATCCTTCCTCTACTTCTTACATGTGCATAATTAAGAGAATGGGTTTCACTGACTTTGCTTGGATGAATCAGCCCATGACCCGGCGCATACAGATTGATGCCCCTTGCAGCAGCCAGTACCAAATACTCTGCATCAAGGCAGGTGTGAGCATCCTGCCTTGCAAACACAGGAACCCGCTCAGCCCTCTGCTACAATGGGTAGATCTAAGCGGCTTTTGGTGGCTGTGCATCGAAACTGGAGAGCTAAAGATTTGGTTATTCCCTGCTTCGTTCTGCTCAACTGCAAATATTGTACAAATATTGTAGCCAACCTTTTTTAAAATTAATTTTAAAAGCTTTTGGATAAGATTCTTATTTACATCATTCTGATTGTGTAAAGGGACAGAAATGAGCCAAGTTTTTTAATGATCGACTGATGTAGCAGTGAATTCAGCATTATATGTAGAAGTATTTCCTCTTTTTTTTTTTTTGGTGATGTGCAATGGTAACACCATGTAGTATTAATGTGAGTTGCATGACCACAGTAACACACATCAGAGCAAAACCTTCTGGGGTGTTAAATGACTTCTACGGTAGGTGCTTGCCACCCTGTTCATGTCTGTAAACCAGGATAAGGCATAGGGTTTAACCACACGTTGTTTGTTAAATACTGTGAGAGTTGCTTCATATCCTTTGTTTCACTACCACTGATTAAAAATTTAGCAGCGATGCTGTGCAAAGGTAAAGTGACAGGCACTTTACTCAAGAGCCACCTTTGAAACAAGAGGCGCGGAGAGAGGCTAGGGAGGGTCTGGGGTGGGGGTGGAACTGGGATGGGGACCAGAACCTCAGCAGCAGGGGAAAACACCCAAGGGAGACACATAAACCATCTCTTGGAGAGGGGAGAAGAGAGAGAAAAGTGGCAGGCTTTGGAGGAGGAATGAAATAACTGAGAAGCAAGGATAGTGAGCTGACCTGCCCTCGGAGATGGGAGCTGGGGTGGGCATCACTGCAGGGGCTGGGGCACTTACGCTGGTCCTGCCCTTCTCCCCCACCACTGCCATCTGTGGGAGGACATTGCCTGGACACCCCTCAACCGGCATGGGTAACCTCGGATCTGACTGAGGTTGGCTGGCGTGGTCTGGGTGAGGAAGAACCTGCCCCCCAGATGCTGGGTGAATTCAGGCTCTTTTCCTTAAATCTCAGCGCTCTTTAAATTTCATGCAACAGGAGAGCAACTGAAGCAGCCTAACAGCTGGCACAGTTTTTCACTTCAGCTGTTTAATGGGGTGGCTGCGGCTTCGTTTGCACCGGTGAAAATTAGGCTGAGGCCGGAATCAAACCATCCCTGTAAGCAACAGCCCCAGGTCACCCCCGAGCATCCCTGCCATGGGGAGGGCTCAGCTCTGCTTGAGCTGCTCCTCCTACACACTCCTTAACATGCTGAGGCATGCCAGTTACCTGCTAATGCAAAAAGGAAAAAAAAAAAGAAGAAAAAAAAAGGAAAAAAAAAGGAAAAAAAGGGAAAAAAAAAGGGGGGGGGGGAAGCAAAAGAGCTCAGCGCTGTTGTTTTGTCATGGTGTTTATCGTCATCCAGTTTCCTTGCTGAGAGCAACGAGCGATCACGAAATCGATAATTCTCTGTGGTATTTTCTCAGCAGCGTTTCCCGCAGAATGCGAATGTCTCTTTTCTTGCAGGCAGATGGACAGAGCCTGCAGGATCACATTTACTGGAGAGAAACCAGCTTTGAAAAGTTTCGACAGCCGGCATGGTATCTGGTCCATCTCTATCGAAATGAGTTCATTATCATTCATTTTTTGCCAACTGCCAATCAGTTCTTAAATCACTCTTCAAATTAGGATGTTGCAAAAAGAAAAAAAAAGATAAAAAAATTCTCTGCAGATACAGTTTCAACATTTACAGGAATATTTTAGAAGTATTGTTCCAACAGCTGATGCTATATAATTAATGTATAAAATAAAACAAAGAGACAACAGTCCTTATAAAAAAGTGCTTTTTTTCATGTGCGTGCAGAAAGAAAGCAGGAAAAGATCCCAAATTCATTCACCTACTCATTTGCTGATTAACTGTGTTTCAGAAAAGATAAATTTATTATTCAGAGAGACTGGTCCTCACTGCCCATCCATTTGTGTGGGTTTTTTTCAAGGGCTGCACAGTTTTTCTGCAGAGATTCTGATTTTGCACTCAGAAATGTATCATCTTCCTAGTGCTGGTCCTCTTAAACGAGTGTTTTTCAATGTATAGTGAAGAGAGCCACACTCAGACTGTCATACTCTTCTACTAGATTAAGGTATTTGCATATTTTCTTGGAAAATAAACCCATTGTCACAGAGGATTAATAGGAAATAAAGTCATCAGGAAAATGCCTCTTTTGGTGCATGCAAACCCATGTCTTTCACCTACTTGTAATTGTTCTGTGTTTGCTGGTTATGCTGTTGTTGGAACACATATGTTGTCACTTTTTCCCCTTTTGATGGTATCAAATACACCAATAAGATGTTGGGATATCACCTCTTGTGATCCTTCCCATGAAAATAATAGTGCAGCAAAATCACAGCCCATCAGCTTTCTAAAGTATCCTGACACCTCAGAAAGAAAAATGCCAGAAATGAGATGTTATTCTGAAATGGTACAACCTGACCTTTCTCCTGAGAGAAAGGAGGGAGAAACAAACAAAATAGGAACAAATAAAACCCCATAAAATATTTGTAACTAAGTGCCTTAAAGATAGACTTCAAGTCCAGCAAAAGCAGCATCGCTATGGATATGTGGTCTCTGGCTTTATTATTCCATGCAGACATTAATGAAGATAAGGCACTAAATGCAGGGTTACGGTGTGGTACTTGTTCTTTGCTTTTTAAAAAACCGAATGCTGCAATAGCAGATCTATCCCTGCATGGTGTACAGGGATGGGAATTATTTCCTGGTTGACATTTGCCCCTGCACAACATCCCGGTGCCTCACACCGGGCACTGCCCCATTTGCTGTGGCAGATCCGTGCCTGCGGCTCCCAGTAGAGCTGGGATCTCAGGGTGGGAGCAGAGAAGGGAAGAGACTCTCCTCTGCTAAGGGGCGGCTGCCACCTCTTGGGTTTGCACACCACGGGACACCTCTTTTAAGTGGGTCTTCCTGGGATCTTTTGGGCTGCTTCATGTCCAGCTGGTGTTTGCCAGCTGCTGGAGACACCCACATGGCATTCCTGATGGTCAGGTGGGAGGTCGCCTCAAAGCCATTGCCATTTTCTGGCCGTGCCTAAATTAATCTTCTGAGCTCGGACACATAGGATCAGTAAGATCATTATTTTTGGGGGTGTACGTGTGTACATATACACAGAGGCATCAGCATTTTCCCTGACAGGAGCCTACTTTCTCAGGTTTGCCCAGACTGCCTTTCCGAGCCACAACAGGACACAAGCTGTAGCACAACTTTAAGTTGAATAACATGAACCACGTGCCAACGTAGGAAAAAGCTGTGAAAACGCTTAAAGAGAAATTGATTTTATAAGGGACGCCAATGGCTGACTGAAGATGCTGAAATGACTACCTGGGCTGCTTTAGACACTACAAGTATTGCTAGCAGCCGAAAATTTTAATTCCCAAATAAATGAGGTTAAAACCGGCCTTTTTCCCAAGTGAGGAACTTCATACATTTTGCTTTTTGTTGGCTTCCTTCTCCCCCCACCTTAAAGTTATGTCCTGCAGTAACTGCGATATATTTTTGATTCTTCTTCTGCACAACTCTGTTTTTTCGTTCTTTTGGTCTCAAGAAAAATGAAAGGAGGTAAACAGTTAAAATGGAGAGAAAAGTATAAAAATCAGGAGGAAAGTGTTGTTTATTTTTTTCCCAGACAGCTAAATACCCCAAAACACACATTCTTTTAAAATACTTAGGAGGAAAAAAACCCCATTGCTTCTCAATCAGCTCTAACATTTGCACCGATTAACAAGAGCATTTGCAAATGTGATTAAAAGGCATAATGCAGGTTAACGTTGCATCTCCACGGTATTGGTATTTCCAAAGTTGCAACAAGAGTCGCAGTCTCTTTCCCACATACATTTTGCAACAAGCCAAAATGGTTTCCCCCCACCCTGTGGTTTTCCTTCATGTGTCACATCGTTCTCCTTTGTTTTAATCCAGCACTACCTGCACTCGCCTTGTGGCATGCCGCCTCAGTGCCATCCATAGTGTCATCTTTATTTCCTCGTTTGTGCTAATAAGGAACGTTTAGGAGCGGCTCCGTCTCAGGCTCTGCATTAATGAAGCTCTAACATTTGTGAGGAGAGATTCAGCGATGTTGACAAGTGACTTAGCTGATCAGAGAAGTGCGGTTGGGTTGGAGGGAACCTGCGTTCTCAAAATGTGGGAGGTGAATTATCTCGGTATTCAAAAAAATAAACAGAGACAAGTTGGATGAGTTTAAATTCACAGAAGAGCTTTTTAATATTTCCTGAGGTCCTAATCAAAGAAGCATCTTAACTGGTCCCAAAGGGAAATAAAAGATGAAAGGAGCTGACACTGATGCCCACTCTACCTTGCTTAGCTGCTTCTATTTTTTTTTTCCTTCCTTTTTCGCTTGTTACTAAAAATATCTGGACGTGTAAGAATTAGCAGTAGGATATTAATGCAAAGTCACAAACAAAAATCCATTGCAAAATGTAACATACCTTTAAAATTTTTAACATCTAGTAAATTAAAATCGGGGAAATTGACATAGATCGGATGAAAGAAGATACAGCACCTCTAGCTTATGCCAACTAAAAATAAGAATTATTAATGAAGCTAGGCTTTCTTCTGCTGTGCACATTAATTATTTATGATAATAATACTCCGCACTGCCATATTAAAGAATTTTCTTCACCCAGCTTCCCAGAAAACTCCATCTTCTGAAACACTCAACATGTTAAAAACCGCAAAAGAATGAATTCCTTTCAGTGTATTTATTATACTGGAAGATGAATATAGTCTTGGGTTATTAAACTGGAATGAAAAACACATCTTATTAGAACTTACATGGTGATTTTTATTCTCACTAGTTTCATATAAACTTAATGATGCAGACTGCATTTTTATGCTCATCTATTTTAAAATGGTGCCTGGAGCAAAAAAAGCTTCCATTAATGCCAGTTTGGTATTTCAAATACAATTTGATGTAATTTACTTCAAATATATGTGAACAGAGAAGGATAATGTTGAGAGCATTTTCTGGATTCAGATCTGGGTTAGCTCATGGCAGTGATTTGTTAAAACACAAGTTTTATGCCACAGGAAAAAAAGAAAAGAAAAACTAAGCTGTTTTTCAAAAAATAGGGTAAAATTAATATCTTTATACAAAGGTGTTTTTTTAAAAATTATTTTGAATTAGCAGAGTTTAAATAATTAGTCCTGAAAATAACATTATTGTTATTATTTATAAATCATCAACAAATGAAACTCACTTAACGTGACTGAGACCATGTTTATTTAGAGCTGTTGTACTTGTTGTGATCAGTCTACAATAGACTGTGATTGATTTTTTTACAAATACATATTTATTTATTTAGAATCCAAGCTTTACATAACGCTATCTTTTGCAGCACTGTATGACTATGTCCATCCTTTTTGGCCCTATTCTTGCAACACCTGTATTTTTTATTTCATGTTATTTGCCTCTTACTGCTGTTGGAGTTTTTTTCTCCTTCCAGGAGTTACACTGGCAGAGATACTTGTGCTCGAATGCACACAGCAGTGTCTGCAGGACTGGGTCCTGAGGTATGACAGGGGCAGGGGTCTCATGCAAGGAAAAGGGTTTTTACAGCCAAGGAGTTCATAGACAAAAAATGCCCGTTGTGGTAAAAATGCGTGGTTAAAAATGGTAAGGGTGTTTGTGTGTGTGTGTATGTAATGTTATACTATGAACTCACAGGTGTGTTACTTGCATATGCACAGTGTCACACTTGCAGTGGATGTTGCTCTCAAGGAACAGCATCCTGAAACAGAATCCACTACAGTGGGTGCAAGGCACTGGTTTTGCTTTCTTCCTGCACTCCTGGGATACCCTGGCAGTGCTTTGTGTCCCCTGCTACACTGGGACACCTGCTATTTCCATAAGCAAGGAGAAAGTGTAATCACTGCCTCCCTGGTTTTACTGAATTTCTACATGTGGGGTTTTTTTTCTGGTTTGGTGGGGTTTTTTTCCCCCCAGGTGTTAGCGAGGAGGGAGGGTGAACCTGAGATCAAATAAGTGGCTTAAGGGTAAGATTATAAGAGCACTGACGAGCTGTAGGCACATAACTCCTGTGCCGAGTCTTTGTGCCTAAATCCCCGAGGACATTTGATAAAGCTTGCTCCTCGTTGTGAATTTCCCAGGCCTTTTCCACACTCTGTCCTCCTGAGGATAAATACTCCCCCTGCCAGAGCTCACTGCATGGTAGCCTGGCAGCTGGTGGTCACGGCTCTACCCTCTTCCCATCACCTGCTGTGGAAGACCCTAGAAAGTTTAGGCAGCACCAGTTTGCCCTGAGCAGGGCTTCTGGGACCAGTGATGGGCTGCCTCCCTGTGCAGGACAGTGCCTCTGAAAGAGGGGTAAAGGGTGAGCTCCACAGGGCCAGGCAGCTGGAGAAGACAGCCCACCACCTACCTTCTGTTTGTGAGGCTGGAGAGAGCCCACCCCAGGGCTAGGGCCCTCTTCCCAGGTGGATTAGAGCACTTTCTGGGTTATTTCGACCAAGGATATAATCATTGAGGGACATGTGTAAAGGAATCCAATGGAAAAATGTTCCTAATTGTTTTTCAGGCAAGGACTGGACAAAGAACTGTTTCTCGAGAGAATGTGTCACAACATCATTTGACAAAAAACCACTGGCTTTATGAATGGATTTGTAAGTTTCAGGGTACGAATCCAAATTGTTATAAGGAAGATGAATGCCTAAGAAAATTAATGAGCATATTTAGTGTCTAGTAATGGACTCTGTTCCCACTGCCTGCGACAATGAAGAGAACGCCGCACATGATCTCACAAGTTATACCATTACAAAGATTAAAAATCATCAGCATTTCAAAACGCCATGTTCGAAAATGTTGAGGATTTTTTTAAATCCAGGTGATCTCTCAAGCCAGCCAACCCCGTGACCTGAAATGCACATCTTTAGTTGTGCAGTTCTTTACTGATGCCATACCTATACAACGGCAGGGTCACAGTCTGTGCCAGAGACATGTTCAGCGTGCATAGGAAAGGAGAGGCATTAAGATGCATCATAGTATTAAAAAAAAAGAAATCCTACCTGCTTGTTCAATTTAAGATTTAATTTCTGTAGAACCTGTGTGTCCCTTGTGACCCAAAAGTGCCCCTCACGAGTCAGTGACAGCACTTACAGGCAAGGAGCAGGGGCTGGATCCTGTGCTGGGTCCCACCCTCTCTTTGCTTGTGCCCCTGACAGTGAGGGCAAGTTCTGGATCAACAGGTAACCACTGAAGTGCAACAGACTTTCTGCGTTCAGTGATTGCCGAGTCTTTTGGAAGCCAAAAGGAGATCAGGAGGTCACAGCTTGGGTGAACATGCTGGTGGAGGCCAGCTGTATTAAAGGCAATCAGGTGCTAGTACCTTACACTGAAAACTGTGTAGTCGGCTTGAGGGATATTTTGGACTTTCCCAGTTTCCGACTCTCTGTTTCTGATATAACAAACAAGATATATTTCTGATATAACAAACAAGATGACCTCTGCAGCACATTCTTCTCACGCTGGTATTAGACAGATACAGATAATGAAAGCAGGAGACATCTCCTTTCCTCTTCTCTGAAATGGTCAGGTTTTAGAATTGCTCTTGGGGAAAACTTTCTCTCAGGGTGAACCTGAACTCATCATCACTTCTATGTCTGATATTTAGAGAATGTCTATTCAGGTAGGTCAGACTAACAGGTACTTGAAGTTACTGAGCCTTTCAGCTACCGTGAGTCACACTTCAGATATTTGGGTCCCATAGCCTGTAAAATATCTATTTTTTTTTAACAAAGAGGAAAGAAGAGAAAACCAGATAAAACACTGCAGCCATGAAAACAGTCTAGCACAGTTCCACCTTAGATCAGCTATTGCTGAATTAGATCATAAATGTCTCAGTGTCTCAGCTGACACAAATGAACTTCATTGCACTGTTTCACACAAGCTAAAGTTCTGGTGCGATATCTATGCCAGCATCACAAAGACTTGGTAGATGTTTCTAGTACACTCTACAGCTAGCACCTGCTGGGCCATGGAGCAAAACAAGCCTACTGACATTCAGCTGATTTACGGAAAAATCAAGGCACTACTAAAGGAAGCAAAAAAGGCATGTAGCATGCGCATAAACAAATATGAGGGAAAGGGTCTGTAATTAGAACACAAGAATGCGCCAAAACCCATCCATATGCAAAACACTTTATCCTTCCGTACACTTTGCTAGCTTGCTCTGACTCTGTGCATTGTCCCATACTTCCAATGAACACCTCCATTGCCCACCAGCCTGGTGGCAGCAGATGCACGAGCAGTTGCTCGGGTCCATATTGATGCTTTTGTCCACTGGAACATGCCAACCACATCCCCAGTTGGCATGGACATTAGAGGCATAAGAGGCTCTATAGAATCACAGAATGACAGGAGTTGGAAGGGCCCTCTGGAGATCAGCGAGTCCACCTTAGAGCAGGTTGCACAGGAACCCATCCAGGCGGGTTTTGAATGTCTCCAGAGACGGAGACTCCACCACCTCCCTGGGCAGCCTGTTCCAGTGCTCTGCCACCCTCAAGGTAAAGAAGTTCCTCCTCATGTTTAGGTGGAACTTCCTATGTTCAAGTTTGTGCCCATTACCTCTTGTCCTGTCCCTGGGCACCACTGAAAAGAGCCTGGCCCCGTCCTCCTGACACCCACCCTCCAAGTATTTATAGGCATTGATAAGGTCGCCCCTCAGCTGTCTTTTTTCCAGACTAAAAAGACCCAAATCCCTCAGTCTTTCTTCCTAAGAGAGGTGCTCCAGTCCCCTAATCATCTTTGTAGCCCTTTCCTGCACCCTCTCCAGCAGTTCCTTGTCCTTCTTGAGCTGGGGAGCCCAGAACTGGACACAGTACTCCAGGTGGGGCCTCACCAAGGCAGAGTAGAGGGGGAGGATGACCTCCCTCCACCTGCTGGCCACACTCTTCTTGATGCACCCCAGGATGCCATTGGCCTTCTTGGCCACAAGGGCACATTGCTGGCTCATGGTCATCCTGTTGTCCACCAGGACTCCCAGGTCCCTTTCCTCAGAGCTGCTCTCCAGCAGGTCAGCTCCCAACCTGTACTGGTGCAGGGGGTTATTCCTCCCCAGGTGCAGCACCCTACACTTGCCCTTATTGAATTTCATAAGGTTCTCCTCTGCCCAACTCTCCAGCCTGTCCAGGTCTCTCTGGATGGCGGCAACAGCCTTCTGGGTTGTCAGCCACCCCTACCAGCTTTGTGTCATCAGCAAACTTGCTGAGGGTGCACTCTATCCCCTCATCCAGGTCATTGATGAATATATTGAAGAGCACTGGGCCCAGTACTGACCCCTGGGGAACACCACTCATCACTGATCTCCAACTAGACTCTGTGCCCCTAATCACGACCCTCTGAGCTCTGTCTTGCAACTAGTTTTCCATCCACTTTACTGTCCATTCATCTAACCCACCCTTCCTAAGCTTCCCTATGAGGATGCTGTGGGAGGCCGTGTCGAACCCTTTGCTGAAGTCGAGGTAGACCACATCTACTGCTCTTCCCTCATCTATCCACCCAGTCACGCCATCATAGAAGGCGATCAGATTAGTCAGGCATGATTTCCCCTTGGTGATTCCATGTTGAGTACTTCTGATGGCTTTCTTTTCCTCCATATGCTTTGAGACGACACCCAGAACGAGCTGTTCCATCATCTTTCCAGGGATGGAGGTGAGGCTGACAAGCCTGTAGTTCCATGGATCCATGCACCAGGCCTTTCTGAGTTTGAAACAAGTGGGAGACTCATGCTCATATGTGAAGATTAATGTTGCAGTCTGAACTCATCTTCGCTTTTTCCACCTCCTCTCACCTAGCTGTCATGTTTTCAAATGAACTGGAGAGCAGAGGGCACTTGCGCTTAAACCTCAGCAGAATCCAATGTCAAAGTATAGAAAAAGAGTTGAAACTTGTGGCGCTTCCTTCTGCCTCTGTGGTTAAATCCTGTACAAGGAAGGGAAGAAGGTGACATTCGGGTACTGGAATATGGATAGAAGTCTATTCCTCCTTCCTGGAAGACAAGTGAAGTGAGAAGCAGCAACATATCACTGCTAATTTATGGCACTTCAATATTCTGGTAAAAAAAAAAAAAAGTCTAATCTGAGATTTACTCATTTAAATGAAATTTTAGTTCACCTATAATTTTTTCACCTTCCCAATGGTAGTTATGTATGGCATGTGGCATAGATAGAATGAACCTCTTGCAAATGTAGAAATGGGTTAAAAATGGATGTTCTGTCCACCTGACATTACTACTGCTGTGATTTAGTAAAAGACTAGTTGCTGTCAGATCCAGTAATTTGAGACTCATCTTACAACGAAGTATATATGCTGATGAAAAGCTGCTTTAGCAGCAGAGAGACTGCTAATTGTTTGATTATACAGGTCTTCACATTAATGAAGCACTATTCCATGGATTTGGAGCATGGCGTGCAACCAAATTACCACCCCAGCACTCAAGCTGTGAAATCTGATTATTCATTAGCCAGTCAGTGAGTGGTACAAACATCTTTTCTTTTTTCAAACCGTCAAAGGAGAGTGGCTGCTTTTTTCCCCCCATTCTTCCCTTTAAGAATATAATGTTTTGGACTTTTATCAATGATAGGAGCTTACTCAAGATTTTAAGGATAAGTGTGTTATATAAAGGGGGCTCTGGTTTCCTCCAAACTGTGCTCTTCTTGTATAATTTATCCTCCATGTTTACTTAGTCCTGGCCTCCCTTGAGCCTGTCACTAACTGACAATTGTGGTGCACTTAATGAATTGAGAATAGACTATATCCTCCCTAATTGACAAGAGTTACTAAAAGGCAAGAAATCAAAGTGAGGAAAGCTCACAGTGCATCTGCCTCTACTATGCAGATCCAACTGAAGATGGATGGCGGAGAAAGTAAATTCTAAACTTCTTTTATTATTATCTCTTTATAAACCTTGATATTTTTTTTAAAGGTAAAATTCCTCTCTTGTGTAAGCAATGTGATGGAGAAAAAAAATCATTAGATATTATTAGCAGAAAGGAGTCTCTCTGTCTCTCTTTATTCCTTCCTTTATTCATTTCTCTCTTTCTTTCTCTCTTTTCCTCTTTCTCTCTTTCTTTCTCTCTTTCTTTCTTCTTCGAATTTCCCTGCCCACAGCAAACCTAACTTAAGGGAGATTCCAGCTGCAGCCAGTCTGTTTTGTACAGTGAATGTAGCTGGGATCAGTTACAAAATGAAGCGAGTGGAAATCCTTCCTCACATAGTGGAGAAGTACTGACATCTCCAGCAAATGGGATTATCCGTAATGAGATTACATACAAAGAGATTAAGATGTGAACTGACACTCCTAGGAGATACAAAAGAGGCTCCTGAGACAACAGAGAAATGAGGTGTCAGAAGCAGAAGGTGGAATTGCTTCCTTGAGAAGGTTTTTCATGATAATGATAATGATCTTACCCGTATAATAGTGCCTTTCATCCAGGAAGATCCCCAAAGAGCTGTACAAATGCCGTACACCAGTTCTTTTCAGACCATCATGGAAATGCTTCCACCTCTGGTCGCAGTACAGCAGCTGTTTAACCACATACAACCGGACCTCATAGCAGCACTGGGCAGGGACTATTAAGATAAAGGCTGATTCCGGGGAAAATTTAGGACACCAAAATATAACTATATAAATCTCAAGTCTCGACAGAAGGTCTTTCCACAAAACTGTATTTTTTGGGGGGTTGGTGTTCATTTCTTTGATGTTTCACCTCCTTGTTTTTCACCATTTACTTTGACATGTTTAAATAAGAATATTGAATTACTTTCTTAAATGATCATTAAAAATGTACCATTTCTCTTTTTCAAAAACTGTGTGAAAAAACTAAGAGACCAAAGCAAGTGGGAAGGAGCAAAGCTGTTGGAAGTACTGTTGTGTTAAAGCTTTGTCACTGTGTTCAGGTGCATCTGAAAGCGCAGTGCTTCGACTGGCCATTGTCAAGCAGAAGATGGGCACGTTAGACCCGCACGTGTCTGTTGACAGGCACAGTTTTAAAAACGTGACATCTCATATTTGATTGACAGGGTTGTGATGGAAGCTACTACAAGCCAGTGCAAATAGAAGAGAGACCTTTTACATAAAGTAACCTCTGACTGAGTCTGGGCTGGTTCATTATTTGTCTCACAAACCATCACATTACCTACTGAGCCTTTTAACTTCTGTACTTAAAGCTGACTGGCAACAACTTTGTATGAAAAGCCTCAGAAGACAGGCAGTAGATGTTGTCCAGAAGAAGAATGCGATAGGAAAAATCCCCTCCTGTCATAGCTCATCAGAAGAAATATCTGTACTTCAGGCATGGCTTGAAGACGTTAGAGAAGCTTATGCAGTCCTCAGATACAGCTCCTCTCTCTCTCTGAGTGCTAAATTACCATCGTTGTTCTTAGTAGATTTTATTATTTTTCTTGTCACTCTTATAAATGGAGTTTAACAGGAAAACAAAATGTATTTAGACAATATGGTCTATATGGCTTTGCAGATAAACAAGTCTCCCTGTCAGATTCTTTCAACTCTCTGGCAATGAGGATAATGAAACGTTTTGCTTGCTCCTCCGCTCTCGTGTTTGCTCTGCCAGCCAAACCACCACCACCAATGCCCGAAGGACAACTTGCTTTCAGAGAGGGGGCTTAGCACTAGCCTGGGATTTTATTCTTCTCATTCCAGTCTCCAGGCCTTGAGTCAAGTTTACTAATTCATCGGTTGCCATGTACCAGAGGAACTGCTAACTGCTCACAACAGACCCTGATGCAGCGTCCTCCAGCTTCATGTCTCTTTTCTGCAAAGGAGGTCTGGGTCCTGGCCCTGCCTGGACTGGTCTGACAGCCTTGTCGTGACTCCCACTGAACAAACTGCACAGCTCCAAGTAAACTTCTCTGCAGTTCAGTGTCCCTGTCTGCAGCATGGATAATAATGCTACTTATCCTGGAAAGGGTGGCTTTTATTTTTCTGGCAGTCACAGTGCACAAAAGAAAAATACGGATCTTCGTACCATCCCTCAGGCACCACAGACTGTTAAAACCAATACAAGTTATAACTATTGTACCTGCTGTTAACTGCCATTGGTAAACCTACCACCAAGCTCCTGAGAGCACTGTGCATGTGGGAGATCTTGTCTCCTTTGCTTTTCCACATTTTAACTGTATCATCTCACCTTGAGTGAACACCCACATCCTTATTGATGCTAAAAATGCTTTCCTCATAAATTAAGTTATTCTCTCTTTTTTTATTTGTCCAAACTGAAGTTTTCAGACACTCATATTCGGCCTCTAAAGACACTTGACAGTACGATCATGTAATTTTAGGTGCTTGGGGCTTTTTCCTGTAACTTTATGATATTGTACGGGCCAAAGCACTAGGTTTGACTTATTGTCCTGCAATAAAGCTGCTTTGACTGATGTAGCTTGGTTTACGTGAGCGGCACATCCAAACTCCTGCTATAGCATCCCTTGTTTGCTGCCCCAGGCTGTGGCTACCTGAGGAAGGTTTTTCTCACCTAACCATCCTGACTAGGTTCACCCTAGGTCTCAGCACAGGGTAATGTCTGTCTATAAGTTTCCTCATGCTTTGGGACTTCTCCAGGAGGAATCGGACCAGAATATCTGCCTCTTGCCTTATCCCGTTTGGTGATGACCTGAGACAGGGGTGTACTGCAGCCTGGCTCTCAACCAGCTCATGTGCACCATCAGTTGTCCAGCCCTGGCTCAGTGGTGCTCCCACCCTGCCCCAGAGCGTCCCCTGCCAGTTCCAGGACCATCCAGCCAGACTGATTGTCTTCTGCATCCCTTTCCATACCAAAAGGCACGCCAAGGAAAGGAGAAATGAGGCTTACCAGGTTCTTCTGAATTAAAAAGCTGCCAGGTCTGCTCACCTGGGTGTGAACGCTGCTGCTGCTGCTCTCAGTAAGCAGCTAGTCCTGGCAAAACCCACCGTGTCCCAGCATGGACAAGAATCCATTACCCACTGAAGAGGGTCCTGCTTATCACTCTTGCTCTGCAGCATTCAACGATTTTGATCTCTGTCTGGGCTACCGAAAAATGCTTCCAGTCCAGAGCAAGAAATCCAGCAGCTTTCATCACCCACACAGAAGCTTTCATTTTAAAAATAATGCCTTTCAATGTCAGCTTGGCCAACAGCTGCTTCTAGAAGATTAGAGCTTTTCTCTGCCTTCTCTGGCAACCCAGATGGATTTGTTTGCCTAGTTTACATTGCACTGCATTGTTCAGCTATCTGTAAGCGTGATCAGTGCTGGCTTCCAATATATCAAAGCCTGTGGCATCATCATCATCTAATACCAATTATGGGGGGGAAAAAAGCCTCTTCCAAGTAGCAGCTGTTGAGTTTGGGAGGGGCAGCGGGGTACCCTTTGTGCCTGCACACTTAATCAGCAAGACAAGAGGTATTGGTGCTCACATGACATAGCATTTTTAGGGCAAGATATTACATCCAATCTTTTCCCAGGATTTTCCTGGGTACCTGGCCCAACAGCGTCTGCAATGACATTTGTATATCATCACTGCTTCCCAAGAATATCCAAGATGGCAAGAGGAATGTTTCCCGACTGGCTTCATGTGTTTGTCATGTCAGCTCCACACCGCCCTACACCACGTCCTCCTGCCAGTAAGTGGGCTAACGCACGATTGCCTGAGAAAAGAAAAGTTACACTGGAGATATTAGCAACCTTTGCATGCTTTAACTTCACCCTCTGACCAGTCTTACAGTATAATGAACATGTGCTCATTTCACACGTTCAAGGAGGACAAACCAGCACAGACTGACAGATCCCCCCAAAACTCCCATGTTTTTGTGCCTGCAGCTCAGCAGCTAAGTCAATATATTAAGCACCACCATCAGTGGTCTGGTTTTTTGGAGTTGCTGAGCACCCATAAGTCCTGTAGACATCACATACAGATTCTCCCTGCTCAGCTTCTTTCCCAAATTTTTTTGCAGCTCTGTTATTATCTTGCTTCTGCCCTAGCCTGCATTAACTTGCAAGTGTTGACGTATATACTTCACTGTACAGCACGAAGTCCAGTCGCTCTGCAGAAACAGTCCATGACAGATCCAAATGCCTGTAACAATACAGATTTTCCTTGACTTCAGCTTATGCCACAATAAAGCTCTTCATGAGTCATTTGGCAGAGACATTGCTCAGTCAAGAAAACATTCCTTAACTTGGGGACAATAAACGGCCCTATTACATATGCTACCACTTCTTTCCTTTGTTTTATTTATAAGACCTTTAATACAAGAATATCAGCTTCCCTGTGATTCTTCATTTTTCTCATTATTTACAGGTATTAGTAATAGTTCATTTCCACCTGCAAATCAACTCTTTGCATGCGTATACATGCAAGACACTTTTTTGAACAGGCAAACACAAGCTGTGAGGAACACACTTGAGCATTGGAGATGCAGACCATAAATAAGTGCAGCCCACTAAGAGGTTATCATTTTGGATAGGAACCAATGTTCAATCTGGGGTAACATTTGCACCACCAGATGTCATAAAACTTGTTATTCCACATTCCCTATGCTGGAAAGTGCTACAACTGGCTTAGGAACACATCAAAGGCTATGTCTACACAGCATTTTGCAGGCAGACTCAGGCTCGATCTGACCGCCCTCCAAGCCAGTCAGGACCCATGTGGCCACAACAGTGTGGTGCCAAACCCCAGAGAATCGGCCCAGATGAGAAAAAGCGTGTATGAGAACACTCAGGGCTGAGAGCAAGTGTGCCTCCCTGCAAAAATGGCTGCAGATATACAGGCTCAAATTTTCAGGAAACCTCCATGGGGTTTTAGACTTAAACTTCTCCATTTACACGGCTGGCAGCAAAAGTAATGAAGTTTCTTTTCATAGATCAATAAATTTCTCTAAAATCCTTTGCTAAGGTGACAAAAGATGCTTTTATGAAACGCCAGGAGAGCTTGACAGACAGACACCTACTTCATGAGAGCTCATTCAGGAAGACCCATAGAATCATAGAATAGTTTGGGTTGGAAGGGACCCTTACAGATCATCTGGTCCAACCCCCCTGCAATGAGCAGGGACATCCTCAACTAGATCAGGTTGCTGAGAGCCCTGTCCAACACAACCTTGAATGCTCCCAGAGATGGGGCATCTACCACCTCTCTGGGAAACTTGTTCCAGTGTTTCACCACCCTCAGTGTAAAAAATATGTTCCTTCTATCTGACTAAATCTACCCTCTTTTAGTTTAAAACCATTACCATGTCCCATCACAACAGGTCCTGTTAAAAAGTTTGTCCCTATCTTTCTTATAAGCCCCACTTAAGTACCAAAAGGCCCCAATAAGGTAGTCATGGCATGGATCATAGCAATACGTTACATACAACTTCAGTTCAAAGCAGTGGAAAAAATTAGCGTCTTTGAAAGTCTTTGTCCAGGAACTCTCAATTATATGCATGCTGAAGCTTTTCACATTTTTGAAGCAGATTATATCTTCAGAAGTTCAGGTAGTATTCCAGGTTGGTTGCCGAAAAATTATCAACAGCTGACACATGAGAAGTTGGTCTGCAATAAGCCAGAACAAAAGTGGTGTGGATGATCTAATCTTCACCATAGCAAAATTACTATTAGCTTTCTTTAAAAAAGAATGTATTCCAAAATTCAATCTCGTTCATTTAATGAAAGAGTGAAAAGTTATAATTTATACAAGCTCAGTTACCTTATAATATCAGGCAGACTGCATTTATTTATCACCTATTTCCATGTGTTTGTAAAGCAGTTCAAGTTTTCCTTTTCCCCAGTTAACTGCATTTGGACCGAAGTCAAAAGTTTATTTAAAACATGAGAGAAGCACTGAAGAAGCACAGAAGCAAAATAGTGTCATGTCCTTGATTTTGTCATGCATTGAAACAGCTGCCAGCCCTGGAGCAGATGGGAAACCTCAGCTTCTGATGCTATTTCATGAGGTCTGCTCATGTCGGGAATGGGGTCCAACAGCTTGAGATCCACCTGATCTTTGACGATCCTTCTCCGATGGTCCCTTCATGGAGGGATGAACCTTATCCTCCATTTCAAAGGCTTGTCCAAATGCATACTAGGCACTTGGTAAGTTGCTTGCACAAAACCCATGGCCCTGACCCAAAAACTGCTTTCTGTGTGAATGCAGACCATAAAACACCAACCAAACATGTGAGGGTTGTCTTCGAACACCCTGGCTTTCCAGAGCAGTGAAACATAGCTATTTCTGGTCTCTGTGTAAGGAAGTCAACAGTGTGATCTCCTCACCTGAGTTTAGGAGTGGACTTTTGCCTGGTGAAATAAGCTTGGTGTGTGGGTTTGTTTATGCAGACTTGAGCATAACTCGTTTCCTCGGGTGAGAGCTGTTTGCCCAGACTTAGACAGTACAAATGCATGTGATTTACAATGAATTCAGTGGGAAGTCAGCATCTGGATCTGCAGTATTTCAAATTATTGCTTCATACTGCGAACGACGTGCCTCAGCTTTTAAAGTGTTTCATGTCAGATACCCAAAGGAAATTTTGAGACTACAGAGTTATCATTACTGAGCTACTGCGACTACTATCTGTCTTAACATTTCACTGTAATGAAGTAATATTTAAGTTACCACCAAGTAGGGTCTTGCAATACCTCCTTAAGCCAAAGGGTGTGTGAGCACCAGAGATGGTTCCAAATTTTTTCACTCCAGGGATGGATTTTGCAAGTGGTCCGTTTCTCCCCAAGCCCAGCCATCCTGCCACACTGGATAATGTAACTTGCACCTCTCTCTGGTGTACACTGTCTACCAGCTGTCATAAAACTTGGGGCAACGTTTTATTGATCAAACCTTTTGGAAATGTGCCATTCCCAAGTAAAGCCTCAGCACAATAGAGGTAGCAAAAAGGAAATAGTTATGCCAAGGCAAAGCAGTTTTGGTTTTCAGTTATGGAGTCACCCTTAAAGTACTACTGTCACCTTTCACCTATATTGCAAATTTAAAGCCACTAAACCCAACAACAACTGGCAACACATTATCATAGAGAAGGACTGTTCAGATCTCTCTGGGTGACACTAAACAGTCCATGTCTGTGTTACACCGCTGGGAGCCTTCTTCTAGGGCAGATGTACAGTAATTGCTACCAGTCCCAGCAAAATCCCAGTAAGCAGGATAAAACAAGCAAGGGAGAGGGAGACCTTTGAAGAAATAAAGGGTACAGCAAGGGAATTAGGCCATGCTTTACAGTCATCTTCTGGCATTTATCTCCAAGATGGGACGAGCACTGCAAGACGGTCGGGTCCAGGCAAGGGGCACAAAGGGAGCCACAGTGCTTCCCAGCCCAGTACCAGCAATAAAATACTGAACCTGGAGTTCCTGAAATAAACGTGACCTAAAAATGGTGGAGTTTTCCTCTTCTTTTAGGGATGAGGACTTCTCTGGACAACCAGAAACCCACTCATGAGGTGAAAGACCCCTTGAGGCCATGGAAGACCTCTTGAGGTCTAGGAAGAGGAAAGGGCATTTTTGCTTCTTCTGCTTGTGAGGAGAGATAAGGAAAAACTACTTGAAAGGCACTCTTTACTTGTCTCTGGCATGTAAGGAGTGACATCCGTTTGAACAGTCCTGAGCAGAAGACAGCTCTAGTCATACAACACCATATTATAAGTCCATCTGCTTCCCAAAAAGTTATATTCAGTAGGTATTTACAGATCTAATTTCTCTCTTTAGTTCTTTTTCATCAGGATAAGTGTGATGAACTTTAAGAGGCATGAAGTTGGAAGAGTGGAGACAAAAGAAATATAGATGAATTTCAAGGTAAAAAAGTATGCTCTACCCTCAATTCACTTAGCTTAAGTACTCTATGAATATCTGAACATCTGGTGATTTTGCATATTGTATCATCTATGCTGTGGTATGGAGGTAGAGGGATATGTATAATAACAACAGGCTTTGGGGCTTAACTGAGACTTGCCCAGGATTTTGGTGATATAAAACAGCTATCATGGTATAAGGGTAGATTTTATACACAAGTTTTTACTTTTCTCATTTGAATTTTCATTACAATGCTGATTATTATAATTTCTTTAAAAAAAAACCCAACAAACACAACAAAACCAGAACACGAAATAGGCAAGTCATCTCTCCAATAGAAACAAGAACAATGCCTTTACTGGAGTTTCATGAATGCACTTCAATGTCACTTGAAAGTCTCCTGAATAGTCGAGCTGCTTGGTTTCTATGAAACAGCCCAGGAGTCTCTCTCTGTCCAGCTCACGCAGCTAAGTTAAGCTCTTATTAAACTCAGTTGTTATTTTTCTAACAGATTCTTAATTACTGTTTTTTGAAGCAACAATCATCCCACGCTTCTCATTCGCTTTGTTTCTCCACCTCTTCGTGCGGTGCAAGCATGTGGGCAAAGCGTGGGAGGCTCCAAGAGCCCAAGCAATTGAAAATTGATGCGGCGCTTTAAAATAAAGGAATGATCCTTATTATAAAAGGGGAAAAACAAAGTAGCACACTGAGATAAACAAAGACGCACAGACAATGCAAGGAAAATAATATTAGCAGATGTTGAGCCAGCCGTTAATGATCTGTTTTATATTTAAATCTATTGCTTGAATGCTGGAGCCAGAACACCAAGGAGCGAGAAAGAAGCCTGGCAGCAGCCACGCACTTCACTTTTATTGCTCTGACTCCAATCATTGATGTTGTCTTTTTAAGTCATCAATATACATTTTTTTGCATGCGAGTTGACTCTTGATGGAAAATCAGAGCTGATGGCACTGAGAGGGGAGGGTTCTCCTTGCAGACCAGGCACAGCAAACCTCCTCGTGCACCCAGAACCCTGCAGCTCCTTAGAGGACAGTGCTTGAGGCTTGTTCACTTGTAGGACCTGGACTGAACCCTTCATGCACACCTCTTCTATGAGGACAGGCTGAGAGAGTTTGGGTCGTTCAGCCTGGAGAAGAGAAAGTTCCAGGGAGACCTTATAGCAGCCTTCCAGTACCTAATGGGGGTCTACAGGAAGGATGGGGAGGGACTCTTCATCAGGGAGTATAGTGATAGGACAGGGGGTAATGGTTTTAAACTGAAAGAGGGATGATTTAGATTAGATATTAGGAACAAATTCTTTACTCTGAGCGTAGTGAGATACTGGAACAAGTTGCCCAGGGAAGTTGTGGATGCCCCGTCCCTGGACGTGTTCAACGCCAAGTTGGATAGGGCTTCAAGCATCCTGGTCTAGTGGAAGTGTCCCTGCCCATGGCAGGGGGTTGGAACTAGATAGTCTTTAAGGTCCCTTTCAACCCTAACCATTCTATGATTCTATGTCATGAAGGAGTTGCAGAGAACAGATAAAGCTTGAAAGAGGCAGATGAGCCTGTGGAAATGAGAGAAGAAAGGTTCAACATTCAGGTTGTAACCAGCCTCCTAAACCACACACTGCCTGTACTTCATCAGGGACACTTGCACTGCACACCTCGAGGCCATTTTGAGTAAAACTAGTGCCTCAGCACTCCCTGCAAGGAGAAGCAGCCGAGCAAGCTGCTGCTTGGTTGCCATGTGGAGACAGCAGCGCAATGACCTGCCCATGAGGAAAACCTGCCTGGTGCTCTTAGCACTGTCCATACGGCAGAGGGACATCCTGGTGCCACCAGGAGTAGTGGCAGCTTCCCTCTGCTCATGCTGAGCATGGGCTCGTTACCCGCACGGCCAGATCAGAACTTCTTCCCCTGTTCCTTTCCGACCACCCCACCTGCCTGGCCAGCAGCCACTGCTTGCCAAAGCCAAACCCTTCCCGCTGCTCCCGTAAGCCTGGCCTGCACCAACAAGCCCAA
The DNA here is from genome assembly GCA_013400135.1 of Rhinoptilus africanus. Taxonomy (NCBI): domain Eukaryota; kingdom Metazoa; phylum Chordata; class Aves; order Charadriiformes; family Glareolidae; genus Rhinoptilus; species Rhinoptilus africanus. Next base: position 834,006 of record VXBO01010815.1, on the reverse strand, counting down.
ACTATTCTCAAAGTCATAATCCAAGCCTAAACCCAAGGTATTGCTGAAGAGGTGATATGTCACGTCTGCAATGAGCGACTTCCTGGTGTTATTTTGGCACGCGGGGCAGGCTGGCACAGAGCACATCCCCGCTTTCGAGACCTATACATCTTGTGCTGGGTAACAGGCGCTACACCTGCCTTTTATACTGATTCCTCTCCCCAAAGGATACCTCAGTTTTCAGCAACATACCACTCCAGACATGTTTATTGCAAAGCAACGTGACGGATAAAAGCTGGAGGGAGAAAAGCTCCCTCATGCACCATTCAGTCAGGGTCAAACATTCAATTGCAAACCTGAAAGCATCTACACAAGAACAAGATGTCATAACATCATCTCAAGATCAAACTTCAGCTAATTTAGGCAGCATCAGAGAGAGCGGGGTCTCATTTGATGCTGGAGCAAGATCTTCCCTGCAAGATGGATCCTCTCCCCAACACCACCCACACTCCTGCGGGGTGGAAACCATGTGCGTGGGTCTGTACAGGGCTACAGCACCCTTTGCTCAAGTCCCAGCCTGAGCTGTGGGGACCTGGGACCTGCCGCATCCTGCAGCGTGCCCCAGCCACTCGGACTAGACATGTCCATGGAGGTGGTCAGCTTGGCTGCTCTTTCAGGCCTGGGCTTCTTGGTCTATGCCAGAGTTCCTTGCTTTAAGTTTCCTCTTGCTTTGCATGAGATGGCTGCCCGGTCCTCACCCACCCTGTCTCCTGGAGCAGCTCCTAATTTTCAGCTGTCTCCCCCTCCCCTTTATATTTACATTTTCATTTGCATTCCCTAATAAATACCCGGCTTCTACCTTTCAGAGTGGTATTTCCTGCTTATGCTATTTTCAGGACTTTAGTAAAACTTTCTAAATCACCGCTCCTGAGGAACTGATACTACCCAAACAGTCTGTTAGTTCCAGTCTGCTTGCTGTCAGCCTGACATAGACAGGGAAGACGATACATAAACACAATAGAAAAAAAACCCAACCTAAATGGAAAGCACGTTGCTCCAATGTTTACCCCCACGCTTCTCGGTACCCAGAGGAAGGGTCCTGGGCTGCTCACAGCTTTTGACCCAGCTCCTAACCACCAGGAGCAGAGATTGTCGTTGTCAACTACCTTCTGTCCCCTCAGTGTCAGGGATGTCCTCACTAGATCAAAGGATCTATATCAAAAGGGTATAGATCATTGTCTAATATTCATATCTAGATATATAGATCATTATCTAATATCTAACCAATATCTAGGATCAACTAGATATTGATTCCCCATTAAATTATTGGATCTGTCAGGCTGTTTGATTCTCTTCTGTTACTATTACTGTAATGAAATTATCATTACAATCTATTATTTATACCAACAATTCATACCAACCACTCCCTAACTTAGAGTAATAATACAGTTGCTTTTAGGTTGTTTAAAATAACAAATTTTAATCCATTTTACTTTTGCCACACTGGTTTTAGATCAGTGCATGTTTTTCAGTTAGAACAGGATAATATCATCCAGGACGTGCTCTGCCTGCAATAAGAGTTTGTACAGCTTCCGTGGCTCCTGCTCCACCGCCCGTCCAGCTGGACCCCCGCGGACCTCTGCGGCGAGCAGTCCACTGCGCCGATCAAAATGGATATGGCATCATGTCACACACACTTCATAGATACCTACCATGATTGTACAGGTACTTTTAGTCTTCACGCTTGAAATCTCACCCCTGAAAGCTGTCAAAATTATTTTTTTAAAAAAAATAATTGTCCATTACATAATTTTCATTAATACTCATTTCACCTTGTATCGATTCCTGTAACAACCCTGATGTTACTGGCCCAGAATCTTCTTCAAGCCAAAGGTAATTTTAATCAACTGGATTGAGTGAGGAGTCGCTTTTAATGCTGACCTTCTTTTGCTTTGCCAGAACTCTCCCACTTCTCAGAGACAAGAAAGGCTCAGCCAAGCCTTAAAAAGCTCTTTAGTTTAGGATATACAAAAATGTTAATTTAAAAACATTAAATAATTTTTGATGCTTTTTAACATCCCTGCTGACCTTACATGTGTACCCTGACAGCCTAGAAAAATCAGACCCACAGCTTTTTGGTGTATCCTTTTCCATTGCCTGTGTTTGCAATTATTTCCCAGCGAACAAAGTCATGTAAAGTCAAAGGAAACAGAAAGCAGATCTGTGCTTTGAATCTTGCACTCACCACACTTCAATAACACATTGCCTTGCAAGTCACTGTTGTGAATGCTAACATTTGGTGGTGAACAATTGGGACAACATTACTGTACCCATTATATATTAATAACAGATGCGTGTGTATCCTATTTTTTCTTCCCTTTCTATCCTCCCCTCCCCTTTTCATGATAATTAACAAGGCAATAAACATGTAAAACTTAAAAATCACAGAAGTGGAAAACTGATAAAGGCCTCTGAAATGATACTGAGGTAAAAAAAAGAGTCAGTGAACTAGAAGAATGAATAAAGTTATTGCCGTCAAGCTTTGCAGAGAGCACGAAAAATGAAAGAATAATAAATAACAAGGGCAGGTCAGTTTTCCAGAAACAGCTAAATCCGAGGTGAACTGAGCTAACTTAAACAACCTGTGTTACGATGTAAACAGAGGGAGAGATTCCTCACGCAGGAATAATAGATGCTCTCCAGGCTTATGGGGCTGGGGAAGGAGAGGTAATTTTTTAAAGCACTCAGTCATCCAGGAGCATGACCAGCTGCACCCAGCGCCGTGGGGCAGCCAGGAGCAAATGTCCCACCCAGCCTGGCTCATGGGGACCAGGTCCTCCCGCAGCCCATCGTGCCTCGCACGCCGCTCATGCCGTTAATGAAGCGCAACAATGGCTGGTGGAACAGCAACAGTGCCCCAGGAGTGAGAGGGGAAATTCAGCCTACTCTGTGAAAAATGGGAATAACGGGAGAGAGCAGTGGGTTTCTGAGGAACCCTGCTGTGGGAGTGTTATCTTCATCTGTCTCGTTAGCCATTGCCCTGCCGCCTCGTCCCCAAGCGTACGTGCGCTTCCACACACAGGCACGCCGGCACACACAAGTCTATACTTCCCCCCAGCTGAAAGCAGGAGCTCCTAGATAAAGTACATACGCCGAGGTCTTAAGATCGGTTTAATGAACCATCATGACTAAATTTGGCAAGATTTCCCGTCTTGCTTCTTTTCTGTACCTCAGACTGTTTTGATCCATTTGTGAGAAATTTAGTTTTGGCAAGTGAAAGTCCTTTATCACTGCCAGTGGTTAATCTGCACTGTGACACATTCATTCAACCAGAGAAAATCCAATATTGACATTTGTACCTTGGGGGGGAAAGAGGTTAAATGCTGGATATAAAATAAACTCCTGGACTGCAGCAAGCAACCGTATAATATCTATTTCATGTATAGGCGTGTTTCTTTCCCTGAGAACTCAGATGTAGCTCAGTCACATCTGGACTCCACTATTGCTCCACATAATTGGTCAAATAGATGCTATTGGACAACATCTGGAAGCGTCTCTGATAGCCCAACTCAGCTGCTCCAGCCTTTTGGTGGTCCACTGAGAACTGGCTGTTCACATGCTGCTAAATCTCTTCCTTGTTTCCACCTGCTAAATAGCATTAAAAGGCAGCTTAAAATACATTAAATACTCTCCCAACATTAATTTCCTCTGTAAGCAATTACTGTCTTGGCCGCAAGGATGTTTTGCAGTCCTGGTAAGAAGGAGATGGTCCGTGTGGCCAGACATTCACACATGGGAGGGACCGACCCCACAAGTCTCACTAAAACGTGTTGTCACCATTAATCTTTTTCATTACTGCTGTGCCTAAGAGGCGGCCAAAAAAATGAAACCCTGTTGTGCAAGGCAGTGTACAAAGGCACAGTGGCGTGAGGCTCTGGCTCCGAAGAGTTCACAGCCCGAGAAGCCCCCATCGCCCTCTTCCCATCTGTTTTTAATTCATTCATTTGATTCCTAGAGCTGGGTTTAAAAGTTCTGAAATTTGCCACCTTTGCATACATTGTGCAACACTTTTATCCATAAACATTCTCACTGATTTCCGGAGACCTATTTTCTAAATTTATAAGCTCTTTTTTTAGGACACATATACATACATTTGGGTATGCATGTATATTCTGTATTTCAGATTGTACACAGGCATAAATATGGTAGTCTAGAGAATATTTCCCAGAGAAAGATCAGAGCATACAGTATTAAATTAGCTCTCTCCAAAAGTAACTGTGCTTTATCTTGGGTGTAGTGCTGCTGAAAATGAGTGTAAGGCTAAGTGTTTGTCAGGATGAACAAATGTATTAAGGTAATATTGCAATAATAATCAAAACTGGCTGGTTTTTAAAACAGTGATTAAGCCTTGCAAAACATTTCACTTAACTTAAAAACTTCTGAATGGCCAAATGACTTTTTTTACACTTTGCCATTGAAAAGAATATGGTGGAAAAGTTGGAAGTAACCTGTGATTCAGATTTAACCAAGTTTAGACAGGAAACTGAGAACCGGCCAGAGCTAGAAATAAACCTCTGTTGCCAATTATTCTCACTGCTGACAATCAGAAATAGGAGCCTTCATATAAAGCTAACTTTTAAAATTTATTAACTGCTTCTTTCCCTTATATATAGAATTTCATCCGTTAATAATGAGCCAAGTCAAATTGATGATGCTGTCACATCGACTGTCTGGTCGCCCTGAACTTGCATTGCTTGCCTAAAAAATTCTTTACATTTGCTGAGGCCAGTGCTACTCACACTGAACTTTGCATATCTAACACAGAAGGGCTTAACCTACGACAAAGACAATAAAGCCAGGAACGGCATCCTGACAACTACGTTTTCCTGATATAGTCACTGTGATTAGAGAGATAGCAAAGGAAAGCGAGGTGAACATCAGAAACCACTAAACTTGGATGCAGATCTAATGATTGAAAAAAAAAAACCCTTTCGCAGCTCTAAATTTGATTTCCATAACAAGGAAGATACTAGCTACCCAAAGCTGGAGTGATGCAATATCCAACAGTGCTTAGTTCAATCAAAGGTATAGGCATATCTTTATTAAGAAACATTATGGCCAACAAAGCTGAGGGAAATCATCACTGAAGTAACACCCAGAATCAATGTGAGGAAAATGAGCATTGTTTACCTAGACAACAAGATAGCTTTTGAGGCAGCATCATACAAAAAGCGGGTTTATATGAGGATTACCACAATTTACTCAAAAGCATGTTTTCATTCTCACTTGGGAAGTAATTTACCTGATTACAAAAAAAAAAAAAAATCAAAAAGAAATTAAATAAAAATCGAGACCCTCTCCTGCAAAACTTTTACAGTAGAAAGGCATTTCAAGGGATCGTCCTGAGGATCAGCTTATTGGAGCTCAGGTGAAGGCATCTGTGATAAGAGAAATGGAGAGGAAGGTGATCATATCTGCAGGACGTGCAAGCAGTGTTAAGAACCAAAATTTAAGAAACAGCTCATATATGAAACCAGGTCAAATAAGGGATATATAGGCATTAATAGAGGAGCAGTGCATGAGTCTGATACTGAGGACAAAACTGCGAGTCCAGGAAAGACCTGTAAAAGCATCATGCTGGTAAAACCCAGGTGAGATGGGAATGACACAAATATCCTGTCATGGCACTTAAAAATGATACAAACCTGTGCATTCTGCTGGGCACAGGAAGTGAATCAGCAGGAATTTTGCTCAGCAAGGATCACAGACCCAAAGTCTTCTCTTCATGGGCATTAAGTAACTGCACACCCGCCCCCAGGGGATTAGGCAGGTGGCAGAAGAGACAGCACGTCCCCAAAGCTGCCCCAGGTGGTACCTTCTCGAATATAAAATTATATCAGGCAATTGAAATCAGTGACACTACAGTGGAGACCCGGTCACTGGGTCCCTACCTGCTGGCTAGGCTACAGCTGGAGAGTGTCCTCCTAAATCACCCTGGCACAAGCCAGCGGTGGTTCAGAGCCGTCACCTCATCAAGTCATTGTCTCTGCAAGGGGGGGAGGCTGCATTTCCAGTTTTGCTTGCTTTCACCTTGTTTCCTGTGTTTTATATTCACAAGTATGCACAGCTTCTGCAGTGAAGGATATAGAGACATATACATATGTATATATAGTTTGGTTTCTATTAGGTATTGAGGGTTTGGCTTCACCAAAGTTGTCCCAGTGCCGTATAGGGCCACAGAGCAAGGAAATTATATCTAATCCATTCTGTATTACCTGGACCCTTTAATGTGGAGGCTATTCCAGAGGTGAAGAAGGTGCATTACCAGCACTTCCTAGGTACTCAGTGGCTATTAAAATTTCAGCCTTTAGAAGAAAAAGGTTAAGGTCTATTATTATCCCAGAGCTTCTGTCAAGTCAGACACAGCTATGGTTTCCTCTACATTTAAGATCCCTCTTCATGTGCAGGGAGCACTTATTACCAGCATCATCTCCATAATCTTGGGATGGAGGCTCATCTGGACCTGGTGTCTTCCTAATCTTCATTAACTCTAATTTCATTATCACCTGTCCTGGAGTGACCCTGAGATCACTCATTACTTCTTTCTTCGTCCTCTGGGAAATGAATTTCTGCTTCTGTCCTCGGCTACTGAACTGCTTTCGTGAGCCCTGCGGCAAATAATTAATATTAGCAGTATCCCCATTGTCTCTCACCAATCTGGGTGCCCCACTCCATCTAAAAAGCTCTGCTGGTTTCTTGACTCATCTCTCTGTTTCTGATGTATGTTTTTAAAAGTCTCTAGAATATTTGGCTTGGCTCAGTATTCTTATTTCATCTCTTGTGTGAGGTTTTCGCACCTTTTCTTTAAAAATCCATCTATTAACCTTCTTATTCCTCACCTTCCTTTCTTGCATTTGATGTTCACCAGCTCTCAGATGTCTTTTGCATGACATAAGAACCAATTTTTGCAGTTAATTATTCAACCTCTTCTCCTGGCTCTCCTCTCCCCCTAAACAAGAGTGTTAAAAAGATGGGCTCAGGATGACAGAGCATCACTAGTTTAAAGAAACAGACTGAATTGAAGGTCTTCCCACAAAAGAGAGATTGCGACCAAAAAGCTCAGGACCCCCTCCCCCCAAAACGCAGGGAAAAATTTCGTAAAAACCAGCTTCCTCCCCTGGCAGTGGCAGAGGATGCTGTTGTCTGATAACACGGCAGGGCAATAACATTTTATTTCTGTCCCGCACCTAACTAATGGGGCTGTTTGCCACGGAACAGGCACAAATAGGGGGGAAGAACGACGATGACTGAGAGAGGAGGGAAATAGAAAGAAACCTTTTCTTCAGCTCTGTGTCTTTGACAAACATCTGAGGTAATAAACAGGGAGGTTTATGAGCTAATTGCATTTTAATCAATTGGAGCTCTTAACTGCATTGGAGAGGCTGCTAACTTATGTTAGATTCATGTATGGTTTTACACTGGGTCCCCACCGTTAGCAGCTTTACGATAACAAAGCCCCCATCGCCGCTGTCGCCATGGACTGTTGCTCCTGAGGAGCGCGCGGGCAAGGAAAACTCCCCCGAACAAAAACAAAGAGGAAGAGCAAGATCCTTTGCATAAACAAGGCGAAAATGGAGCGATTGTGCTGCACGACGTGAGGCGAGAGTGGAAGTTCGGCGGCTGGCAGCAGCCCACAGCCACCGATCTTTGGAGAGAGAAATCCTGGCACAACGAATTTGGGAGAGTCCAATAAAAATGTGGAAGTGAAGGCAGAAAACTCGCTCCTCCCGGTTGTGTACGTGTGTCCACACAACCAGCATATGTTAAGCCTTTAAATGAACATTTGGCCGCGAAACAGTAGCTATGGCAATACACAGGCACAAATTTATGTACTGTACATATATATCGCATAGAAAAGCTCTCTGTTTCTGAACCGGACTGACAGCTGCTTGAAATTTTCCCCCTCGCTTTCCCTAAGGTCTCAGGTGTGGGATTCATGAGCCAGTGTCTCAGCTAGAACAGGTGTCTATCGCTGTGTAAATAGCAATTAGGCCCAAATTTCAGACTTTTTTCAAATCCCTATCTGAGGAAAAGCCCAGGAATAAATAGTTGCTGTAACGGCCAGGGGTATTGTGTAGCATTATAGCCTCCAGCTGGGCTATTACATACTATAGACGGGTGAAGAATACAAGCACCTGACAGATGTGTTCTGTTAGCTTCATTAGAAAAGAAACAAAGAAACTCCTCAATTAATAGCAGTGGAGCCAAAGGGAAGGGGGGTGCGGGAGGGAGGAATCATAGCCTGTTATTTAAACAGAGTCAGGGAGCCTTTCACTGATGGCTTAATATGATTCATTAATAAAAACAGCTTTTTGAATGCCCAGTTTAAGTCAAAAGAAATCACTAGCATGGTGGGGTTTTTTTTTTTGGTGGTGGTGGGTATTTTTTCCCTGCAAAAGAAGGGCAAAATGACAAACTGGAGTTGCTGAATTTAATTTGTGCAAGGCTGGTCCTTCTCAGAGCTCCATTTCCACGGGGCATTCGTCCCTCGGGGTGGTGGCGCAGTCCTTGGGAATCGACGGGGGTGACATCAAGACTTTGGGTGAGAGAGATTTGCAGGGGAAACACAGAAAAATTCCACATCTCAACCAGGAAGCCTTAGTGATTTTAAAGTGTCAAAACAGAGCTCTTCAATATAATAGAAATCAGATGCGTCTAGAAAGTCACACCTTCCCATCACAACACGTTACTCCTCTTCTGAGAGTAGTTCTGTGTGCCACTGCTTTAAAAGCGATGTATTTCATGTCTCTGTTTAATGCAGTTTTAATCATAATAAATGCATGTGCAAACCATGTTGTACTGCAGCTCCTTCTTGCGCACAGGCATACAACAGGGTTGGGGATCCTGCAGCTAGCTGCAGAAACCGCTTCTCTTCTGCTCCTGAAAATAAGATGAAGTCATCCCCACCTTTTTATAACAGACGGCAAAACTCAAATGTAATGTAATCCTTAAGCTGCAGTGCTTACTGCTGTCACTGGCGGTGGCAAAAAGAACTATCTTCCCAGCACACATTTGAAAGGGAGGGAGGCATTTCCAGCGTTTACAGGTTCAGGGAGCTCACAACATGAAGCCATGGCTGGAGGATTTTAAATAGGAAGAAATTGCTGCAGCGCCTCCATGGGGTGGTGTAAAATAAGTGGGAGGGAAAGGATCATTTGGCATCTGAAGGTACGGGAGAAGCTATTTGAGGGAGGTAGCCATTGTTTGCACCCTGACCTGACAAATGAACCCATGCCAAGAGAAGACCCTGCCAGATCTACCAGCCTGTGCCTGGGCAAGGGGATGGTGAAGGAACTGGGTCTCTTCAGCCTGGAAAAAAGACAACCAAGGGAGGATCTTATCAACGCTTATAAATACTTAAAGGGTGGGTGTCAGGAGGATGGGGCCAGGCTCTTTTCAGTGGTGCCCAGTGACAGGACAAGGGGTAACAGGCACAAACTTGAACATAGGAAATCCCATCTAAACATGAGGAGGAACTTCTTTACTTGGAGGGTGGCAGAGCACTGGAACATGCTGCCCAGGGAGGTGGTGGAGTCTCCATCTCTGGAGACATTCAAAACCCTCCTGGACACGTTCCTGTGCAACCTGCCCTAGGTGACCCTGCTCTGGCAGGGGGGTTGGACTACATGATCTCCAGAGGTCCCTTCCAACCGCTACCATTCTGCAATTCCGCGATTCTGTGGTTCTGTGCGGCTCTCACACAGCAATCTCTGGATCTATGCTGGTCCAAGTGTGATGACGGCAAAGTCAATGCACTGAGCTGGGGGGTAGGTTTGGTGAGATACGTTACAGAAAGACTGAGGAGACCAACAATACTGATCAACTCCTTTCACGTATTTCCCTACAAGTTGTTTCCCACAGCGCACTAACTGATGTTTTGTCAAAGCCTGCCCCTAAGCCTACCTACCAAATGATGGGTCTTCCATCACTTCCCAAGAGATGGTCGTCCACAGTCAAACAGATCTTGCTGTCAAGAAGATTTCTTTTATATATTCAGCCTAATTTTTCCTATTCTTAATTTCAACCCATTACTCTTAGTTAAACCCACTCTTATTGTCCTAAATAATTCACCTCCCTCAGGAATTTATCTCTTCCATGTATTTGTAGGCTATTCTTTTGTCCCACTGTAGTCTTCACTTAGCGAAGATATCTATATTTAATTCTTTTAATCTCTCTTCATAAATTAGTCCCTCCAGCCAGTGAGGGGAAGGGCATATTTGAGACATTATTCAGTAGTGAGCTAGGATGCTCTGTTGCATGCTGGGGATATCGAGAGCATGGAAAATGCCTAGGGGAAGCCTAAACATTCATATTATTACTTTTTCTTTTTTTCCCCAAGTGTTTGAACTGCCATAGACAAAGTGATATTTCTGAAGGAGAAAAATATAACTAAAGATCTCTGTTTCATTCTCCCTTTTCTGTCCCACTGTTGTAAATGTCTGCATTGTCCTCATTTAATAATCTCCATCACCAACTGGCCAGCTCTTGCTTACAAGTTTCATGTTCCTTTACACCCTAACCTAGGATTTCTATATCTGAGTGAAAAGCAGAGATTCAAGACAGTCAACATAAAAATATGTTAAACTATATACAATAATAAATAGGTGCACTGATGCTGTGGCATGCTGGTGCTTTTTCCATGAGGCATGAAGAAGCTGCTTACTTAGGATAATTTGTATACTTGTGACAAAGTTATTGCTTTTCTAATGTACATAAATTCCCCATTAATTAGATAGCTCCACTGTCTTCTTTTCCTTCTTTTTCTTACTCTACTGACAGAATCAGACAATAGCTGCACTCTTGCCCTTCCCACCCCAAATTAATGACTTGGAGGATTCAGACTTATGAGTTAGATGCAAACTAATGACTGGTTTATTTGAACTGATGGTTTCCTTACTAAGGCAGTTTGTTTGACAGAACTGGTAGAACAGTCTCCTTATGAGAACGCTGTATAATTCTGTGTGTCTTACATTTGTTTGCTGCAAATCACTCTCTGTTCAATTAAGTTCTACATCTGAAGAAAATTAAGTGACTTATACCAGGAGACGAGGATGCTGTAGTCTTTGAACTTTTTTTTTTCTTAAAAAGTAGTAGCTGTATTTGTTGCTATATTTGTACCTCATGGCACTTTTCCTGTAAACACTCCTTTACCGCCAAGTGGAATTTTATACTAAAAGTTACATCCTACCACAATCTCAAGGCAACCATTAGTATTTGTTAAAGGGACTGTAATAATATTTGACTTTTGTGTTGAAAACAGATTTTCAATTACTTTAAATACAACCAAAGACTTGGAATGACTGGGTCTGTGCACTGGAATAATTTAAATATCTAAAGGATAAATGCAGAATCCAACACATGAACCAGTGCCCATAACTGGCTCTGATACTTCAGCAATTTATTTATTTTTTCTCTACAGCTGACTTACTTAATACCATAAAATGAATTCAGTACTTGCCAAAATGCCTATTGCAAAAAAAGTTGAACAATTCGTATTTGGGTCACACAAACCTGAAAAACATTAGAGACCAATAAATGATGTCTTCTGGAGGATGTGAAAATAAACAGACGGGCATGTTAATGTGAACCAACCCATTGGCTATTATTTTTTCTCTTTGCATTGTGGCAACACATAGGATCACTTTTGGTCATAAATGCTCTACGAGCATGAAAGCCCAAATAATACTTAACAGTTTTTACACTAAGGAAAGTAATTGGATTGGAGGAAGCTAGGGGGGTGTGTGCACATGTACAGGAAAAAAACCCCATCGGTGGCATGCACAAGGTGTCCTGCGAGTGCCTTCTTTTTCTCACGTATTCTTTCTCTTCCACCACAAAGTTCTTTGTCTGTTCAATGAAAGGAGCAATGGCTTAACGTGGCTGCCGGTGGCTATTTCCAGAGTTAGGAGATGCCCACAAAGAAGACTTCATCCACAAATTGCGAGAACCTTAGTTCCTTCCCTCTGGAGTCTCGGGGCCAAGCTCCTGGCATGGTATCCCCCCACCTCTGATGGCTTTGTTCCAGAAGCGCAAAGTGCACATTTACTTCTCTTGCTGTGTTTATGGGTCAACTTGTGTGCAAAATGCAAACAGACAGAGGCTGGAAAGTCTATTTTAATCTCTGGGTTTGTTATATTTTCTTCTTTCATCATACTACATTGCAAATTATTCTAGTTCTATTTCTCTGGTGTATTAAACTAGTGCATTGCCAAGTCTCGGCTCTCCATTCAGGTTCTGGCATCAAAGCCTTAGGCCAATTTTATTTCATTTGTATTTGCTGTCAGAGCAATGTCTTTATTCTAAAATGCCCTTCTCATATCAACTTCTCAGGTGGCTTGACAGAAGCAGAAAGTGTGAGGAAGAAAACCCTCCCCCACGCTGCAGTCTGCAGTATTGCTTTTATGTTTTCACCCTCTCTGAGGGGGGAAATGTGCAACACACATCAAGAAAATGGAGTTCAGGACGCCATTTAGCAATGAAGGGGATTTTTTTCTAATCTTAGCCAGGCACTTGACCTGTTCACACAGCCTTTTTGTCTTATTTATATGTGTGTGTGTATATAGTTATATATATATAAGTCTGTATGTGTATAGAAAGCGCATACACTTTAAAAAAACACTCATGCTGCTGTTGCTCTGGGCTAATTTATTTTCAACTGCGAGTGGCGCATTTACTCAACCACAAACAAAATTTTAGTAAAGGAGAGTGAAAATCTATCACGTCCAATTATGATGACAATGCAATGCCGTGCAGCTGAGGGTTAGACTGGGACCAGCCACGTTTTGCTTGTGGCCATCAAGGATTGCCATGGAGCTTGCTTTATGCGTGGGTAGAGAAGTGATTTAAACCGGATGACAGGAAGCCCAAATCATTTTGTCATATTAAAGACTGTCAAGGACCCACCTCAGGATGGAAGTGTTTGATGTCAAATATAACTCCAGAATTCGGCAAGGTAAGGACAGCTGTAAATGGGACATCTTGAACATCACAGGACAAGGGGAAGCATATGAAAAGTTTATCTTTTGGCATTGCACATTAAGCAGTAATCATCCTTGATAATAATAGGTTTTCATCTTCTATTTAATATTCCCTGTTGTGTCCGGCAAAGGACATCGCATTCTAATGATTTTTATTTGCCAAGCACAAATGTGTGCTGTCTGCAAAATCACATGCACTTAAACATATACAACCAAGCATTAGAAATCCACGTGCACACATAAACATCTGCCTGCAGCATCCGTGCATTGGTGACACTAAGGAGACTGAAATCCCTGGGTCGTGTACTTTTGCCAAGATCTTACCAAGCAGCGATGCAGCCCGTGGTACAAGAGGAACAGTGCAGTGTCGCCATCCCCCTCATACTCTGTTCTCAGAATTAACGATTCTCACCCCTTTAAAAATAACAGTTCTATGGGTTGCGCAAAATACAGACACCTTCCTAAGAACAAACACATGTATACATGTTTTGAAGGCTACTCCCCATTAAGTGCTTTGGTTTTGGAGAGTTTAATCTGTTTCCTCACTGGTTTAAGGCAGAACAATGGGTTTCTCAACTGAGAAATGTGCATGTTAAAAGCAGGGATCAGATGAGACCTCTGTACCAAAGCAATGAGTTTCACCAGGGCATTTGAAATAAATCTAATCTACAGAAATCATCGCTATGTTTAGGATCCCACAAAATGTTGTGCCTTAGGAATGGAGTATTTCAGAAAGCAGTTGAACAGTCCCAGTATTTCAACATCAACAGCCAGGAAAAAGAAACCTCAGTTCACTGTATTATTGCTAAGTGAATGCAGCTGACTGCTCCCTTCCAAGCGGTGATGATTCAAATTCCTCCAAAATTGTCACAACTTCCAGTAATGTTTTCATTTGACAGCCCTGGGTTAAACTTTTTCATTCATTCACTGTTTTCTCTGAAGATTTATGTCAAAATTAGGGGTGAGTAAAGCTTGCTTCTTTCTGTGATTTCTTCTGCTTTTCCCCACAGCTCTGCTTTATTCTTTGCTGGAAAAACAAGTCGAAGTGAAAGAAGAAGCAACAACAACAGAAAACAAAATTATCAAAGCAGGTCTCAGTAAAATAAAAATGGAAAAACTTGAAAGCTAAAGGTGATTTTTTTCCCATTTTGTCAAAGGCTTACTTTTTCCACAGCCCAAGGAAGAGCAAAAACCTCTCTGCAGTCTACCTAGATATTGCTGTCTGGGTGCATATTCATATTTCAGATACTATAATGACAGATGTGAGAGAAGAGAGATTTTTAGAGCAATTGGTTGAGAAAAACTATGGGAGTGAATCAAATTTTCTTTCTTTGGTTGTGCAGATAGGGAAATGTAGCATGCATTTATATTATTATCTCTTTATATATTATTCATACTATAATGTGTTTTGATTTGCTGCAAATTACAGAAGACTTAAAATACTAATTTTAAAAAACTTTCTGTGCCTGCCTCTCTCTCTGTCTCTCTCACTCACATGCACGTATTTTCTATACAATAACTCTCTCCAGTGATCATTAGAAGAATATACTCTCAGAGCTGGAAAGCCTGAGATGATGCACTGAAGGGCCACTCCTGCACCTACTTCTACCAGGGTCATACAGGGGTTGATAGCAATATTTTTCTGTTTCTTTTCTGCCCTCTATGCATTTCTGTGTTCTGTATTTAAGGCAATGTACTCAGGGTGAAATCTAGAAACCACAAATTTGTCTATGTCCATAGGAAAAATAATAACCTATGGACATTTCTTCACACATACAATATAGGAGCCAGAAGCCATAACTTTAAATGAATTCAGTATTACTATTTTACTCATGTCAGATCAAAAGTTTGAGAAACAGTATCTGGATAATGGAAGTTTATTGTTGTTATGATACAAATCAACAACCATATTAAGCCTAAAATCAGTTTACCACAAAGAAAACTCCCTATCTCCCGAGCATCCTGGTACACTCAAATGAAACATACCCATACCTGAGATTCCACATGAAAAGCAAAGTGTTTGGAAGTTAAACCAAATGAAATCTTGCTTCATTAATTCAAGCCCATCATGGAATGGTCTCTGCTAATGTCTGCATTTTAGTCAAGACTACTTTTGACATTTCTATAGGTACTAAAGAGGCAATGGGAGCAGTCTCATGGCCTACTTTATGAGAAGGAAGAGTTTTGGGGGAAGCAGGTATTCATAATTTGGACACAGAATTGCACAAAGGCAGATTTTTGGCAGGCAGAACAGCAACCAGGGTTACTGGTCTTACAAAATGCCTGGACAACATCTCAGCACTCTTGAGAAGCACCTCCCAAAACATTTGCTCTTCACCAGTTCTGCATATCTGAATGCTTCTGTTACAAGACAAATAAAGTGTTGTTGTGGGACTCAGTGGAGAAGCAAGATACCACAGGGCGTCATGAGCGATGGGAAAAGGAAATTGCCATGAGGATGGCACCTGGACAAGGGACAGAAGTTGGAGGGGTGCTGGGCCACTGGTAATGGCTGATGGGGAACGGCAGAGGTGAGTGCTTGAGGAAACACCCGGGAGTTCCTCAGCTGGGACCCAGCTTGAGACCAGGGTGATCCAGAAGTGCTATGTTTCTGAAGATTACAGGAGTGAGAACAGGAGTGAGAACAGAACTGAAGCCCACCAAAGGCGTAGGTGATCCCAGGGAAAGTCTTGGGACAACTATAGCCCAACGTGGAGCTCATACTAACACCATGGTCACCAGGTTTCTGTTCTGCCAGGAACTGTGCGTGCTTCCACACCAGACAAACCTGGTGTGCCTGAGTGCCCCAGAACCTGAGGAGTCAGCCCAACCAACGTGACCCTCTGCAGTGTTATCCAACAGCCTGGCCACCACTGCTACCACGGGGTTCCTGCAGCATGCACCAACCTCACTAGGGTTAAGAAAGGCAAAAAGCTCAGATAATGCTGCTGTTGCTTGGCCTGATTCTCCTACCAGGAAAAGAAGAGGCAGAACAAACACTGGTGAGTTTATCAGAAACAAGAGATGATTTATTGAGAAAGTGTTCCAACAATTACTTCTTTGAAGGAAGTTGGCACCTTGCCCCTTCAACAGTGCTGCTTACCATCCGCTCCAAAATTAGATAAGCAAATCCCTCCTGGCTTTTTCCCACCAGGAAGAGTGTCAGTCTACTCCATTCATGAACCCTGAACTCCAAGTACTTGATATAAACTGACAATCAATAGTCAATAGTATTGGCAGACCCACCCATCAAAGCTAATTGCACAACACTAAGCATCCAGTTTCAGTTCATCGTTGTGTAATTCAGTGCTATATTACTAGAGATATGAAGAAAGTTTCCATAGGAAGAGGGGTTGAAAAGAGCAGGACCTCTAGTTTAAAGAAGTAACAAAAACAGGGACTCACTAGCCTATGTGACACGGAACAATCTACTTTTGTTTTATCTACTGTTTCTCATAATGAAAGAACAAGAGATAGCTAAAAAAAAAATAAATTGAAAAGCATTCAACTGAAAACTGATAAAAGGATTTATTTATTTCTATACAACATGCAAGTAACTTCTGGAGCTAACTGTCAAGAGATATGACTGAAGAAAAAAATCAGTAGGATTAGGAATTTATCTGGATATTAAGAATATATATCATTACAAAACTAACTTGCCAAGCTGTGCTTTTTTTCTCCTGAAGTTAGTAAACATAACCAACAACTTTGTTGAAAATTCCTGGAGCGTTTTGAGGTGGTCAATGTGACGATTTAAAGGGACTCATTGAAAATCACTGAAAAATCACAACCATATCCCACTTGCTGTCTCACAATTCTACCTTACTGACAATCTAAGTCAAATAAGTAGCTGATAAACAAAACAGGCTGGGAAACCAATTTGTTGACAAATACTGTAATGTTCAGGTTTTGCGCTTACAGTTCATTAGCACAGCAATCGCTAGGTTTCCTGATTTCCTGTCCCATCTGTGTCTCCTAAAAGTGTGGACAGGCAGTGTAGTCCCTGTAGGCAAAGATTTTAATTTGAGTTTTCTGAGATGTAGTTCATTCTTATGAATAAATACCGGGTATTTCCTGAGCATAGGAGAAGGATTGGAATAAGGTTCAACAGAGAAGCGTGAAGGTCTTGGTCTGCCTTGCTGTCACCAGAAATCAGAATTGAACCCCAATACATTCAGTATTAGGATTATACAGGCTTCTGACTCCAGTGCCACCTTCGTTCAGGAAGTCCCAGCGTAGTTTAACTTGTCTTTCTAATAAGATTGTTGGCTGACAGGTCCTACAGTTTCACCTTTGCAAATGTGTGCAAAATTTATCTTCCAGCCTTGAACTGACTTCATCCTAAACCCATGAGGTGAGCTACTGCATGTCTAACTGATTTAAATTCAAAGTCAACAGGATGTATCAACTTCTGCAATCTGCATCTGATGGCTCACACTTCCAAAACATAACACCTTTGAGACACGGGTTAAAAATGGAGGAAGCTATTGCAAAATACGCACTGCAGTTCATTTTACATGCCTAAGCCTGTGAAATACCTTCTTTAATCTACCTCACACTTTTTGTCAAACAGTTCTACCAGATTTGTTAAAAAACAGATATGCAAATTTTAGGTAGAAAGGAGACTTTTTTCAGGAAATTGAACATAAGGGGTATCAAAATGAGACTTGATTGTAAAAAGACATTAATTCCACTGCAACTGCTTCATAATTCAGAGTATTAGATTAATGCTTTATGAGCACATTATCTACAAGTTAATGTAAATGCTGTAACAAACTGAAATTCAGAGATAGGGTCTGTTCGCAGGTTTGGCTTGGACCCTGTTCCACAGAGGCTTTTTTAATCAGCGCAGAAAGTTTAGTCTAACCTTTGCCAGTCAGTTCAAGGTAGAGAAGCTTCCCGAAAGACGACAGAAATGCCTTTCATGCCTGCAGACACCTAGCAGCTCCCTCCGCTCTAGCCATAGGGCTGGGTCAGACCTTCCCGCCTCACCTCATCATCGCTGATGTGCCAGACCACCCGGGCCACCACAGAGGCATCGCTGCCGTGGGTGCAAGAGCAAGCCCAGCTGAAAAGCAGCCTGCATCTGTCAGACGGAAAGAATCACAAGCCAAAGCCCTGTACTGGCTGTCAATGCGCCCCCCCCAAAGCACTGCGAGACACACACACACACTTCACAACGCAACGGCGGCGACACATCAGTCCCATGCTTTGCCCTCCGTCCCAGCCATGCCAGCCGGAGCTCGCCACCTTCCCACCCCGCGTCCTTTTCCTTTTGCACAGCCCAGCACGCACGAGAAGAACAGCTGAATCAGGAACAAGGCAGACAATTGCCTTTTAGCAACGTTACAAATGTTAAGCTAAACAAACTAACGAACAAAAACCCGGCGCGGCGGTAACAGTGATGAAGCCACGGCAGTTTATCATAATCCCATCTAGAGAGACAGGGAATTTTTGTCAATGTGTTTCATGCTCAGAAAATGTACTGCTCAGCGCTTTGACACTGTACTAGCCACACACAATTTCTTTTATTGGGGGAAGGTTCTCTTATTTAAAAGCGCACACTTTGGATCCGTATCCGTGTCCTCCCATACAGACTTCCTGGCTCATTCAAATGGGGACACGTGGCTGTGCCCACATAAATACAGTGCCCTGGGAGAAAGGGCCAAGTATATGGGCAGAAGTCTTTGAGGTGATTTTCAAGGACACTTACGAGATAGGGTATTAGGGAACATTTCTGAGGAATTTATTCACTGCAAACCCTTAGAGGTTTGGCACAGAGACATGTAATTATATCCCATAACAGATTACCAGTGGAGACAAGTATTGGGCCTCCACCAGTGACCAATATGAGCAGTCCCAATGGCATGGCAAAGCAATTTATACTATGTAGTTATGAAATAACTTACCCACTTGAAAAATGTCTTCTGAAGCTAGATAGTGGGTCTCTGAGTTATGCCATGGAGCATTAGGGTTTATGTCACTGACAAATTAAATCATCTCTGATACTGTGCAGAGTGCAGCTCTCCTTCCACTTCAGGCATCCTCTGGGTCACACACCTCTGTGAGAACTACAAGTCTCTGGTCTACTCTAGATTTCACCCATTTTACCTTCTCTCTCCAAGGTTATCTTTCCATATCTCTAACAACTTCCACAGCCGACTTCAATCCTTTCATATTGCAGATCCTTTCAACTCTCATCTCAAGCTTTTTTTTTTCTTGATTAGATGAACTGAAAAGTTTTGCAAGATAGACTAACTTTCCTTCTCTGGCTGAAGGCACTATAATTACACAAGGGGGGGTTGATTTTTTTAGACCCATGGACTCTAACCCATTACTTGCATTATTTTTTTCTGGAGACCCCACTACCACCTCTGATTTACTCAAGCTATTTCCATGGATGTCCTTCACTATTTTTCACTATTTATATTTGGCTTTGAGCAATCTACCCACCTGAATTAATCAAGTTACCCTGAAGTTCTTCAGTTTTCAGGAGCTTTGAATACCCTCAACATTTGTTCAAATCTTGTTAGGAGATTAATGAAAACATTAAGTATCATCTCTCAAGAAAAGAGCGTTAAGCAACACATTCGCATGGAGGAAGTACCTACAAGAGTCTAAAGGCAACAAAACCTGTACTCAGTCTCAAGACAAGTTTAGCAGTGTCAAAGGCAGGCTTATTGCCCACTTTCAATTTTCTTCCAGTATCTGTAGCTCCTGTAAACCCATCTTGTGATATAGTTCTATCAGTTCCTGGTAATTAATAATTTTAACCTCTTATGGAAGCTATTTTGTGTTCACTTTTGCTGAACTTGCAAAGTTCTTCCACTCTCCAATAGTTCGAATGAACGGAAAGGCCTTATTGTGCTGCTGTGCAGGGAAACACCGTGATGGCGGGGATTGGGCCAAAGGGTGGAAAAAGCCGAGAGCGTGGCCTTTACTCGGCAATAAAGCAGCATTAACTCTCAAGCAAGCAGCATTAACTCCCCAGAAATCCCTCGATACCTTCCCGAGAGCACTGTGGGACCACAAGGGTGAAGCCCTGAGGACGGAGCTGCCTTCGGCGGCACGGCTAACAGCCTGCCACAGAAATACTTATGTGAGATAGCCGTAGCCTTTAGAATCGGATAAGAAAGAATAGAAGGGAAATGGTGTAAAATGTCACATCCAGACAAGAGAACAAAACAAAGGGATTTTTTTTCCCCCCTTACAGCAGGAAAAAAGTATTCACAGGAGCTTCTTATCCCTNAACGCCGCATCAGCAGGGAGATTAGGCTGTCAGCCTCCAGAGCACTTCCCTGCGAGGGAGCAGATAAGAGGGAAAAGGTGAATGGGAACACTTGTCACAGCAGATGGCGGCTTTGATTTGCAGAAGAAAGCGGAGGGGGGTGTGGCGGGGGGGGGAGGGAAAAAAGGGNTGCTGCTGTGCAGGGAAACACCGTGATGGCGGGGATTGGGCCAAAGGGTGGAAAAAGCCGAGAGCGTGGCCTTTACTCGGCAATAAAGCAGCATTAACTCTCAAGCAAGCAGCATTAACTCCCCAGAAATCCCTCGATACCTTCCCGAGAGCACTGTGGGACCACAAGGGTGAAGCCCTGAGGACGGAGCTGCCTTCGGCGGCACGGCTAACAGCCTGCCACAGAAATACTTATGTGAGATAGCCGTAGCCTTTAGAATCGGATAAGAAAGAATAGAAGGGAAATGGTGTAAAATGTCACATCCAGACAAGAGAACAAAACAAAGGGATTTTTTTTCCCCCCTTACAGCAGGAAAAAAGTATTCACAGGAGCTTCTTATCCCTTCCTCTTTCATTTTTTTTTTTTTCCTTCTCGGGTTTCTTTCATGCAGGGAAATAATTCTCTCTCTGTTGACACCTATGCAACCACAGACGTGTCAGCATGAGCTGACTGGGTAGAAAAGAAAAAAATATTTACCCCCAGCATTTCTGCGATCTGCTGCATTGCCATTACTGCCGTGATTTACCGGGGCCCGTTACATGTTTTAGCTTCAGCTTCTCAGTCACCCAAATGATTTCCTCTCAGCAAAGGAGAAATGCCAGTGAGCTGCGCAAGTTTGCGGGAAAGGGGGCGAAGGGGAAAACAAGCAAGGTTCACACCCACCAGCATCCGCCTCAAAAATGGGAGCAATGCAGCGGGGGGGGCAAACACCTGGAGATGGATGCTGAGAGATGCTGGGGAAGGGTGGGATACCCTGGGGGTAGGAAGCAACTCCATCCCACCTCCTCACCCCTTACCCCAGCAGCCCCGGCTCCCCACCAG
>VXBO01010815.1:794948-811537 GCA_013400135.1 Rhinoptilus africanus | reverse complement strand
CTTCTTCTTCCCATTGCTGACCTGGTATGAGTTGTTCTTCATAGCCGTGAGTCTACGGTGGCTGGTTCAAACCAGGGGCACAGACACCCCATAGAACTTCTCCACCTGCAGAGGGTTTCCTTTTCTGCCAACATACCATGGCTGTGCCTCCATCAGCTGTGATGGCCTTTTGTCCTTCTGCTTCAGGGCAAGAGTTGACCCTGCACCTTTTTGTGCTACAGCGTGGCATTTCCTCACTGTAAAACTCCTCCACATTTTGCAGATTACATCTCAAATTCATAGGGGTGGACTCTGGGGAGAGTGCCAGGAGGCTGCACAGCCATGTCAGGGGATTGAGGAACACATCCCACACTCACCAGGGCCAGCAACAGGCAACACAGGCATCCTCCTCTCTCCCAGCCGTACATCTCCACCTGACATAAACCACCATCATGTCTAAGAGCGCTAGCCACAGGCAAGGCTCGCATTGTGGCATGCACTGTATAAGCACAGCACAAGAGAATGGCCTGACTACAGAGAAATGAGGCCCAGTGGGAGAAAAAAGACCCCAGGCAAATGCAGACAGGAAGGAAATAAGAGGAAAGAACAGGAAAATAGTAGTCAGCTGGACAGGCAGTCACTCCAGCACACCCACAAGCAGTTGTCCAGGCTTTTATAGATACCATTATAAAGGATAGTCTCAAGGAGGTTTGGACAGTGATAATAAGGCAAGTTTGGATTTGGCTGCAGGGGATGTATCTTGAGCACAAAAGGCAGCAGGAAACAAAACAGAGAGACACTTGTTTGAAACTTTAACAAGGCAACAGGGAAGAAAACACAGAGACCCTTGTTTGAAAATTTAACAAACGAGCAATAGAGACCAGAAAATTGCCTGACTGGAGGTGGAAATAGACATTTCATGAGTATGCAAGAGATGGTGGTGGCCCAGTGGTATACCAGCTGGGGAATCTAGCCTTGAAAACTAAGATGTGGAACTGATGTTCAATGCAGCATGGGAAGGCAAGCAAATGGAGGGAATCCCTCAAGGCAGACCGGCATGATCAATGCAACAAGCCATAGAAAACATGGATCAAGTGATTTGATGTGTTGGGACATGTGGGTAGGTAGGTGACCTGGTAGACAGCATGCCCCCAAAGTTTCACACAGCTCCAAACCAGAATTTTAAAATCAAGACTACCACATTCTTTATGCAGACAATTACTCTGACACTATTGCATCGGTTTTCTCCTAGGCATAAATATGAACTAGCAGACCTGAAGCAAGATGTATTTGGTGCTAGGAACAAAATCAAAGCTGAACAAAATCGAAGCTGGTATCATGTGAGCAGAAACCTGAAGTGTGAGTGTCCCCTGCCATTGTACCAGAGAGGGCACTGTGCAAACTGCCTCCCAGAGCTCTCTCCATGCTGCTTTCTCTCAGTGTCTCAAGATCAAATGTGCACAGTTCACTAGTAAAAGACCATTATTTCAACTGTCAGCAGCAGCTTCAGCCTGTGCTGCCATTCTGTCTTACCACTAAGAACCAAAGCCATCCAATTTGAAAAGAGCTGACAGTCCTCAGGATGTTGGGTGTGCCGGAACAAAATCAAGCAACCACGCTGGGCTGGCTATTTAGCTCTTGCTGGATGAAAAGAAGTATAACCTCCATTTCAGTTAGCACAGTGCGCAAACATACCTTTAAACCAAACCTTTCACATCTGGCTGATATAATAAGGTGGATTTCTACACTGCCAATCCTAATGTACAATCATTCTCAAACAAATGGAATCTGTTCCCCATGTGAATTTGTCCCAGTTACCACGTTTGTTGTTTTATTGATAAAACTCCTCTTAGCTAATGAATGCCTGGCATTAGATTACATTGTGGTCTAAACTCTGAGGTGAAGTGATTTTACTTATTCACCCGCAGAAGCATAATTGCTCTGTTCCCCTCAAGAAACAGCACCGGCTGCACCGTCACACAGCTCCAGGGCAATGCGTTGCTCCAGGATGCCTCAGCAGAGAGGAGTCACTTCAGAAGAGTTACACCAACCTAAAACCCGAGCGGTGCAGGGGCAGGTCAGACTCACTGGGTTCATGATAATGCAGTTGTCATCTTTTCATTTAATCAGTCTGTTGGTATCCTTTCCATGTATCAGGCACTCCCAGCACATCATACTTGGGCTCTCAGATTGGTGTGACTCTTGGCCAACAGCAAAGCTCCAACCTCAGTTTCCCACTTTGAGCCACCATTTTCCTCCCAAAATTTCCCTCAGAAAAGTCTCTGAAGTATTCCTCACTTCTGTAACTAGGGCTAAAATTCGCCACACTTCTGAATCCTGGATGCAATAAACCTAGCAGGCCTCAAATAGCTTTTGTTCACTGCAGCAAGGAGATGACCACCTTTGAGACAAACTTTAGAGAGAGTCTTCCATAACAGGGCTTATGTCCTTATATTCTGCACCCACCTAGTTTATGGTCAAGAAGTTCTGACCTGTGACTAAGAAATTGCATGCATTTTGGGCTATTAGAGGGTTATTTAATTGCTTTTTTCACAGATGGGTTGTGATACTCACAAAGGAACCATCACAGTGCTGGAAAACAATGCCATCAAAATGCTCATGATGTTCAGCTCTGTGACTCCTATTTCATGGGACTTCAGGTTTTGCAGACATTTGGCTTTCTCAGGCTCAGTCCAAATCCAGGTTTTGGAAGACAAGAGCTGACTGCCCATGAAATCAAAACGATAATGGTGGCAGGAAATAATTGGGGGAGATGGCAAAAGTGATGCTTGCCGTCTGGATGGAGGGAAGCCTCGCCCTTTGCTGCCCGGCTGGAGAAGGCCTTCTGGATTTCCAGATGCTTTTGAATGTTCCAGTGGCAGCAGGAGCTACGAGTGTTTATTTCCCTTTCTCCTATCTGCTTGGTGAGGAGATTTCAACCTCTTGTCCTGTTGGACTGTGTCGCCATTGTCTGTGCTTTTCTCATCTCCAGACTGGATCGCTGCCATGTGGTCTGCTCAGCACTACGTCTGAGGACCACTCAGAAACTTCAGCTAATTGCAGCATGCAGCTGCCTGCTTACATATCCACATTTCAGACACAAACCATAGAGCGCAGATGGTACACAGGCTGCGCCAATTTTCAGTTCATTTCCAGGTGCAATTCAGGCCTTAGTTTCTAAATCTCCTTGTGATTTGAACCTGCCTGTCCCCCAGAGACTACCTCTGCCTGCGAAGGCTAGGTCCGCCGCTGAGATGAGCCGAGGCATTCGAACTGACAGTCCCTCGAGCAGCGCACTTTGGAAATGGCTTTTTTTCCCATCAGAAGAAGGCCCACAGCTCTTGTATTCGCTTCCTTGTGTGGTGAACCTTCAGGGCACGTTGCGAAACTTGTCTCTGTTGTTAAGCTTTAGTTTAATATATTGGGGTGGGCTGAGAAGGGAGGTTTTGATGAGGACACTTTTACTTTCATTGTTGTCATGGCAGTATAATTCAGTAGGGGATATGAGTTTTGATTTGTTTTTGTTTTAACTGCAGCTAATGCAATCTAAGATTGCGCACAGCGTAAATGAAATCAAATAAATAATTACAATTGCTTCAGGCCAGTGCTGTTTACTGGAGAGCCAGGGAAGGAAAGACAAGAGTAGAGTATTGCTGCACTGGAAAGAATTAAGTAGGTATGTCCAAACGAAAGGGAGTAGGCCAGGTTACCTCCCGTAGCTCTTGCTACGGCATGCCACTGATTAGTTTCTTCGCAAGGGGCTTCTTGAGGCCTGATGTGTCCTTCAAGCTCATATTGAGATTTCACTGCAATATGTGACTGTCATTGGTCTGTAGAGGAAAGGACAGAGATATTGACCACTGTTAAAAAAAAAAAAAACAAAAAAACCCAAACAAAAAAACCCAAGCAACAAGAAGAAAGCATGGAGTACAATCACAAGCCACAACAGCATTAGATCTCAAAGACCCCTTTGTCAAAGAATTATTCTACTTTTCCTTTTCTTCTGATTTTAGTCCCCCTCCCCACACTCCCTTTGTGTGGCTGTCTCTGCTCATTTTCTCAGGTTCTTTTCAGCTGGGTTCATACACTGCAGATTTGAACTGAGACGTCAAACTGAATAATACCTCCAGAGAAGAAATGAAAACACCTAGAAAAAAGAGAGGCAGATTGCTGAAAATAACCAAAGGTCTCCGATGATATAGCTGATTCTGTCTAAAGGCACACGTATGTACATCTATACACACATAGGTAAACAGATCATGATTGCAAAAAGCATTTCTTTGTGTATATCCACAGTCTGGAAACACATCTGTTCCTTTTATGGACAATTTTATCCCTCCTAGCTAAAGATCTGTGTGTATTTCTATTTAATAAACCAGCCACAATTCATGGTCAGTTTTGGTTATGCAATGACAATTGCAGACCTTCAGTTCCTGTGGCCATGTGTGGCAGAGAAGACTTCTTGCCTAGAGCTCACAGGACAAAATTATGGACAAAACATCCTACAGAACTCACCTCAAGACTCAGGAAAGGAGAGAAACCCAGCTTCCCAAAGCATCTAACCAGGAGACGTCAGCCTTTTGGAACTGTGCTTTCTTTACCTGTAGAAAAACTATGTTGAGGCAGTGTTGCTCTCCAGTGGTGTAAAGGGGACTGAAAGCTGGCTCATACAGGCAGCAGAGGGGTGTTTTTTCCTAGGATGGGGATTGGCATAGTGCTGGAAGAAACAGTTTTATACCATCTGCTTCCCCCCCTGGTTCAGAGGAGAGGCAAAGGACAAGAATGCCATGCACCATTCTTGGCAGCATGATTTACAGATCTACCAATTTAAACCCTTGCCAGTAAAGCATTTATATTGCTAGATCGTCCTGTCTTCTATCATCACGTACATGGCTGTGTCTGTGACCACACAGATACAGGAAGGTATAGGTATGTATCCATAGGTTGACACGTTTGTGCTTCAGGCCTTTTTAATTTTTGTGGGGGTTGAGTAACACCAGTTTTCTATTATTATTTATGGGTTCATTGTTTTTTTTAACTTGATTCTCTTGTTAGCTCTTTTTAAATACTGAAAAATTCCTTAGTGGCATTATCTAAAGAGCTCTTGCAACATGCACGTAGTCTTTGGCTAGCCTTCAGCTATAAAGAGATGACTTAAAAGGACTTTAAAAATCACCTGTCTGGCTCTCAGTCGTGTTTAAAGCTCTGTTTCACGACACATTTGTAACTGAGTCCCCATCCCAGACTAGATCTGTTCCTTCCTTTGTCAGAAACTTTCCCCACAACAACCATAAGCCTATGGGAAACACATACACTGCAAGCACTCCCGTAGCTCACCTACACCATATAAAAGGGACTGACATATGGTATAATGCTCATCAAGATGAGCGATGAGTACAATGAACTTACTGAGCGCACAATCCATTGCCACTGTCATAAAGTCGTCATCAATAATCTTGTCTTCAACAAGTTCTTCCTTACAGGCAGTTTCAAAGTTGGTTTGCTCTTCAAACTCTAAAAGAGGTCTGTGTTTATCACTCTTTTTATAGGTGCAGCTCTCAGCCCTGTGGGACAAACGTGATGCCACTAACTCAAACGCACTCATTCATAAGCTCATGGCCTACGAATCCAGAACTCCATGGGAGGAAAGGAAGCAAAAAACCACTGCAGGCTGGGCTTGTTATGTCAAAAGCAGGAAACCAGCTCTAGTTTTTGCAATCAGATCTCATCTTGGTCCTACAACCTTCTGTGAAGACTTCCACAGCAAAATCCATGAGGAGAACAAAGGCAAGAGGTATTTCCTGCACTGAGAGGACTAGCATCTGCACAACACGGAGGACTACAGCTGGGAAATGACATATTCCTACCTGAAAAAGTCATTTTGGGTGCTACCTGAGTCAACCTCATTCAAAAAGTTTAATTGGAGAGGCAGATGAACAACCCCAGGCTGTTGTTTGAGAGTGAATCTCAAAGTCACATTGCATCTCACTAGGTGTCAGGAGAGCACAAGGCAGGTTAGGACAGGAGGCTCTCCTGGGGGGAGAGGATGCCGCTTGCGGTGCAAGTA
This sequence comes from Rhinoptilus africanus, assembly GCA_013400135.1. Lineage (NCBI taxonomy): Eukaryota > Metazoa > Chordata > Aves > Charadriiformes > Glareolidae > Rhinoptilus > Rhinoptilus africanus. The sequence goes on along the minus strand of VXBO01010815.1, from coordinate 805,491 downwards.
GCCTCGTGCCCCTCGACTTGACAAAGCCATATTCCTGCGCCACAGACCCTGGCTGCCACAGCTGAGCCAGAACAAAAATGGACTGCCCCCGGTGAAAATCTTATAGCCTTGGCAGGAGAGGACCTTGTCTGGAGGTTGGTATGAGTCAATTGTAAGGGGCTTTTTTGTGCATACATATGTGTGTGTGTGTGCACATTAACGGAGTATGCTGTCAGGGACTGATTTTCAATGATGCAAGTCTCCTCTAACTGATAACACTCTAAATAACAGGTGAGTGACTCCTGGCGAGAAGGAGATTGTCTGACCTCATTGTTTGCCTTTTTTTCCCCCTCTTTGTTCTTCACAAATAAAGGTTTTTTAATAAACTGAAAGGTCCTCCGCTCCTGCCTCATGATAAAATGAAAGGAACCAGTGAGGTATGGTACAACGTGGCAGCAAAAAAAGAGAAGCTCATCAGAAAATAACAAAGGTGCAAGTTAAAGATAAGGCAGCTGTCAGAGATTAATCCTGCTGGCCTGATTGTTTTCTTTAATACCAAGGCCTGCAATAGCAAGCGATAAGTTTGCTGAGTAATTTGGTTTTTGGTGAGGAAATAAAATTCAGGTAGGCCTCATAATTGATTTCCTTTTCTTTAGTTTTCTAAACATTAAACAAAACAAAAAAAACCCCCTACCTCTGCTTTGACTACACTTTCCTTTTTTCAGATGTGCTCCAAGGCTGGGAGCTTCCCTCCAAGCCAGGTCTGCGGGAAGATAACTCAGGGGGCAAAAGCACCCTCTCCTTCTACAGCGACCTCCTGGGAATACTTTTGTTTCACCCTAAACAGTAGCTGCAGCTCTTCAACATGATTAATTCTGCCTGATGTTGGCTTCATTTTACAGTCCAAAAGTGAGCAAAACGTGAGGTGGTGGGAAAACCAGATTTGAAAAGAAAGACGGTGCTGCGTGTCACCTGTGGGTTACGGCAGTACCAAATGATGGTGTTGATCACTGCCTGTGGAGGAAGCAGCACAGAAGGATGGTGTGGTCCTCATCAGGCTTGAGAAAAATCATTGCTGTCAAGCCATGGAGGCCATCCGAGGGTGTCACTGGCTGGGGCGCACCCTCAGCTCACCGCAATGGCACAGTGGGGCCCTCGTCTCGTCCCTGTCCCTGGACGGGGGAAGAGTAGCGAGCAGGAGAGATTATCTACCATGTTGTGCTGGTGAAAAAGCACTCCCCACACAAACCTTCCTCATTTTGGGGTGCATGCAGCCAGCCATGGGGAGCCCGGGCACTCCACAGGCAGCAGCTGTGGGAGGAAACCAGAAAGAAAAGAAGTTGAGGGAGGAAAACCTTTTCAAATCAGGGAGTCTGTAGCAATGAGGCAGAGCTGCTCTCAAGTAAGAAGATGACCCTGAGAGAGAGAGACTGTGGGTGTGGGTGCACATCCACGTGTGTGTGGGTGCACATGTGTGCGTGTTTGTGGTGCGTGCACACAGGAGGCAGCAGCAGCAGAGCCTTATTTATTGTGACAAAATTAACAGCCCCCAGGATGCTCATCCAGCAGCTAATTTCTCATCTTATCTATTATGTGAATGAGATGGGAAAATAGTTTCCTGTTTTTCACAGATATCACTAACATGAAAGATACAGAGTGAATTCCCTTGAAAGCCGTGCAGTCAGATCCAGCCACAGACTCATTTGTTTCAATGGAAGGAATTAATGCAGTCAGGGCTGCCCATTGATGGGAAACAAGTCCATAAAGCTCTCTATAGAAGCAAATGTGCTGCCACCACCTCCAAAACGGATGAAGAGCTTGGTGGACAATTTCTCCCCCTGCATTGATAGCACTCACGCAGACATAGGCTTGTGCCCCACACAAGCTAACACATTTAAACCTTTTTGTTTCCCTTATTCAAAACAAGTATTTCCGGTGTTACAATACAGCACTGGTTCTACATGAAAAGGGCAATCTGTACCATGGGTTTACCCACAGTGAAGGGATCCTTTGCCTCTAGGGACCTTCTACAGGTCTTATACCAGGTGTAAGAGTGAGAAGTGATGGATGTGCTGAGCCACCAGTCCCCAGAGACCTGAGTTTAGGTTCATGCTTTGGAAAAAGTCCCACATTAGGGGCAAACAGAGAGCCTGGACAAGCTGTATTAAAGCCAGGCTGCCATGAAAGAAGGCCCTACATCTCTTTTAAAGTATAGACTCACAGGAAGGGGTGGGTGTCAGGAGGATGGGTCCAGGCTCTTTTCAGTGATGCCCAGTGACAGGACAAGGGGTAACAGGCACAAACTTGAACATAGGAAGTTCCACCTAAACACGAGAAGGAACTTCCTTACTTTGAGGGTGGCAGAGCACTGGAAGAGGCTGCCCAGAGAGGGGGTGGAGTCTCCGTCTCTGTCGACATTCAACACCCTCCTGGACGCGTTCCTGTGTAACCTGCTCTAAGGTGGCCCTGCTCTGGCAGGGGGCTGGACTAGGTGATCTCCAGAGGTCCCTGCCAACCCCAGCTATGCAGGTGTGTCACAGAGTGGAAAGTGCAATTCCCGTTAACGATTTCTGGCCGTTTCTGACAATTTGAGGTTCTTTTTTCACCTCTTTACTTTTCCCAGCAGAGGGAGCACTGGGGCTTGGATGAAAATGAAGGGGAGGAGGTACCAGTCTCATGGCAGAAATCAGGCAAAATCTGGGTAAACCTGGCAGTGACCCCAGCACAGTGTCCTCTTCCCTGAAAACAGGTCCCACGGCCCTGGCATCCAGCGGCATGAGGGAACTACAGCTTTGCAGGCATAGGAGGAGGAGGTGATAGAGGCTGCAGGCACCAGGCATCCTGGCCACGGCAGTCGTGTTGCTGGGGATGGGCTGCCTGCCTGGGGTGGGCTCTTCTGGGGTTGCTGCTCCTGTTGAGGCTCTCGCAACCAGCATGAAGCCTTACAGCCACAAAAGCCACCTCCTCACAACCGCCATTCCCCTAGCTTGGAGAGGCCAAAGCTCTGAGAGGCAGTGACCCTTAAAAGGCCTCCTTTTGCTTCTTTTTCCTCCTTCAAAGGCACAAATGGGAGTAAGGGGGAAAGAGAGGTCCCAGCATCCTTGTGGACAGGAGATCTTCTCAAAGGGCAGTCCAGTCACAGTCCCTGGTTGGAGGGGGAATGGGGCTGGACGTGGAGTGTCACTTTTGACTGTATCAAGGTAGGACATGCACAGCTGCATGGCACCATACACAGATGCCCCTCTCTCAGCCAAAGGCGATGGTCCATGACCTCTGCTCCCAGTATCTCCACCTGCTTCCCTCCTTTTAAATTTTGGCTCTTGCCCCTCCTGCTTTTTTTTATTCCTGACCCTAGAGACAGCCGGAGCTTACCGCCCTCCCTGAGCACCTCCTGCAGGATGCAGTGCATCTTCTGACCTGTCCTAGCTGGGGGGAGAGGGAGAGCCACCCGTCCCCTGCGGTGAGATTAGGGTTTGACCCACAGGCCAAGTGACGTACAAGTGGGGCTGGCATCCCTGACTGCTGCCTTCTCATTGCTAGTGGCTGAGGGATCCAGATGACACCCAGCATCAGAGACTGTATGGTACTGGGTAAANGAAAGCTGGTGAGGGACTTTTTAGGATGTTGGGTAATGGTAGGATTAGGGGGAATGGATTAAAACTAGAGATGGGTCGATTCAGAATGGACATTAGGAAGAAATTCTTCACCATGAGGGTGGTGAGACACTGGAAGAGGTTGCTTGAAGAGATTGCTTAAAGAGGTAATGGAAGCCCCATCCCTGGCAGTTTTTAAGGCCAGGCTGGATGGGGCTTTGAGCAGCCTCGTCTAGTGGGAGGTGTCCCTGCACAGGGCAGGGGGTTGGAACTAGATGGTCTTTAAGGTCTCTTCCAACCCAAACCATTTTATGAATCTATATCTTGCAAAAGGGAGAATGAGGAGGAGAAGTGGGAAGGAGAGGAAGAGAAAGCTGAAGAAGGTTGAAAGAAATGAGAAGAGACAACTCTGGTACTTCAGCACGGTAAAAAGGGATGCTTCAGTTACACTGCAGCAAGGCACTAGGGTAGGAGAAATGAAAATAAATTCAGCCTACAGTCCTAATGAAGTAAATTCCAGAGTGGGCTAAGACCTTAACTGATATAAATGAGGATCATTATCTTCACTCTGCTATTGTGCTCAGCACAGGGCAAGGAGTGTGGAGTTAGGAGGGGACAACCAGGGGTGTGACGGTGTGAAGTACAGCCCTGCCACCCTGCTGCTGTCCCGTGACAAGGACACTCATGTGAAGGGCCAGCGACAGTGCAAGCCATGCAGGCTGTCTGCAAGCCTCAGCCATCCCAGGGCTTACCCCAGCTTTTGGTCGGGTCAGGAGAAGGGTTTCTGGATATCAGGCTGGCAGAAGTGGTGAATCTCCAGAGGGAGAGGGTGTTAGCGGCTTTGTGTTGTTCCCAGGACACTGGCAGCATCAGCCACCCACTGGGGAGGCTTGTTTGGCCTCAGCCATCTTCCTCTCCCTGGCAGCGCTCACTTGGGCTGTTGGGGTCAGCCCTTGCCATCCCGGAGGCTGGGTTGAGCACTGGGAGATAAGAAAGAGCAAGTACAAAGCAAAGCGCTTCTCACCTGCCCCTGACGGCTTATTGCCAACCTCCAGGGTGAGTGAGGTGGGCACAGGTTTGATGCCTCTTGCTGTTACAGAAAAAAGATGACGCTATGCCCTGGTATGAAGCAGAGCAGCACATCTGCTCTGCAAGTTGAGCCCTGGGAACAAACCTCCGCCTTCATCCCGCCTGCAGGACACAGGCTCTTCAGTGCAGCCAGAGAGTGGTTTAAGCTGCCCGTTGCCCCTGCACGTGTCCCAGATGGGCTCACCTGGGAAGCCACCTCTCCTCACCAGCCATACAACTCCTCCTGACAGCACGTCCCACAGACCTGTGATTTATGTGGCATGGAACTCGCCACTACCAGAAATTAAAATGACCTCAAAATTCACTATATTCAATACTAAACCTAGAGGCTTGCTGCCCCATCTGCTAACCTTATCTTCTTCTGACCCCTCCTTCAGCTCTTTCCATGCTCCTCTCAGAAGGAGTGATGAAAGGGATGTGATAATATGGCAGGAGCCCTCTCTTGGTGCTCGCCATCACCGTATCTACATGTTCAATATATCATATTTAATACTGACATCATAAATCCTTCCAGGCTTGGCTCAGGCAGGTATGACACCTAAGTAGGCAGCAACTTACACAGTTGCTCAGCATTTACCCCTAATGAGAAGAGCTGGAGCACAAATAGGTCTGAGAAAATAAAGACACAATAAGACAAATCCACTGTGGCATTAAATCAAACACTTGACAGGATGTTGCCTTTAACATTTCTCTAAGACCCAGGCAAAAGCTTCGCATCCAGAATGGATGAAGACATGTACCTCACATGAGCAGCTCTGCTGCAGGTGCAGAGTAGTGGCAATAGAATTTAAGAGTGAATTTCTAATGAAAAACAGAAGGCTTTACCCAATTTAATATTTTTAGCAACGATCTCAATAAAATTCCCATTAAAAAGATACTGGAATCAAATAAAAATGAGTTAGGCGTTTTCATCCCAGATCATCTTGGCATTTTGAGGTCAGATTTTGGAGTTTTGAAATGAAATTTGAGAATTAAATGTCAAAATGTTTTTAGGTGGTTCGTTTTGGGTTTTGTACTATTTGTATTACTTACTAATTACATCAGGATAGTTCTGATAACTGACATCAAGGAATACTATAAAACTGTAATAATTAGTTCCCAAATGACATAAATCACCAAGTGAACTAGTTCTGAAATGCTACAAGGCAAATTTCCAAAAGTGAAATTTCAGAGAAAATATTTAAACAAACATATTTCTGGTTCAAACAGGGTAGAAATAACACACCCAGTGAACTGAAAATTCAGTTTCAGCCATCTGTGCTGAAGGCTTGCATCCGAGCGCTACTCCCAGGAAGGCAGGCAGGCAGCGTGCTCGCTTCTCTCTGAGGATGCAGGCTAGCGTGCGTTGGGGTAGGAGGTCCTCTGCTTGACCTCTCCCAGTTTGCTCTGTGGGGCTGCAGGAGTGGGAGAGGGGTGAAGGAAGATGGCAATCCACTTGTTGAAAAAAATCAGTGTTTCATGCTACTTCAGGGTGCAGGCCTGCGGTGTGCACATTGTGGCTTTTTGCATGCTAGAAACCCAATCCAGATGCTCATTTTCACCATCATGCCACAGTAAATGACTCAACTTCGATCTCAGCCAGACCTGGGGACAAGGGTTAGGCCAGAGTTCACATGAGGTTTTGTTTATCTTCATTTTTCTAAGTAAGGCCAGACCAGAGAGAGTTGGATTTGGGTGGTGGTTGGTTTTTTTTTAAATTCACAACATTTGTGTAGCTGTAATGCGGTTTCCTCGATTACTTCACAGCTAGGTTAGCAACACTTAGACAAGCACAGTGAAATCTAACTCGAGCTACCACATAAAACAAACTAATCTTGCCCTGAAGAACCTTTTTTCTCTGTCCTGCTCTGAGCAAAAGCCATCCACAATATCATGGTGGAGGTGGATGATCCGGAGGGGTTAAAACAAAGGTGACAAACACTTCCTGATGTTAAATATGCCCTGCATCAGGACCACAAGTCTTGCAGGTGCGGTGGTACCTCCTCCTTTTCAGAAGCAGAGGCGGCTTAGCATGTGCACTAGGTCTTACCAAGCATGTTTCGCAAGAAAACTTGCTGTAAGTGCTTGCACAAATCAGGTTTAGCCGCACTTTCTGAAGCAGTTAACAGGCTTTGGGGAAAAGCCCTGCAAGCTCCAGGTTAGGTGGTGTCAAAGGCAGAGAATCACAGAATGGTTTGGGTTGGAAAGGACCTTAAAGACCACCTAGTTCCAACACCTCTGCTATGGCCAGGGACACCTCCCACTACATTATGACATCCAAAATACCTAGTTGGGAAAGACCCAATATGAGCTACATCTCCTTTGCCCAGTCTAGGGGGGGATCTGAGTTATCCAACTCTGCCATCACACACGGGTTTCAGCCTGGCTGATGTCTGTGCCAGGAGCAGGCAGGAGGACAGCGGTGGCCTCCCCGGAGCTCTGCCCTGAGGGGTTCGTGCCACTTCACAAGCCATCCCCAAAATGAGTCTTGTCTGGCAGGTGCTCTTGAAGCAGCTCCCAAGGTGCCGTGCCTTGAATTTACACCTGTCACTGGGGGAACAGCCTGACTTACCCTGGCTGAATATCTGACTCTGGATACTAAATTTCACTGCTGAGGAATTTTTGGTGCCAGAGCTGCTCAAATCAAAAAGGCTGCAGAAACAAAGATATGGACATCCCAAAGATGGTCCTCAACTATTTGACTAGGATTTGGTTCTCTTTCAACACAATTTTCTTTTGTTCTAAAATCTGGGATGAAGATGGTTTCAACCCAAGTGGTATACCTAACCAACACCTAAAAGAGAAGAAAAGATTGGGAATGACTGGTTAAAACCAGAAGGACCCAACACTGCCATTTTGTTTATTACAATGTGCATGATTTCAGGGGGGGCATGGTAATTCACAAATGTAAGAAGACCAGAACTCTGCCCTGAGGAGCTGTTTTAGTTTAAATTAGGCAGACCAAGCATAAACAAGTCTGGGTAACAAGAACATCTAGAATTTACATAGTAAATATTAAAATTAAAAAAAAAAAGTAGCGCTGGAGGCCACAAGTCATGCTTTAATTGACAGCAGTTCAAAGGAAACTTTCCCAGGGGTAAGCCATTTCAAAACTGCCTGCTGTGGGTTTCTTCTCTATACCCCTGAAGCATCTGGCTCCAGCAACTACTGGCGATGGGGCTCGGAGCTGGGCAAGCCAGCCACTGAGCCATCTACTCTGACATCTGACCTCTCCTCCCAGCCATCTCCTCTCAGGTCTGACCACGAAAGAGGTGGCTCCCCAAAAGGTGGTACAAAATGGGAGGGAAAGCCAGAGGAAAAGTCCACCCAGCTGGAAAATGCTGAAGAAGGGGTCAGGGTGGGAAAGCCTGAGCCAGTTGTGAGTCAGGCCCTGGACAAGGATGCTGAAAATCTGTATTTCATCCCAGCCTTGAGCGTGGACAAGATCCTCTGTCTCCATTTGCCTGCTTCCATTCCCAAATGTTCTTCTTTATGTTGATTATAAAACTCTTTAGGGCAGCAGCTGGCTCTTGCTATGTGCTTGTGTAACACCGCTCACAACAGGATCTTAATACTCACTCAAGTCTGCTGGCATGGGTGTAATGCAAAAAAGAGAAAAACAAAAAAAAAGAAAAAAAAAAGGTGTAAACACTTCGAAGTCTGGAAAAATGTTCAAAGACAGGCGACTGCAGGGAGTTCAAATGAATGTCAGCTAAAGACCTGATTTCCAGTGTCGCTACTAATTATTATATGCAAGAAAAAAGTAGCTTAGAAAACCCAAACTTGGCTTTCAATGAATATTCAGTAATGGCTGGGACACACTTTACACCTAGCAACAACAGAGAACTTTTGCATTAAATATATTTTAGTTGGAAAAAATGACACTTTTCAGGATTTTCTCTTCTTTTTGCAAAAAATCTGTCATCATTTTTAACAAAATTAATACCAAAGTTATTCCTGAGTGGTTTTCCTCTCTGAAAAAAAAAAATACTTTCAATAAATTAAACATCTCAAGAGTTACTCTGCTAACAAATTTCATTAAAGGATGCTGTGCCTTATTTCATAAGAAATAAAGAAAGTCCATTCTGGTCCCTGCACAATGAAAATAACTTGGAAAGTTCAAAATTTGATGAAGCTGTTTTTCTGATTCGAGGCCTGCTCTATTTATCACACGGTGTTGACAAGAGCTAGATGAGAAAGAAATTCAGTTTCCATCATCTATTCAGTCTCTGGCCTTGCTAACGACTAGCAAGGGCGCCTGTTTCACTGGTGTTTTCTTGTTAAATAGAAATTTGTCCCATAGAAACACAACTCGAAACTATCAAATCATTTCACAAAGGACAGATGGTAACAGCTATCTACGCAGCCCTTAGCTGGTTTTAGCCAGCGACATGGAGGTAAGGACTGCTGTATCATGATCAAACTCTGTATGCCTCATCCATCCTTTAACCTCCTTCCTTTCTGAAATAAAGGCACAAAAAAGCTGCAGTCACACCAATCCAACAGTAAAGCCAGCTTACACTCAATGTTTTGCTCTGCCTTGCAATTAACTTCCTAATTAGGAAATATATTAAAAAAAAACCCAAACACACAATCATTTTCAAAGGAAATAATAGAGTTCTCTGTTTATGGCTCCCCCTAACTGAATTACCCGGCACACAGAGAAAAGTGAGCTGCAATAGGAGAAAGTTCAAAGGCTCGGTCTGGCTTTCGAAATCCAGACGAAGCTGTTCCCCACCACAACAGAGATTTCTCAGCATTGTCCTGTTGGTTTAAAAAATGATTTATTTCAAAGCAAACAAGCCAGGAAGGCTGAGGGGCATGGTGATGAACAACACTAGGTGGGGACCCCTCACCTCTGTGCACCATGTTACGGTTTCAACCTGGCAAGCTATTGACCAAACATCGCGGCTCTGTAATGGCCGCTCAACAGCCTCTTTGGAAATAATTCATGGCCTCGGTCTAATGTCTGAGACAGGAAATGTTAACTTACACCCACGCTGGCAGGCTCAAAATGGTATGCAAGCATCGCAAGGGATGGACCGTATGAAAATCTTGTGTGCAGGTCTGTGGTGCCTCCGGAGATGAGAGTTGCGTGCTTCCAGGGAAGCTGTCCTTGCTGCTGCGCTGCCTTTGTGCGACAAGGGCTTTCCTCTCTGGGGCTGCCCGTCCTGCCACTGCCCTATGCCTTAAATTCGCAGGGGAGGAAAAAAAGATGATGCACAAGGTGGAGGGTAGCTGGGCATGAATGCTCAGCCTTATCCCTCACAGGTGTTTGGCCTCTTCGGGAAAATTTCTAAAGTGGGTGCCACTTTCAAAGGACCCAAGAGAAAAAGCAACGTTTGCAAATGCTCCTCGGTAGCATTATCATGTTAGAAGTACAGGCAGACAAGAAACACACATAACATTAAAAAGCACTTTCGCACCATGCCACCCTCCAGCCCCGTCGATACCTCACTTACTTACACTTGCAGAACAGCCTTCACGTATGCACAAAGGCCAAAAAAGTTTGAATTCAGGAAACTTCCATATAAACGACCTCAAAAAACTGACCTCATTAATACACTAACATTTCCAAGTCCTGGTACAGCGACGAAGCCGCGGCATTCAAGGAGGGTTTGTACGCAGCACTCAGTTGTTTCGTCATCTGGACAATATTTCTTCTGAGGCTTTTTTTTTTTCTGCTTCGTTGAGATGCCTCCGCCGCACTCCTGCCCTTGCCTTAACCTTTTGGGGCAGTAACAAAGAGCAAGCAACGCCGACCCCATAATATTGTGAAAATAATGGTGGGGTAGGGAGAAGAAAAGAAAAACCACTTACGCAAAAGGAAGAAAAAAAAATACAAAAGAAAAACCACAACCTGAGGTTTTACCAGAAAAAAAAAAAAAAAAAAAAAAAAAAAA
>VXBO01010815.1:736163-794339 GCA_013400135.1 Rhinoptilus africanus | reverse complement strand
AAAAAAAAAAAAAAAAAAAAAAAAGAAAGTTGCAAACTTCGTCTTTGAGGCTGGAGGAGAAACAATTTAGATATGCCTCAGATGAAGGAGAATTAAATTCTTGAGGGAGGACTGCCACCTACCGGCACCGGCACCAGCGGCGGGAGCGGGGCTACGCGGCGGCCGCCGGCAGCCCCCCCACCCCGGTCCGGGGTGTCCTGGGAAGAGGGCACGGATTGCTGAGTTTATCAGCACATCAGCCCTGTTCACTCGCCATTGGATTCCCTTCGCCACAATGTCACGCTCTGTGCATGAACGCTTGGTGGGACTTGGGTTTATTGATTTTATCTAATTGCTGCAACCTCCCTCTGGGTTATCGGGCAGTGGGACAGGCTGCCCAGGGAAGTGGGTGGAATCGCCATCCCTGGAGGTATTTAAAAGACAGGTTGGCGTGGTGCTGAGGGACATGGGTTAGTGGTGGGTTTGGCAGTGTTAGGTTGATGGTTGGACTCAATGATCTTAAAGGTCCCCTCCAGTTTAAACAATTCAGGACAAGAGGTAACAGGCACAAACTTGAGCACAGGAAGTTCCACCTAAACATGAGGAGGAACTTCTTTCCCTTGAGGGTGGCAGAGCACTGGAAGAGGCTGCCCAGGGAGGTGGTGGAGTCTCCGTCTCTGGAGACATTCAACACCCTCCTGGACGCGTTCCTGTGCACCCTGCCCTAGGTGAACCTGCTCTGGCAGGGGGGTTGGACTAGATGATCTCCAGAGGTCCCTTCCAACCCCTGCCATTCTGTGATTCTAATTCTATTCCTCGGAGTGACCGGTGGATGGCTGGTTATTTCCCACACTGCTGCTCTGCTGTTCAGCCCCAAGCTGGGCACCCAGCTTGCCTCCTTCTGCCTTTGCACACTGGGTTGGGAGGTGGAAGCACCCCCAGCTCTACACCCAGATGGTGATGTCCTCCAGCGGCTGCCCCAGAAGGTGGGCAAAATCCTGCCACCAGCTGTGACAGCCCAGTCAGGTGCTGGAGACTTGGACTAGGAGCGGTAAAGCAAGAGCTATATAAAAAAACCCCCAAACCTGTTTTCCTCTGAGTGTTTGTGTGTGTGTAATTTCCATAATAATTGTGTCTGTTGTCTGCAGACATGAATTCATTACAGCAGGAGGTAAGAGAACAGCCAGCATCAACATACATTTCAAATTCCTTGCCACAGCCTTGATTTATAAGGCACAACCTGAAACCCTGACTAGCTCCTTGCCTTTCCGTGAACTGAATTTAGCATGATAGCTGAGAGGACTGAAAAACAAATGAACAATTTTTTTTTTTTTAAATGCTATCTCTCTGTGTTTTTAAGAATTGCTAGCTCTGCTCTGGATATCCCCCTGCTCCCCCTCTTTGATCCCCTTTCTCCCTCCTGTGCATGCTCCGTCAGCACTTGCATTAATCCAGGACCGAAAGTACTAAATTGATTCCCAGTAATGTGGGCACCTAGGGGCAGAATATTCAAGGAACAAATGAATTAATCATCTTGGAGCCCCCGCACCAACCCGCAGAAAGACCCACCGCCCAGGAGCGCGGGCAATGATGGGGCAACCTGGCCCCTCGGTTGACCATATAGCACCAACTCCGGCCACAGGTGCCCCATCCATCCCGAGCACCACCGGGCACACATGTGGAGACTGCCAGGCCCTCACCCACACGAGGCGGCATGGGTGCTCGCACAGGCGCTCTTTGAAGAACTCCAGCATAGAGAAACGGGAGTAATAGGAAGAGGGAGCCCTGCAGAATGGGAGAGGTCTGCAGTCATTATAAATGGGCCTTCACGGTGGCGGCAACAACAAGAAAAAAGGGGAAAAAAAAAAGAAAAAAAAAAAGCTTTCAGGGAGAAACAGAAAATAATGTTTTGCAATTACAGTCCACAGCTGCCGCAGCTCCAGCGCGCGTGCTATACACAGGTGCAGCTATTATAGCAATGAATAGCACGCACTAAAGGTGCCATCCGTATGGGTAATAATACAAGGGCTGAAAAGGTATTTTCGCTTGCAGCCTGATGCTGGGAAGGAAAAAAAAAAAAAAGAAAAACAAAAAAAAAAGTAGGCTATCTCTCAGCCACCCAGATTTCAGCCTTATCTGAGGCTGTGGAGTACTAGGTGGGCACTGGTGGAGGAGCTCCTTTCACCATCAGACTGGGGAAAGCCTCCTGGGACATCAGGTAATGGCTGAGTCAAGACCATGAGGCTTTAGCTGACAGGAAAACTGGCAGCTTTTTCTCTTTGTTGTGAATAGAAAGCTTTTAGAAGTTTCTTCCCTTTCTGTTATTTAAAACACCTGAACTGTGAAAGGTACCTGGGAGCCGGGGAAAGGTGAGAGTCTCTCCTCCCGAGTCTTCCACTCCAACACCCATGCTCTGGCAGTACCGCTTTGCCGACTTCAGTGTCCAAGTCCCTTAATGGCGTGAACAAGGGAAAACTAGACACAGAAAGCCGCCTGCGGGACTCATTCATTAATATTTTGCCCTTTCTCCCCATGGCCATATCAGCTCCAAGCGGCAGCAGGATGGGCTGGACCATCTGACCACCGGAGGTTACTCCCAGCCTCAGTGATGATACTTCTGTGACCGGTGCAAAGGGGCTGAACATTGTTTGGCTCCATTGTGCCTTATTGTGGCTCATGGCCACTCTCCACTGAGGCAGAGCTGTCATTTCAGGGGCACAGGAGGGTTATTTCTCTGCAGCCTGATTTGCCCCCCCGATCCTGTCACCGTGAGAGAGCTCTTAGAAAGGAAGGGGGTATCCCTTGGAAGCACAGACTTAGCAACCCATTGCAAGACAGATAAATGCTTTCCAGACTGTGTTACCACACACATCCTTTCTTTCATCAGAAAAGGGAGCTGTTAAAGACACTTAGCAGAGAGCTAAGCAAAAAGCAGAAAAGGGGTTACCCAGTGCAATCTGGCATTTTGCCCCACGGTGAGCTTATTTTTTTTTAATCCTTAGGCCACTAAACATTTTTCCACTGGTGGTGGATGCCTAAATTGCAAATGTAGGGCTAACGTCAGTTTTGCCTTTTCCTCACAGAGTCCTTGGGGGTTGTCCACAGACCCACAAGCACCCACAAGTCACAGACCCCTGACTTCGCATGCAACACGGACCGCTTTCACCGGTACAAGGATGTCCTCATCCCCCCTCGCCTCTGCCAACTCTGAGCCCAAGCCAAGGTCCATGGACTCAAGGATCTTAAAGATCTTTCCCAACCTACAGGGTTCTACGACTCTATCTTGCCACAGAGCCAGCTCGTTTGAAGCTAACATCAGTAAGTCTGCACAAGTTGCACCCTTTGGACTTGCAGACCAGACACAGACCAAACCCTTTATTCATATTTGTTTTTGACCCTGCACAGGAAACCCACGTCACCTGTCACTTCAGCCTAAGTGCTCCCCATCAGCTTCCGCTGGACTTTTCTGCAACGACCCCGGCTCCGACAAGCCAGCCGGGCACAGGGATGCAAGGCTCCGGACTGCCCTGCTGGGATTGCCCGACCCAGCACATTGTGGGACAGGGATGTAACATCTGAAGTATAGCTCCATCCTCTGACCCGGGGGGCATGCTGGGGAAGAGTCCGGATGTTTTCGGACTGATAGTGCCAGAACCCACTGAATGCAGGCGGGGGAAACAGTTACCCCCAGCACCAAGGCAAAAGCATCCCTCGCATTCCTGAACAGGCCCCAGTTCACCAAGGTAGGCAGAACCAAGGTCTTTTTATAGGCCCTAAAATTGAGGGAGGCATTAAAATTAATTTGAAAACTTCGCAGGAAGCTGGCTTAATGAAAACAAAAGTGGATTGATGCACTGGCTGGCATACCCTCGCCCTGGGAAAGAGCTCAGGCAACCGCTTCCAGAAAAGCTGGAGCCTGCTGGAAGAGAGCACAAAACAGAAAACACTGCTCAAAGGAAGCTCACAGACAAAGTGGCAATGTGGAAGAAATTATAATGATTAATACAGTGCCTGAAGTGTGCAGGGGACTACAGAGGACAGAAAAAAAAAAGACCCAGAGATTTGATTTTCCACTGCCCTTCATCAGCAGCACTCATTTCATACCAGCGCAAAGTGGGAGCGCAATCTTCACAGCACAGAACAAGTGCACTTTATGTTGCCTTTCTCTCTATTCTTCTGCTGCAAAGATCCCAGGGAAAGGCGCAATCAAGACTATTTGTCCCTGACCGCTGGGGCTTGGTGCCTAAGCTAGGATATAGACCATAAGCAACAGACAAAGGGAGAGGGAAGCCACTGAGAAGGGCTGCCACATTTATCTCTGGCTAGGATGGAAAGGGGAATAAGAATAAACTGGGAACAACATCCAGTGACCAGCTGCAGGAGAAGCACAGATTTACAGAACAGAAAAACTTGTTTCTTCTCTTAATTGGATTGGAGTCAAGAGTTTTGCCACGATCAATCTCTTCTAACATCAAAAGCAAACCCAATTAGAGCCTTAGATAATAAAATTCTAAGCCTGTAGTTCAGATTCAGCCACCTCCCTATATCCATCATAGCAGGTCAGCAGCAATAAATAAATATGGATTGATAGACAGACAGACAAAACAGGTATGAAATGCTACCAAGCCCAAACAGCAGCTTTTCGCAGTGGCCCCAGCTCTCAGCAGACCAACAGTGCACCCTCAGGGCCTTCTGGGTTTGTCCTGCGAGGTACCACCGCGTTTCAGGTGCTGTGGTTTCTCCAGAGCAAAGAGGGTTAAGATTTCAGCTCTTGCTTTCTGCTCCCTAAAAGCTGTGGTTTGAATTAAGAGGCTCCTCGCTCAGATTTACTGTGAATGGGAATATGTTTCTGCCGGGTCTGACTTCAGCTCCTCAGTGCACCAAACCGAACAGCTGATGAAATTTTCATTACTAGTAAATTAAGCTACTTTAAAAAGGTCTAGATGACTTTCAGGGTTACAATAATGGGAAAAGGGGCACGTTAGGGCATAGATTTCCCTCAGTAAATTAAAAATACATATGTTCACCTGTGATTTATTTGCTGCATCAAGCCCAGAGCAGCTGAGATTTGCATGCTGTACTTCACTGTACCACACAGGCACAGCCTGCCGTTTTACTAGATAGAATAAATAAATCGGAACCGGTTGATACAGGGGTGACAAAAAACTCCAGATGTGCTGAAGGAAAGGAGTGACTGAGCCTGACCTCTGCCCACTACGCACGAGTATATTTACAGTCCAAACAGCAGCATTACTATGCAGCCAAGTGTCTCCCATGGGTTACACCTCTCTGGCAGGGGGAGTATGTTCAGTCTCTCTAAAGCCTGGCTTTATAAGGCTTCATCAAGGCATTGGATGTACAGGAGTTGTATCTTAATGTGTATTTATGTTCTGGGATAACGTTTAGACTAAGCTTCTAACAGAGAAGAAGAAAAAAAAAAAGGGGGTAAGGGGCAGTTTTCAAAGGCAAAGGCTACTTCTACCTAAAACAAAAAGCAAACAAAACCATAACAAACTTTGTGGGCAGATCTTTTAATTTATTGTTTTTTAAAATAGAAGAGGAACATTTTGTATCTGGGTATCCAGAATATTCTTCCAGCTCAGAAATATTTATCTCCTGACTTACACGCTCTTGCAGCAGTCTCTGAATTCCTTTGAGTCATTAAAGGATTTTGTCCTCAAGTCATTCCCATTAGGGGAATATTCAATTTAGAAACTTGCCTCCTGCTCAAAGTCTGCATGTGAAATTCATGGTTAAGATCCCTCCTTGCTGAGTTTCAGGTCAGTGCCCTATCCCCTGAAGAGACAGAGATATTTAACAATTAAATAGTCCTCTAGGCTACATCTGTAGGAGGCAATCCAGGAGCACTCCCCAGTCTGGGGAGCTACGTGCCCTGACTGTTTTCAATCCGGGAAGGTACAGTCTCACCCCGTCTCTCCCCATGGGAAGGGAAATTCCTTCCAAGGGTCCAAAGGGACACATGGTGCCCTTCTGGGCCCCAGTATGGGCAGGTGGCATCTCTGGCCACAGAGCCAGCCCCACAGCCCAGGGCAGCTGAACACTGTTGAAGAGCTGGGGACGAGCCCCAAAACTATCTCGTGGTGCCTAAATACCTTGTGTAAATCCGTCCACTGGTTCAGGCTAACATTAACACCCAAGAAGTAGGAGCAACCTGAAAGGTGGAAGGAGGTAAGGGCATTTCTTCGCTTGTTGAAAGACAATACAGTTCTGCTGGTAGAAAGCAAGTTATTTTTCCATTCTCAGGATTTTGCTATTGAGAATTAGCTATCCACTTTCCAGAAAACAGGGAATTAGTCTATCCACACTATGCGTTTAACAGAGAAGAAATGAATCTTCATGAGCTCAAGACATATTCCCTCTTCTTCTCTTAGCCCCTCACCCCCTGCCTCATATCTCTTCTATGCAGTTTTTCAAATAGTTTAATAATATTCACAGGGACATTAGATTAATTGGATTTTAATTCCAAATGACTGTGAAAGCAGAGAAGTGAGTCACCAGTCCATGCTAATGAGAAGATCTATTAAGGACCCTTCTCTGATAGACACATAGAGTAGGGTTATAAATATTTCATATTCAATTAATTGAATTTTGCCCCCTGTTATATGATGCTGCCCTGGAATGTTAATCAACTGGGACCAGAGAGAGAGAAAGAGAGGAAGAAAGAGGGAGAGGGGGGGAAGGGGAAATCTAAGAGAGAGACTTTAAACAACATCAGAGCCATTCCCATCCCCAAATCCTCCCAGTTCACACTGCGCCAGCACATCAGAGCGGAGGCTTTCATACAGACTGCATCTGGTTCCATACAGTGGATAAATTAATGTTAATTAATCAGACAGTCATTTTATGAAGAACCGATCGCAAAAGGTTATTCGAGCCCTGCTGCAAATAGATTTATAGGTATAATTGCCATGTTGAATGACCCTCTGTACATAGGCTCATTAAACTGGCCATCAGTCAAGAAGCCTAATTGAGGCAGGCCAATAGTGTGCCGCTGGGACCATGCGGCTGGCTGCAAACAAAACCGCCCGGCAGAAGCCAGCTCTCTGAAAGCCGCCAATAATGTCACTTCCCATCCTCTGGGCAGTTGCTGCCACTGTCCCTCCTGCCAGATGAAACTCTGGGCAGAAAAAGAGCGCGGACAGAGGAGAGCTCCCATGCCCATCATGGCTCCCGTGCGAAAAAAAAATTTACATCCCTTGCAAAACACCTCGGGGGACTGGGTGCAGCGTGGAAATCGTCTTATTGACAGCTGCCGTTTCCAGAAGCCTTTCTGGCCTCCGCAGCTGGGAACAGCTTGAATGCACAGGCTTCAAAGGCACCGAGATCAGAAGGCGAATATAAAGACACTAAAGATTCTTGATGACATTTCGTATTTTAAGAGCATCTCCTGATTTCATTGGGGGTGGAGGGAAGTGCGAGAGGGTCCAGCTTGGGATCTGGAATGCCCAGGACTGGCAAATCAGGCACACACACATACCTGAAGAGCGAGGCAGCTATCGAGGCTGCAGCCCCCGCCATCAGTGCCGCACAGGTCCTGCGGTTACACCGCCGCAGACTGCCCTTCCCACGGGGCTGCCTCCAGCCCCGCTGATGCTGGGTCCACCGCAGATTCCTCCGAAAGCAGCAGGCGAACCTTGCCACCGTCTCTGGTGGCAGACACGAGAAGCCGTAGGCTGGCACTTCGGACCCCCACCTTTTGCTCCCTCTTGCCTGCTGGCAGTCCCTTGCCACAATCTCTCCGTACCTCCGGTCCCCGCCTACGCAGTTACCTCTGCTGTCGGCTGCCCAAAGCGAGCCATCTTTCTGCTCACCATTCGTGCGAGGATCCTCTCTTGTTTCACCTCCCCCAGGGGCTCTGCACCCGGGTCTGAAGTCGCAAGCAGTCTCCCTCTCTCACACGCTCACACAGGCTGTGGATTGCATACGTGTTCACAGGGTGGGAGAAGGAGGAAGCATCCAGCACCCCAAACTACCCCGAAGCATCCCGGGCAGACTCTCACATGGTTGCCCTGGAAGAGCCGTGGACCAGGACAGCCAGGGGGGCCTGTGGGTGACAGAAATGGGCTTTTATGTCCGAGCTGCTTCCCGAGACACCTCCAGGGGAAACCTGGACCTTCTGCTGCACACTGGAAGGTGTCATTTAGGAGTACTCAGGCAAAAACCCACACATCAGTCACAGGCAGGTAAATCAATTCATAGACTTAGAACGGGTTCACATTATCTATTCCTCTACTCACATCTTCTGAGGTTGCCTTTAGTTGTGTATCTCCCTGATCAGACATAAAATAGCCACATAACGCCATCTTTCTCAAACACAAATAAAACAATTAAAGCAGAAAACCAAAAGCGCACTAATACAGAAGCGATGGAGCCAAGAAGAAATATGAACAAAGAGAAATCCATGTGTCTCAGAGCAGTGATAACGCATCCGAAGATGTTTCTGATGAAGAGGGGTACCAGTTTCCACTCCCGGACAAGGCAAGAGTTGCTTAGCACGCCTGGGCCCTTGCAGTGTTTCCCTTCACCCTGTCTCACCATGACAGGTATCTACCAGCCTCGGTACGCTCCGAACTCTTTTCCCAGTACCACTGAGTGCAGTGTTTGCCTGTACAGCATCTGACAGGGGGATGGGGAAAACTGGCGGTACGGCGTGCTCCCGGATGTGCTGCCTGCCGTTCGTGCCAGGCCCTCAGAGGTAAGCTGCACAGCCCCTCGCCCATGTCTGCAGGGAGCCACGCTCCAGCAGAAACGCCTCCAGGCAAACCTGGGCTCTCACTTTCAGAGCAGCTTTAGGGACGAAAAGTAAATCAGCTCCTGAGGGCCAGCTCGGGGCACTTCTCAGACCTGTTTCCCCCATCCTGTGGTTCCCTTCCTCAGACCATACTTGAGTCGGGTGAACAAAAGCGTACCCCAAGTTCTTCAGGCATACAAACACCATCTTTTCTCCCAACAAGGCTGCAGTTCCTCCTGTAATAATTTATTTTTTTTTTCCCAATCTACCGAGGTCTTCAATTTCTCTTACTCTCCTGCCCCAAAGCAAAACACGCTCGTTATCGCCCACGCGAAAACCAGCATCTGTCCTGCCGTTAGTGCGCTCGCACTGCTGCAAAAACCTGCGCCTTTGCAGCATCCCTTCCTCAGCGCACTCGGGTCTTCACTCGAGTGTTCGCCGGGGTCCAGTCGCCCACAGAGGGCACTACTCGAAAATGTAACACCCAGCAAACGCGCTGCCGCTTCGTGTCACATCAGCGCTCGGAAGGCTGCGGTCTTCCACCCGGAGCAAATCCACACGCTTCGTGCATATTATTATTGTCATCTCGAAGACGAAAGCGAGCAGCAGGTCGGCACCGCACAAAAGAATACGTTTTTTAAAGCGCATACTGTGCATTCGTACTCACGCTGAGATGTCAGGCAAGGCTTCCCGCTTTGTATGGCAGTGGAACGCCTCTAGCCCTCCAGAGCTGAAGTACATCAGTTCAGTGACATAAAGAAAGAGAATCATACCTCAAAGAATATTCGATATTTCAATACGCAGCCATGCATGTCATTTTGTCTTGGGCAAGGATGAGGAGAGACATGCTCTTCCTCTGTCCACAACATGTGGACTATAGACATTCTTCGTAACACGCTCTTAAATGTTAAAGTGTCTATTTAGTCCCTTTACTACTGCAGCCAGTAGAATATTTTTCTAAAGTTCCCAGTTCAGGGATACGGAAATAATTTCTCCCTTTGAATACCAGAGACACTGACCTCACTGAAAGGAATTTTATTGCTAGACTTCCTTGGGTGTCAGTATTTCAACCTGCGTTTCTAAGAAAGGACACAGATCTAGTTTGCTGAGACCGCTTTTACATGTGCAGAGAGGTAAGCGCGGGTTTATGCAAACACCTACCAATAGAGCAAAAATCTACAGCCTTCTCACCTGCCTACCTCATTTCAAGTGATGCAAAAATCCCAGCTCTGTGCAATGTATGCCTGCAGAACAGAGCAGCCAAAAAGGAAGGAAAAACATCTGCCCACCTTGTATCCCGCTGCCGTGCTGCCTCCATGGCTTGGCATGCTCCAAGGGGACATGCAAGGAATGTACTCAAGGAGGGGGACAGTTTACAGGACAGTAAAAGAACGTACTTTGTGCTTCCAGTCCACTGAAGAAATTGATGAGCTATTGCTTCCTTAAATACCAGACCCATATTTAAGCTGAAATGAAGTTTTACTCTCCATTCAGCCCTCTCTCCTAAGTGAGTCTCAACTTCTAGGTTAGTTGTAACGCAGCCAAATGTGCTGAAAAATAGCAGATAGAATTTGCCTTCAGTGCAAGGCGGTGATAGTGGTGGTGTCTTTTTGGTATTCCTATATTTAAAATACAACCTTTGTGAAACCAGTACAATCTATCTTTTTGATTTCTGTCCAGTAGTCCCATATTTCTCTCGTACAAACCATCAACACTGGTTTTGTCTTCAGAATCTCTCTAAAAGCTTCAGCACAAGGAACCCAGAGAGGGACTAGAGACTAATAACATGTTGGTAATCACGATCATGTCTTTCAATCACTGAAGCATATTTTCAAATTACAGCATTCCAAGAAGAGACCGAGTAATGCAAGGCCAGTTCTTGAGTTCCCAACATCACACTTTTATCACCTGAACTTCTACTTTGGCTCTTAGAGTTATATATTCCTGTGAAAAGTAGACAGACGCTACTAGCATAAGTCTTCTCTAAATAGCAGTGGTGTTTGCATTCTTTCTATAAACCCAAATTTTCTCCTCCTGAGAAGACAGAAAGGAGAGGAAGACTCAGCGCCATGGCTTGAGAAAGGTAGCACAAAAGTTAACATCCTTTTTTCAAAGAAAAATTTTACAGCGATTTAAATCCACTCTGCATTAGCTTTGCAGAACTGCCATGTTTGGCTGGGTGAGCTACCCAGCCCACAGCAGACCCAGTACAGCACAGATTTTAGGTAATAACCTTCCCACTGCCCGCACCCCCACCCCTCCAACTTTAAAACTAATTCAACCAGTAAGTTTCCCTGCAAATACTTTTAAAAAGACCGTCTCCATTTTAATTCACGTAACATATCATATTAAATCCAAGTGATCAGCTCTCATTGAAGCCCAGGGTTCCTGTTTTCAGGGAGAGGTTCGGGCTGAGAAGACATGACAGGAGAGCAAGTGTTTGCTCACTAGCCCTGACTAATTCATCACATTGTAGAAGCTGAAACTCCAACAGAAGTCGATGGCATTAGAGTTCAGCAAGTTCCACTTACGCGAAACACTAGAAAAGAAACCCCACTGATAATATCTGACCTCTCTTGAATGCACAGTTTGGGAAGGGCACAGAGCAGGTGACACAAACCTGCAACCCCCTTTGAGTGCATTTATTTTTCCAAAGCAGGTGGTAAAGCCAACCTGCTGGAAACATTTGCCTTCTGCAGGCTTGCCGAAACCCGGAGTTGATGCGCATTACTCTGGCTCTGACAGCACTCATGGCAGTTTCATTCCAGTTTCTGGTAGGTGAAGGCAGGCTGGCTTCAGCCCACGGGATCCCATGGCCAGCAGCACCCCAGCCCCATCTCCTCCCTGGGGATGCGCCCTGGTTCCCTCCCACATGAAACAGGGCTGGTGCAGCCAGACCTCAAGGGAAACATTAGGTGCCCAAGACAGAACTGAGGCCAGTGCCACAAGGAGAACATACGCACGAGGACAAATAAGAATGACCAAGTCAAGGACGAAGCTGCCATGAAAACAAGTGGAGGTCGCCTCCGTTTCAGCAGGAGCAGGGCGTAAAATCCCGATGCTCTGTAAGATCCAGCAGACCTGAACATCTCCCCTCACAAGC
Source organism: Rhinoptilus africanus (assembly GCA_013400135.1). Classification (NCBI taxonomy): domain Eukaryota; kingdom Metazoa; phylum Chordata; class Aves; order Charadriiformes; family Glareolidae; genus Rhinoptilus; species Rhinoptilus africanus. Next base: position 782,505 of record VXBO01010815.1, on the reverse strand, counting down.
ATGAGGGATCTCCCATCCACTCACCTGTTTTCACATCAGACGTTTGTGATTAATAATGCCAGAAGGCGACACAAATAATTTGTTTATTCAGATCAACCTTTTAATCCCATCTCACCTCCAAAATAAATTACCAAATAAACTCTTCCATGAACTATGCTCTAAATCATTAAGTTGGTCACAGGACAAAAACTTCCCACCAAATAAAAAAAAAATCAAACTTTTTTTGGAACTTGTTTTGGTTTCACTGATTTGTTTCTTCCCCAAATGTTAGGATTCTGCAAAATTTAAACCTGACACAAAGATCAGAATGCAGTAAACAGCAGATTGTTTGCTCAATCACACGCCAGTTAGATGATCATAAAGCAATACCAATACTTTAGAAGAAATTCCTTCTACTAAATCCTAATAAAAACATTCCTGGAAAACTGTCATTTTAAAAAACGGTTTAGTAGGTTTTGATGTGTCATACCATCCTGTTTTATTGGGGTAAGTGGATTTTAGAAAAATGAAATAAAAAACCTGACACAGCATTTTGCAGCGGGTTATCTCAATGCACAACAAGCGCTTAGAAATTAAGCCTCAAAACATCCCTTTAAGCCAAGACTTTACAAGAGGGGAAACTTGAACCAACAGGCTAAGTCACATGCCTAGATCATACATACTTGGTCTTGACTCTTGCAATGATCGTATCCCTTCACAATATTTTCTAGAGAATGATTTATTAGGACTATGATAATCACCATTCAGATTTCCTATTAGTATTATACTGCTGGAAAGTAACCCCTCCATAAGACAGGATGTTTTGGAGTAGAACAGTCTGATCCATTACAAACCTTTTTCAGATTTAACTCATACCTGCGAGCTTTAAAACACTAAATCTTCATGGCCCCTCAGTTATTTTGACAGTGAAATGGAAGTGCTGCATCACTCTAAAACCTCCAGGTAAGGCGGATGTAGCAATGAGCACCAGCTGCATCATTAAAGAAGCTCAACACAGGCTGTATGTTCCTCCTTTTCACCCTAAAGGGGGTTGGCTTTTTTTTTCGTTTTGCTTTTACTTGGCTTTAGATTTTGGCCTAGCCAGTTGCCAGTGCTCCCAGACACCTATTCCCAAGGGACTTGTCTTGCCCTCATTACCAGCAGGTGTCATGTCAAAGGGATGTGAACCACCCTTGTTGCCGAGCTCAGGCTGCAGTCCCTGCTCCTGGGGATTGCCAGGGGAAGCCCCGCTCCCTCTTCTCCCTGCCAGGGCAGAAGTCAGCACCTGGAGCAACCCCATGTCTGTAGTTCTCTAGTTGCATCCTGTCTCTCCGGAGCTAGGAGATGAAAAGCTTCCCAGGCCAGCTGCCCGCAGCACCAGGCTATCAGGCAGGTGGCCTAACTCTTTACTAGCTGCTTCTGATCACCAGATTACTGATTAATAATTGTATACTTTTGTAAAAGAGCAAAAATGCCTCTCTGTGTGAAAAAGTTTAAATATATAAAAATGCTTCATAAAAATATTTACTAAAAAAAAAATCAAAATGCCCCTTGAGCCTGTAAACGTTGCCTGTAAAATCTCTCTTAACTGGAATAATTTGAAATACAGTCATCCAGGCTCTTTTCTGCCCTTTCCAGTAAGGTTTAAGATGACCAATAGAAATGCCACTTGTCTTCTACTTCCACCCTCATCCCACCCGTTTTTCTTCTTTGCTTGCTTCCAACACGACAGTTTCATTTCCCAGTGTCAGCAATTTTCTTTGGAGGCATCATTTGTCTTTGCTTTTAACAGAGTTCTGCATGGCCTGATTCTGAGGCTTTCTTACGGAGTGGGCTTGAGGTCTGACCGGTAACACGAGCAACACCAGGATGCTTAGGATGTGCATGTGAAAATACATAGACCTGGGAACAAGAGCAGAAAGAGAATGTTATATTTTTGTCGGTAATAGCATGAATTGTGCAACCTCAGTAAGTCCATGCAGAATTCATTGCTAAAGGATGAACCTGACCTAGAAAGCATGAAAACACACCCTCGAGTTTCACGCAGCCCATCCATGTGGTATCTGCTGGTGTCGATGAAAATGTTGCCGTGGATGCTAATGAGGCAAGGAATCAATCAGCAGTCTCCAGCACCCTAAGTCTAACAGCTCAGATAAACCCATGTAATTCAACCCTAGTTTATTCAGCCCATCTCTTTTAACTTTAGAGTACACTAAGGCTGCTTTCTGAAGAAACATCCCTCATGCTTAGGACATAAACCCTGTACAAGTTGTTTTTTTAAAAAAAGAAAAGTGTCCAAAAAAAGAGACATTTTAATTTGACATCTTATTAAATATCACCTATTTTTATTTCAAATAATTTGGTATACACAAGATTGAGCAGAAAGAAGAGATACTCAAACCAATTACTTGAGGGTCTGGCAGCTTGGGAAGGACCACGTTTGGCAGCAGTGTGCTCCAGCTCTTAACCACAGAGATGTACCTGTCCGTGCTCTCATTTATGCTTCTTATCATAGATCTGATATCCTTGTAAGGTGCTTAAGATCATTGCTAGATGTGCAGGGCTCCAGATTTCCTGAACAGTCTCTAAATGGAAGTGTTAACTATGTTCAAAGTCACTAGGGCAAACAATATTAAGGTGATGACCCAACTTGGGGCAAAGATGGAAAATCATTTTCTTAGTTCAGAACTTCAGTAAAAGTAATGTTTCTGCCTTCATGGATGCTGGCATACTGCTAGCAAGTCCTTTATACCTACTTATTTCTTTAGTTTTGATGTTAACAGTGCAATCTCACAAAATTACGTTAGTATTTACAACATGGAATGGCATTTTGTAGCACAAAGGGAATCAACTTCACTTAGAGGGCAAATTTATAAACCAGTTTAATATTTTACTCTTTTCTCTCCTTTTTTGTTCTGATTGCCGTTTACTACTTTTGCCTTGAAAGACAGAAAAATTAGATATTAACAAGGTACTTGGGAAAGCATCTTACCAAAACTAAGAATAATTTGGAGTCATTTTTATATGGTGAGTTTTCTGTGTTGAAATCAAACGTTTTAAGAAACGGGGATAGAAAATGTCAAAACTGAACCCTTTTCAAACGGTCTTACTGACAGCAGCTATCTTGACTACCAGTTTTATGTCTTTCATGTTAGAGGAGGGAATTGTCTTTCTTCTTAGCCAAAACCTGTTACTCTATGTTGACAGTTCACTGTAGAATGAAAGAAAAGTAAAGCTGTGTAGTCCAGTCTCCCTTTTCAAATTGCTTTCCCAACTTCCTTATTTCAAATTATTTTTATTAGAGTATATCCAATATACTCTGCAACACCGCTGTTTTCTTATTTGTAAGGAATCTAGGGAAGTATTCAAAAAGAAAAGCATACTCATTTCAAGAAGTAATGCTCTGCATTAGGGAAGGCACCCTCCTTATCTCCTGCTGACTGACCACTTCTCCTGTTTTACGCATTTGGCAGCTGGAAACGTGGTCTTTTCTCATTGAGTCCTTCCAACTGCCAACTCTCATTACTCTTAAACTCTCCAGCCTTGGCCACTGTTAATGGGTGAGACTTGACCGTTGTGAAAAAGGAAACTGAACACATGAAAAGTCACATAGAAACACAGAAAGACAGAGAAACAGACATGAAGTGCTCTGCCTTGGTATTATCATTATCTCGTTAAGTTACAGGAGTGCAAAAATCACTCCTTACGCATTATTAAACATCCTGTTTGAACTCCTTTCAAATTTGATGAAATGCCAACTGCTTTTCAGTGTGGTTTGGATTATTTAGTAAAAGCCTGTGCCGGTCTGGAGAATAACAGTCAAGAGTAGAGAACTTACTTGTAGAATTTAATTGTGGGCTCCACAGCCAACATAACAAACGGTGCCACAGTATAGCACACAGCCAGTTGGGTGACAACCCAGGTAACAACATCATAGGCTATCTTGAGAGGCACTGACGAGAGGAAGTAATGTCTGCAATTGTTTCTTATCTGCAGGCAAGGGAAAAGTAAACAGAAAATTATATAAATCCATTTCTTAGGCAAAGTCATGCAGACACATTGCAGTGCATGACTCTCTACTTATTCTCAGCACTAGTATTACAGAAAAGTTTATACACCGGTTAGAAAGCCCTAAGACTAGGAAGACAGCAGCGTATCGACTGGCATATCAAAGATCCCACAGTCAACCAGCGGCAAACAGAAAAGCGTTCCCCAGTTTCCTCTGTGATTATGACAAAGAGCAGACTCCCATGCTGCGTATCCGGCACAGTATCTTTGGGGAGGGGAGCTGTTACACTTTAACCTTCCTCTCTCCTGGTTTTATTTTTTTACTGGTAATCAACGGTGAAACAAAAGTTACTTTAAATGAACAAATATATGTTTTTATACCTGCAAGCGTGTGCTGTTCCCTAGAGATACTGGTTTAGCTTCACATCTATGAAATCCCAATAACTGAGAGGCAAAGCACATGTTAAGACTGCGCGTTCAGCAACCCGCTCTACCGGTTAATTCACATTTCAAATTGACCTGGTTATTTATCCATAGTCAAACTCTGAAAAACCATGGTGGTGCTTTCCAGCCCTGCACAACTGTCCGGTTCAGCATGAAAGATCAGCAGTGATCAGTGATATCAGTGATAAATGTATCACTGTTCTGTCATTGGTGACCCTACCCAAGATGAGGCCCATGAACACAGAGACCAGTTTACTGCATCGATTCCATCCACATGAGAGAGTTAAAGTTTGGGCTAATGCTCAACCCATAACAGCTTCTTGTGAATGACTGCACCCAGAGCTGACTGCACACCAGGGTATAGGCAACACGACCTAGCAGAAGCCTAGACTTGAGCTTAATCTTGGATCTCAAGCTAATCTGACTGCATGGACATAGCCAGTGGCTGTACTACCAACTGTACACTCACAAACAGTGTTTCCTCTGACAGCCAAGGACAGCATCACAGCACGTGCAGAATTGGTGCTGGTTATAACGGCTGGGGGTATTCTGTAATTAGCATCAATACAGAACAAGGTTCCAGTGAACATCAAGGCCACGAAGGCATGAAAGAGGGTTCACAGCAGGGACAATTTGCTTGACTGTGTCAGGGTGGTCCCTGCAGTTGACAGCTGGGTAGTATCTAGCATGGGCCTTAGAAGAGAACAATGAAAGGTACATACTGCTCTGGCTGCGAGTGTGATAAGGATTCCAGTGAGAAACGTAAAATAATATCCAGGATAGATACCATGCCACAGGGCCGACAGGATAAACGTTAAAGCCGTAGGGTACCAGGGAGCTCTGTCATAGCAAACACTGCAAAGACAAAAACAAAACAAGAAGCAACTGAATGCAACCGATCAATGGAAACTGCACTTCAAATCCTTCCCTGTTTTTAAGGTCTTACTCTGTTTTCTTAGCAGTCTTATCTTTCCTCAGTTACAGACAAGTGCATGAGGCACTCTCCCTTCATTTACAAGGAGCATTACATGGAAAGGGGAAGCACGCTTTTATGCACTGAGTATCCAAAGAGCACCTGTACACATACTCCCGGTGCGCGTAGCATTTAAACAAATAACAGGGCAAAGGGCAGGCAAGACTTCTCTTTCACCTTTATAGCTCTATCTGGAATCACAAACTACCCTTCAAAATGCTGATGGCAGATCAAGAGAAAGTTGAAGGACCGAGATGTGACCCCATCCTTCACTGGTGAACAGTGGTATTTTTAGGCACTGTTATCTGTCATGCTGGGAACAAAAGGGAGCGCCATAACCCGTCACAAAGCAGAGGATTTCTGCTAACTTTAGCAGAGCCCAAAATTTTACTGCCAAAATGCATGCGAATGATACCAGTTCAAGAACGCATCAACTGGTCTATTTGGCTATCTGAGGTTTAACTGAAATGCTGTGTTCCGAAGAACTGAGTCAAGATAATGCACTTTTTATCAGGAACATCATTTGAATCATGAAAAATAGTAGACATTGACTTTTAAGATGTATATATTTAACAACAAAGATAACCACGATAACTACAATAAATCTGTGCCTGCATTTCAGACCTCACGTTGACAGCATACTGAACTTTAATCATGCCAAAAAGCACAAGTCACAGGAGATTGTTCAATTTATAAATATTAGCATAAGTCCAAGTTTTGTAAGTGCCTTAACAGTCATGGGTTAAAATCAGATCATCTCAGTGCTTTAAGAAGTTTCTTCTCTACACCCTAAACAGGGACTCCCTAGCAAGCATCTTCTGGTAACTCCAAATTGGATTACAATAGGGCTCTGAAGATTTCGACTTCTCTCCAGCTCTAGCTGAACTGGATCCCAGTGACACAAGGCTTGCCTCCAGTAGTAGTACACATAGGAAATATAACATAGCAAAGCGAAACAGTACAACAAGAATAATGGAGGCAAAGAGCAGCCTAAAAGATGCCATCAAAATGCTATTACTTTTTATTACAGAAGATCTGAACAGTTCATTTATGGCTGTGCTGCTCATATATAAAACACAGGCATCTTACATTTGCAGCAATAAAACTTTACTGCACCAAATACCCTTGCATTCCACCAACTGTTACAGACATAGGAAACAAAGACAGACAAGAGGCTGTCTTTGAGATTCACCAGTTTATGAGATTCACCAGTCAGTGTTTTTCCAGGCTATCTACAGGTTTTGGGTCTCACAAGCATGTTACTACTTCATTATTCTTACCGTTTCAGCCAGGCAGCTGTCTGAATGTTCCAGTTTTCAATGTACATTTTAAAACTTGTTGCAGTCTAAGAAAGAAGTTCATATGAAATGTGTTAGCACTGAAACCTGTAAAATAATACTTGCATTTTAAATTAGAGAGGAGATACATGGAAAAATCTTAATTCTAGTAGTTGACTGTTGTGAAGACTGCACCACAGTCCATCGTTGCACTAATATGCTTTGGGAGGGACATTACCTAGGCTGACTGCTCACCGCTAACATTTGGCACTTGCTGTAAAACCTCACTTTGTTTTGAAAAATTAAATACAATGTTTGGTTATTTTTCACATTACGGGAAACGTGAAAAGCTTTCTTGTTCTAAATGCTTGGCCTTCTCCTCATTTTATGAACAGCTTCATTTTTGGAAGAGATACCTTGCCACCCATTACGCAGTCTGGATTTCCCTAGAGTGCTATTAAAACAAAGTGTTATGAAAACTAGAAGAAATGCATTATTATTCGGAGAAGGAAGCGGGAAGACTGAAACACATGGATAAAAAAAAAATAATAATAATTTGGGACTAAATTTAGAAGCTAATTCTCAGCCACTGCCCATCTTGAGAAACCAGAGTGGACTCCAGGGTCCTGGGAGAACTACCTGTACCTTCGCATAGCACCAGTTCCCCCAGCTTTAGGGGACTGCGGGACTCTGTTCAGTATCAGTTCCCCTAATCCTGGTCAACTTCACCTCTGGCAGTTCCCCATGCCCACTCCCTCTTGATCCTTGCCTGCTGACAGAAACTTCTGAGGACCCTCTCACCAAGCAAGGGTGTGATTCTGTGACACCACATTATTTTCCCATATCAGCTGAAGGCAAGAGCACACTGTAAAGATGGATTAAAAGCTAAGGTTTCCACGGGGAAAATGCAGATATTTTTGCACTTCCACACAGAATCCTGAAGGCTTGCACTTCAGCCTCTGTGTTTAAAGAGTTAAAATGATTAGCAATTCCCAATGCAGTACTGCCACATTTTAATTGCATTACTGCACCAAGTGAAGCCAAGAAAAATATCATTTCTCTTCCAACTAATTTTGTCACTGTTTTTTGCCTCCTTTAAGTTCCTCTGTTACATTACCAAGACAGACAGTAGTCACTGGCTGTCAAAATATGCACACTGCCAAGGCTTTCAAGTCCCCAACATGTGTTTAGACCATTCACATTTTAATGCCCTCACAACTGTTGCCATGTGCTTATCTTTACTACAGATCAGGTAATTTCTTAGCCATATTTAGCACTGAAGTTCCCAACTCTTAAACAGTTTTACATACGCAGGTGGCTATACCTGCTGAAAACACACTGTACAATCACACTCAAACTTCAACTCCTGGAAGTGTTGTTGGTGCATACAGTGACAATCCAAGACTTCCCTAAAGTAATGGTCTCTCTAGCCTCTCTTTTGATCATTGCACATGTGACCAAATCAATGGAAAGCACTCTGTTTATGCTCCTGGAAATAATTTCTCCAGCCTGATCTCTTATTGCCCGTGTGACCAGGAAAGAAAAAAGTTTTGAGGGGCTTACAGTTCAGTGCGTAGAGAGGAGCAAAGGCTCCTATTTCCTTGATTTTGCTTGACTAAAAAGCGTTGCCTGTCCTTCACTTTCCTCCTTCAAGCAGAAATTGCCTCAGCCCATCAAGGTAGGAATCACCTCCTGCCCCCAAAACTGAATCAGGTATTGATTCAAGATCTCAGAGTGGTATCTAGAGTGCTGCCGTCATCACGGATTGTAAAGCATTTCTGAGCTGTGTATTCTGTACCGCTCAAGGAGAGATGTACACCGAGGATTAATTAAGGTTATAAAAAAAAAAAAAAAAGACAGAGAAAGGACTTTGACAAAGAGAAAACGTATAATGATACTTCCAGTTTTGGCATCTTTCAATGAAGAATTACAGGGGCTCTTTCATTTTTGAGAAGAGCTATTACAGCACATTCATTTAAGTCACAGATCATTCAGCAATAAAGCAGTCAACTTATTTTCATCTGCTTTTCCTTTTAAAATCATAACTACAGAATTACAGGGGGAAGCTCCTCCTATTTCTAAAGAAAAGAAGCTTTTAGAAAGCAGTTTCAGACACAAACATTACCACATCTCACTGGCATTCACAAAGTATTCTTTGGGGCAAACAAACCACATTTGCCATCTCTTGCATTAAAGAAACAAACACAAATAGCTTACAAAAGAGTAATGGATGTTAAAAGTATACCGCAGTCACAAGAAACATGTGTGACAGATGTTTTGAGAAGCAGTGTGGTTTGCTGGATGGAGCTCCAGATCAGCAGCCACCTAAGCTCTACACGGCCCTGCCAGTTCCCATTCAGGTTGCTCAGTTTCTACCCGTTATCCCTCCGACCCTTGCTTTTCTGCATTTACAAGAGGCACTCCAGGCATGTGCAGGGACCCAGCCCTCGCAGGCGTTTGTGCCATGCCTAGTTACGGCAGCCTCTTTCACTACCACCACCCATCTCAACTGGGTTGCAAAAGTGGAAGACTGTTAGAAGTAAATAAACAGAATACACCACAGATGGTGGAGAATCATAGCTGCGAGCAACTTACTGACCCACTGAACTCAGCCACTATCTACAGAATTGACTGCTCATTTATTAAACATCTGATTAATCATTTATTAGCCCTCTATAAACTATTCAGAAATGCAACCTGAATACGGAGCGTGATAAAGCCTGTGTGACAGATGCTTTTTATCTGCCCAACAGATAAAATACAAAACCTCTTCATGTTAAAGAGGGGCAGCCTGGTGGGATGGACTTATTTTCCTTTCAGTAAAGCTTTGCCCCATTATTGTGCCCATTTCTCTATAACTATGCCAATGCAGCCACTTTTTAAACTCACCTCAATGTTCCAGATATTCAAATTGGACAACAGGTCCCAGCGGAAAGTGCCTTTTTCATCAACTCCACTGAATCCATAACCAGCTGCATTGTTAACTGCATCTGCTGCAATGTCAAAGCAAAATGGGTTAAATCAGACTGCTGGAGGAGCCGTGTTTTCTTACAAGTCAGTATGGCACTAAACACACATTCAAGCCAGCTCTGTAGCAATTAGCATCATCTCTTTCAAAGAGAGGCTTACTCTTGGCAAGGGGCATTGCTACAAGGCAACAGAAGAGTCATTTCCTCAAGAGGAAAGACCAGCGATTCCTTGACAGAATAAATAAAATAATAAAAAAAACAATGGATAGAAATCACTTTTCCTATTATTTTGCCTTTATTATCCATCTGAGAGGGATAGACAAGAGTCGCCGTAAAGTGAATGAGCATTTTCCTCAAAAGGGTATCTGGATGTCACAGCATTTTCCATAATTCAGAAAAACTGTAGCCTCAAAGACATGCTTACCATTTCTACTTAGAATTCCGACATGGTTGTTTTAATTAGGACTTTCATTCAGACTTCCACAGACAAAGCCTTTCGCTAATGCTGTTGCTCAGTGCCTCACTAAAGTACCCCACCATCTCCACAAATCAAATATCAAGTAACTTCAGTTACAGACTTAACTACTTTAAGCACAAATAAAAGCTTGGGTAGCAGTAGGCATTTCACTTGCTGCGCTCCCACTCTTTTCCAGGGCACTGGTCAACTACCTCCCCTCTCAGCCTTGCCTGGGAGCCACCTCATCACTGAGCTTCAAGATTCTGCTTTTAATGTGCCCCTGACAGAAATCCTCTCTCTCAGAGTATTAAAAAACCAGAACAGATTTGTTATCTCTGGATCACTAGGTGTAGCCAACACTGAGGATTATCGGAAGAAAAAGGAAAGCAAAAATACAGCTAAGGCTTTTCATTCTAGATCATTTACAAAAACAAGCCTGGTTAAGTTATGCTTTAAACAGGTCACCATTTCTGTCCCAAGAATGAAAACAGATTTTGCTTTGTAAATGCTGTAAGTACAGGCACAAGCTCATGGAGAAGCCCTAATGCACAAAACCAGGGAGAGGACCTAATTAAAAGCAACAAGACTAACAATAAAAAGAAATATTTATTGCAGCACCTTCTCTAACCTGAAACTTTCCATTTTATTTTCAACTTTACTAAACGAGCTAGATTTACTGAGGGAAAGAAAGGTCTCCAAGTTTTTAATTCTTTCCCTGTTTAAAAAAACCCAACAAACAGCAACCCTGCCTGAAAGTGGCCCATAGGACCCTGACCAGTCTCGGAGACTGGAGCTGCACGTAACTGTCACCCCAGAGAAGGAGGACTCCTGGATTTGCTCCTCCTTGCTCCAAGGGTGGCAGGGATCATTTAGTGTTTGTCTGCCAAAAGCAACCAACCAGAAATTCATGGCCATCATAATGCAGCAGAACCATCAGCCTCTCGCTTCCCGACCTGCTGCCTGCAGAGCAAGGTGTGAAGCGCAGAAGAATCGCTATTGTCCGCCCTCGAATTGCTCACAAAACCCCAACCTCCGCAAAGCCCAGCAGAGGTTTCCCCACTGACTTGAACGGCTCCGGCGTATCGCTTTCGCAGCTCCTCGGCTGCAGGTGCTCAGGCTCCAATGGGTTTCATCGACAGCTCTGAGTTAGCTTTGCAGTCACATCCCCATGACTATCGCTAAGGCAGCAAGAAGCCAAATTTTCCATCTTTCCATGGATCTGGAAGAATTCAGCAGTGCGGCTCAAGCACAATAGTATGCCTGTCCTTTTCTGAGGACAGGAAGCGCGTATCGGCCGTTTCAGCAGGGGCTTCTGTAATGCCCTGGGCCATGCCACTGGGAGCCACACTGTGAAAGGATAAAGTGCCTGCTGTTCTGTGCCTGGATTTGCAACGTGACTTGTAAAGGCCTCACCCTCCAGTATCAACGCATGCTTTTCTCAGACCCCTTCACTTGTAAGATGCTTCCTACAGCCTCTATGGCTTAGTCATGTCACAAATAGAAGTTCAGTTTATCTCTTCGATAATGGACTTTTAGTTAACTATAATGCCAGAAAAAACAGAGGCAACAATTTAACATTGGGTCCCACGGACATAAGTTTCTGAGCAAGCAATTCTTTATCTAGCAAGCCTTTCCCATCCCACACATGCCAGTCCTGGCTGTCTTCCCTCATTCTGTCAGTTTTATTCCCAGCAGTTTAATCATAGCCTCGCAATGAATTTCCCTGGCTTTTTCCATCCCATCTCAATGACACTCTTCTCAGTTCCAGGTGCATGTGTTACTGGCTGGGCTTTCAGGATCTCCCCTACACACAAAGTGTTGTAACACCAGCAAAAATAAATCCAGTGTCTCAGTTTTCAGCCTGGTCTAGAACAATTTGACTCCTCACACGTAGATGGGAAAAGTGACTTCTGGAAGGAACAAGGTAAAATACAAAAAGATTATTTCGACCACCAGTCTAACTGGCTCCCAGTAAAAGAAGTTTGCTTCTCTCTATAATTAGCCCTCTTCCTCCTCTTCTCCTTTTTCTTGCAGAGATCCGTGGGTACCCTTCCCATCACCTCCTTTGTTCCGCACCTTCCCCACGGGTTCTCCAGTCCTTTCTCTTGACCGCTCAAAGCTGATGTGTACACAGGACCCCAGAGTGCCTTAGAGGCACAGCCTAACCTCAGCCCCCCAACAAGCGCTACAGCTTCCTAATATAGATGCATGTGCTAAAGATGTTCCTAAAGGAAGAGAGAGGTCTTTCTGCACTGCAATATACTCGTAAAGCTTAAGCCACTGTGACAAATTCTAACCTCCTAACCCCACTGATATAAGTGGCAACCGATGAATAAAGCATAAGGTTTAGAGGAGGCAAACTTTTTTTTTCCCCTAAGAATTCCTGTAAAAATTATTTTGGTACAATTACAAAGTTCTAAGTAAGAGAAAATTGTTACATCGACTTTACTGGCAAGAAGCTGAAAAGCAGATTTGGCTCCAGAGGCAGGGACAAGCTAGAAGATTATTTTATGCATGTTTTTCAAAACTTAGGACATTTCCCCACTTCAGTGGGTTCCACTGCCTACAGGAGCGCATGTACATCTCCCACATGAACTACAGGTTTAGGGACTAATTTATTCCCCTCTCCCCCTGCAATGTTTCAGACACCCTCCCCCATTTATGAACTTATTTGTTACCCACAAAATTAAGGGATGGAGCCAGACTTACCTAACGTCCATGCAAAGTAATACTTTGGTTTTGCTGCCTGTGTTACAACATACAGGTAACCAAGTCTTGACAGGAAGGGTGTTTTATCAAGAAATTCGTTATCAATAATATATGCCATAGGAAAGTTCTTGGTAAGTGTCAAGAATAAAATGAGAGATACTAGTGTGATACACAGCTTGTACATCACTGCTCCCTAAAAAGCACAAACAACAATGAAACATTCATTAGAAATGCTTGCTTAAGGGGGAAAAAAAAAGGCAGTGTTCATGACGTACAAAACCAATGCGCTTCAAGAACCAATAAAGTTATCAGTGACAAAGTTGGTAATAATTAATTTAGAATAGGTGACAAAGAAAAAGTCACAGTGAAAGCTTTGGTTTAATTTGGTTTACTGATCTATCTATAGACAGGTACAAAGGACAATCAAAACTGGTGATGAACTTCATGCGAGACTCCTACGTCAGTTAGCGGAGATCTTAAAGTGAGAAAGGAAGGAAACAAACAAAATCCTACAATGGAAAGCAGAAATCTTCCCTGTGTGTACTGTCATCTCCTGGAACTAAAGCTGGGTTCCTCCTGGAAGCCAAAGGCATCGTCCTTCAGCACAACAGTAGGTCTTACTGTCCTGCTACCATCCAGAGGTCTTGCTAAAAATCACTTGTCCAAAAAGCGCACGTCTTAGACAGTGTGCATACCTTCTCATGATATAGGGTATCTGCTAGGCCACAGTGTTTTCTATTACAGCTCCCTATCTTTCTATACACTACTACTGACAGTCATGTCAATAGCTTGAAGCTCGATTTCAAATATGCATCAGGAGTAAACTCTCCTTGATACAGTCATAATTAAAAAGGTAAATCTGGCACTTGGGTACCATGTGAAAATTGACTCACGTTCTCAAACAACTAATAAAATTGCAATATACTACTGAAATAACAACATATTTTTTGATCCCAAGTACTCTTTTTATATATTCTCCATATTCTGGAATAAACTAATGTGCAAATTAACTTTAATGTAAATTTTAATATTCTCTGCTGACTTGCTTCTAACACGATATAGGTCTTATTCTGACCTCAGTCAGACTAACGTAAATCAGAAGTATGCCACTAAAGTCAGTAGAAATACAGCTGTGTGCAACAGGAATCAGGTATGCATAGGCATATTCTCAACTTCAGAGGAGACATTCTGCACACCCTACAAAGCTACACATTTACTGTCACTTTAAGATGAGAGAGGGGAATCTTGTTCTCATGCTATGTTATCCTGCCTTAAAATTTATAAAATAAAATCAGTGTTACTAGTATGTGAAAAATGACCTGCAAGACTTCTTGAAGCGTGAGATTCTCTTGCAAAGCACCTGGACGAGCTACAGCTTCTGATTAGCTGTGACTCATGTACTTCTAAAATCTCCTGCACTGTGAGATTTGACTTTTTTTTTCCTGATATTTCCTCTTCTGTCTAGAGCTGAACTGCCACTCCTCATTGTCAGAACCTGATGACCGTTCCCGTCGCTGCACAAAGGACACCCATTAACCAATGACCCCTTCTGCAAGCCAAACAAATTTGGGAAATTCATGAGGAAGACACCAGCCCCTTCACCTCTGACTCTGTGATAAAAACAGCATCCACTTCACAGAAAAATACCCACTGTAATGATTACTGGGAAGATAATCCAAAAATGGTTTATCTTCTTAGTTTTTAATTATGAGAAACATGTACAAAGCTGTACTCCCCTGCCCTATGCAATAAATCTGTCATTTTAAAACTTACAGTTGGAGAAGGATCAGGAAGTCTGTCATAACCCTTCTGCTTCCAGTTCACTTCTAACAGTTTCATGTGCACATGCCTCCCTTCAATGAAGGCTATATAATCCTTGTAATTGCTGCAAGGCCCAGCTATGATGCTCATAAAATTGAGGAGATAGCTTAAATACTCTAGCAAAGAAGGTCTTGTCCTGTGAAAATCATCCACACACAACAAAACAAAAACAAAACAAGGTAAAACACAGTAAAGGCTTTCACAAATGCTTTTTGTTGTCCCCAACTCTCTCCTACCACCCTCCCCCCAGCTGAAAGGTCATTAGATCTGTTTTGGAGAAGATGAAGCTCAGCCTCTCTTATATCCCAGTGACATCTGGCAGATGGCAGTCAGAAAAAGGGTAACGTGGAAGTGCTTAAGCTACAGCTGAACTTATTCGAAAAGTTGTAATCTTATTACTAGAAACATTTTAGCCAAACACAGTCATAAATTTCAATACCCACTCTCAAACAAACTGGCTTGCGCATTTTGAACAGACCAGCACCACCAGGAGTGAGAAGCTGGTAACTGGTTTTGAACATCTGTCCAGTATGCCAGAGACCAGTAACGGCTGGCAGACCACAAGCTGCGTAACACTGGTCTCACCAAGCTGTGCAATGCAGTACTTTGCCTTGTTATGCAAACCACAGGGCAAGAAGCATTTAAGACCAGGAACCCTGGGACCGATAGGAGCTCTTGCCCAGCCTTTAGTTCAGCCTTTTTGGAAAATGGGAAGTATGATGTGAGACACAGAGGAAGAGAATGAAGAGGCACTCTGTCCTCCTGTGCAAATACAGGAAGTAATTGCCTGTATTGCATCATGAACAGGAAAAGGAACTAAGGGGAAAAAAACACATAAATCAAGAGGCAGCTGAAGATGAAAGTCAAAGGAAGTCCATGGTGTTCGTTATTTCCATTTTGCAAGGTCACATCCCCCAAGTTTCTTTGGGGGTTGTACATTAGATGTAAAATGAAGAAGATTCACTGTCCCTGCTATAGATCAGTAGGATGGAAAAGAAAGATGCACAGGCCTTTCACCGCTAGGGTAATTTGTAAATTGTTGGGTGTGCTTTATTTATGTGGCAGAAAACACCAACATCCAAGTTCTGCACTGAGATACACAGTGCTCTCTACGGATATGCTAATAGTCACCCATCCAAGTAAACAAGGAGTCCCCAGAAAAGAACAGAAATTAGGGCACAGTGCTTCAGGGCTCTCCCATCCAAGACACAGATGGACACACATAAACCAAAATCCACTTAAAATTCTTGCAGACCAAAACATAAATTTCTGGCAGAAAAACTAAGCAACAGTTAAACATTTGCTGTTGCCTTTTATTCTGAAGCGGAATTAGTTTGAATAAACAGTTAGCTTAGCCAGGATTTTCTGCATTCATCCTGCTGGTTACTGTAGATATTCGTGCCTGAATGATACGTTCTCTGGTGAAAGCATTTCACAGGAAGATGCAGCAAACAATTTGGGGTAAGGCTCATCTTTCTGTTCTGCAAAATCAGGTCTATGATTTCGACTTCTGAGCTCTACAGTAAGATTAAAGTCATTAGTTTAAACTTCTATGCTGCACACGGGTGGGTGGGGAGACATGAGCAATGCACGAAGGAATGTACAGAGGATGAGTGAGAAACAAAAACAGACCAAGAACAGGAGGGAAGACAAAAGGCTGTATTACCAAAGGGGATTTAAAACTCTTCAGTTATGACTTGTCTGCCACCGACACTTGAGCTATTGCCATGTACTTTTCTATTATGAGCTCATCTACTGTACAAGGGAAAAAAAAAAAGGCCTGTTTGGTGAGAATTTGACTAGAATTAATCATATGGTCACAAGGGCCCAGTGCAGTTAAATTTTGTGCTGTGAGCTTTAAAAATAGACACAAAGTTGTAAGACACTCCCTACAGGATTTTTGTTTCTCAAGAAATTATTCCCTTCTTACTTTTATAAGCTCATACACAGATTTTCTGATGGCTGACTCATCTGCCTTACAAATGAAGGAAATAATTTCCCTGTCCTTAAACAGACGCTTCATGGTGAAAAGTACTTATGGTTCTAAGGCTAATTCTGTAACACTAATTCTTATTAAAAAAAAAAAAAAGAAAAAAGAATTCACCCGCATCCTGCACTTGTATTGAGAGATAAAATAGAAAAAAACCCCAAGGTACTCAAACATATGATCAACATACTGTCCCTCCCTGAAAAATGAAAAGACTAGTCAGATAATGTGAAGGCTAGGAACATTAACATTACAGAGGGAGATAGGAAAAATAAAATTCCAGTGTCCAAAAATTATGGCAAAGAAAGTCAGTACTTAAAGTGTCAGAGTCAAACCAAAACGGACTTTTACTATGCAGTTACGTGCTGACAGAGGAGGAGTGTTCTACGTGCAAAAATAACATCTCACAGATAGGATGAAAAGAACAGCCAAAAAGTCAATATAGTACAGTCTTAGTCTGAATATAAAAAAGTTGATTCAGTGAAGACTAGTTTTGTTGCATGTGGAGTATATATTTAAGTTAACAAGATATTGCCAAGTACTTCAGTGCTTTACTGACCAGCACAAGGGTGATACAGGCCAAAGTCCTGCATTGAAGAAATAAGGAATATAGTAGAGAAGCTATGTTTGTTTAAGGAGGGCATTGACAGCAGCATTACAAAAACAAAACTGCTCAAGCAAATAGAAAAAGCAGATAGGACTTTTGGCTTATCATGGACTAGGAAGAAGCAGGGAGGATTTTCATGTCTGGGCTGCTAAGCTGGTCCTGACGTTGTAAAGGGAAGACAAAAAAAAAACCCAACAAAATATCGAAAACCTAAGAACTATCAAATCGAACCCCTAAACTTCTCTGGATGAAATGAAACACAAATCACTAGGGGAATTAAATTCTTACTTTACAGCAAGCCGATTTTGCTCAGCAGTGAGTTCCTCAGCTTGTCGCCCTATTCCTAGAGAGAAAGAAAAGTCACATTAGATCTTTCCAAAAGCCAAACAGTGAAAGCCACCCCTAAAGCCTTATGTTTGCATCCCCCAGATAACTTTCTAAAGCCATAGCTTCAAGATTTCTTTGTCATAGGCAGTTGCAATACACGCCAATTCCCAACTTTTAGGTCAAGTATATTCATGTTCCGCCCTACCTCTTTACCTTGTTCCCTCTTCTTCACCCTTGCCACACTTTCAGGAAGAGCAGCCATAGTATTCCCACACACACAATGCAATTTGCAATGCCACCAACTGGCAGCGACCCCCAGCAGCCTCTGCTAACAGTCCTGGGCTGGAAAAACCTCTGTTCCCAGAAGCTGCTGGCTCATTTAAGCACAAGCCTCCCGCTGGCTCCTTGGTGAGAAATGGAGCATTTCACAGCAGGAGGAGTGGGCAGTGGAAGAGAAACGGGCTCTCAGGAAACAGAAGCTCCGCTGGTGTGAACGAGCAGCCTGGCTGCCTGCTGCTGGAGCAAGCTTAAACACACACATCAGTAATAATCTGGAACTGTACAAGGTCCAGACTGGAAGGGCAACCTCCTGTTGAGCACACGAGACCTTTGTGGCCAGAGGTAGAGCACAGACTTGCTGTCCCAGGAAAACTACGAAAAAATATTGTACGATGGCCAGCGCATAAACAGATGTTGAATACAGTAAACATCTCAAAATCTTCACTCTGAAGCTTTAGCTGCGCGTACTGTGAGGAATCCCACTGGCTTCAGCAGACAACTCACCACGGGATGAGTCACAGCACTCAATGCTGAGCATGCATATATACATCTTCAGAAGATCAGGGGCTTGGCATCAATTAACACTACTATTCTGAACATACTGTCCATAATTACCAATACACATACACAAGATGCATTTCCTAAAAAGACTGCTGATAAGCTGCTCATTTCCATTCTCTCTCCACTATTTCAGTTTGTAAATACTGTGAGGGCGTGAGTTCCAGGGAAACAATTAAGCACTTAATTACTTAAAGGGCTGGGTATTTTCTTTGCCTGTTTCCATTTATGGACAGCTGCGTTAAATTTTTGCAAATAAGAGATTTGTCTCTGACGCCTGAGCTGCAAGCTGCCTCCCTATCAGCTGCTCCATATATGGGTGTCCACAGTGCAATGAACATCTCCCACCATCATTAATCTGTAGGATTTCTGGTTTGCTTAAAATGCTTTTGCCTCTGCTGTTATCTTTTCCTTTCTGTCTGTTTACCTTCAATATTCTAGGTGTTCATCTAGGCTGCGCACCACTGTGGCACGCAGCGATACCTGAGCTGGCGAGCTTAAATAACAGAAGCAGAGAAGCCCCAGCAATGTGAATGTCAATGACGAGGTCAATTAGCCAAGCTTCAAGCTGCACCCATTATAGCCTTCTAAAAGCATTAGACCCACTCGTGTAAACTTGGCTTGTGAGCAATGCCAGATCCTGCATTACTCTGTGGTGTGGCCATCACCTAAATCCTAGATCATAGTATGTCTATAGCAGGCTACTTATTTAGCCACCCACAGCTCATAATGCAATGCGCCTGGGACCATCAGAAGTTCACTCTGCAGCATCAGGAGACGTGAGCAATAACAGTACTGATGATAACTGGCATTTCTAGCCTTTGCACCGTACTAAACACAGGCATTCTACTGGGAAATAATAGTGGTCTTTGTCACAGCACAAGACTGAAGACAATGCTATTTTGCTTGCAACTGTGCTTCTCCCTGCACTGGGAAAAAGCTATTGAATTCCATCTCTCACAACTCACGGAGTATATTATCACTGAATATATCAGTGATAGCATATTTTTGCTGTGCTAACATTAATGGCACGAATGACTTTAATGTATCAAATACAACTCTTGATTTTTGAGAATCAAGAACAGTTTCGGAGAGCTTAATGGAAATGCGCTGTAGCATCTAAACAGTGGATACTTGTACTAGCTAAAATCCAAACTGGGCCCCAAGAAAGCAGAGCCCCCAAAGGGGAAAATAGTTGTATTCATTACTGCAAAAACAGTTAGATCCTAGAGAACTGATCAAAACTTGAAGTTTCTCATTTTCCTTCACAAAGCATTTTTCTTCTTCATTTGGAGCAGCTCGCTGAACTACATTCATCCACTCCATCAGTCAACCACAGAATGTGCTGGAATAAAAAGGCTGTCTTCAGGACACGGGAAGAGATTCCTTTTCTTACCATCATGTAACTGGCATGCAAGTGTTGTGATCTTCTGTGTAATTATCATCAACGGGCTATAACAAAGACAGGAACAATAGTTACGTGTCTTGTAATACAAATTATTCCCAACTTTCTCACTGAACATCTTTATCCCTTTAAAAGGCATAACTGTATTAGCAACAAGTGGAAAACATCCAATTAAAACTGAAGGAGGAACTCAGGCATAAGACAATTGCCTGGGTTCAAAACAACCCACAGTAACTTGCGCTGGAATTTTTAATTGCTAAGTGCACACAAAGCCTTATTTTATGTCTCCCCATCCTACAGCAATGCAAATTGTAATTCAGAAGAAATTGCACTGCAAGGAAATACCAGCTTCTGCAGTTTACTGGGCTCCCTTTCAGGCAAAGACCAAATTCAAGCCCCATATGACACAAGACTAGAATACAGCAATCCTTCAGTAACATAACTCTGGCTCTCCTTACCGTTACTCTCTTATTGTCTGTCTCCTCAGTGCCCTAAAAAAAATGTCAGCTCTGCAGATACACACGCTTATTTCCCCACACGAATAGCCCTATCAATTAGGACCACGTGCAAATACCAGAATAGCTGTCAGCAGAACTTCCCACTTGCTTCTTGGCCATTCAACTACCTTGTGGACGGTCCATCCAAGATGTACCATCCAACTGCAAGTATTTGGGCACGTGGGATCTGGAGCCTCCCAAAAACATCGTCTAGCTGTACCTGAGCCACGCTCACAGGCTACAACACCACAGCAGCTTTGAGGCCAACCAACAGCATAGGAATAGCCACGACGTTCAATAGGGCTGCTTATACTTCCCGTATCCAGCTGTACAGAGCTTGTTAGCACTGTAAACAAAGGTGAGCTGTTGCAGCTAAGGAATAGAAAAAAGGCAAAACTCAACTTGGGCACCAGCTCCTGATGCCACCATGAGAGTAAAGGACACAGCCAGGAGCATTCAGAGGTATGTAAGAAGAAAGATCAGGGGAAAACCATAGGGACAACTGACCAGTCACTCATAGGCAGAGGCTCCAGGGCTAACTGTGGTCCACATACAGTTTCTAAGGGCTGTGGAGCCCTAAACACAAAACCTGGCACTGAACGCCTGTAATCTGGAAGGACCCATGGCAGGCAAAGTGAGGGACGAGCACCTGCGAACACTGCCTCTCCCCAGCTCTCTGCCACTGGGGACACCAGCACAGGGTGCCCAGATGTCACTCTACCTACAAGACCTTCACAACCACAATAGCCAGGAGGTTGTTATGGGTGATGAGGATATATCATGATTTTCAAATCTTTATTTGTGATGATTATGTGTAAAGCCAGTTCCACAGAAGAGACTTGTCTTCTCTGAGGATTAATACAACGGATCATTTCTCAGTTTGGTGATAAATTGTCAACATAAACCATACAGATGTTTCTGCTTTAACATAAATGTTGTCTTCAACATGGAAATTAAAACCCAAATTTGTGTACATGCTATTTACAGAGTTTGACCTGTGTATGGATCTTTTCAAAGAGACATAGATGATTACCCCAAATATTATGGCCATTCATTTTACACATTATAATATATTTTCTGGAATCCAATGAAAGGAAAAAAGTTGCAGGCTTTTTTCTAGTTCAAGCACTGTATTTCTCAAGGCAAGAAAAAAAGCAAAAGTTACATTCAATGATTTTTCTGTAAAATAACAGGCAAATATTTATGTTGTGCAGAGATTTTCAAGATATTCTGGATCATCCTTGATGAAAATCAAGGTACCGGTTACAATAAAATGTAGATCTAACGACTAAGATAAACCAAACTGATTTTCCAGATAATCAATATGCTAAACATGGTAAACACATGAATACTGGAAAAAGACAGTCTTTCATCGTAAGTGGTCTTTTTTTTTTTTTTAATACTAAATATGGCTTATCTTTTTCAAGAGTCCACATATAATTCTGCGTGGGTAATTTGCATTTTCTACCCAAAACCAGAGAACATGCAGTATCAGCCAATTCTTGATCAGAAACTATTTTTATTGTTTCATCAGTCTCTACTTGAACTGTTAGTAAAAAAGCTTGCACATAAAATCCTAGAACAAGCTTAAATATACATAGGCCTGGAGTACAACCATAATACAATGGCTGGTACAGCAGCTCTCCTTGGGTCACCTAGACCATTGACTGCAGCTAAGGAATGGATGAATTCAACAATGACTTTTCACCTTCCAGACAACTCCAATATTTTGAAATAGTCATTCTAATTTTTATTCCAATGCATCTTTCAAGAAAAGTTATTTGTAAGCTGTTTTCACCATTATCTTCAACATCCTGTTCCTCAAAGTAGATTTTCCCATACAGAGAAAGTTTAGCTTTGCTTTCAAAGATACATAAATTCCAATCCTTTAAGCATATGAAAAAGCAGATTTTTTTAATCCTGAAGACAGACAGAGGCTGTTGGTGAACTAGCAGTTCTGCTGCAATAAACACAGATTTTAATTTTGTCGGTGCTTGACATTTTAGCTTTATGGGTGAATATTAACACTTCTTTCAAACTGGCTCAATTTGTTGCATATGTTTCTTACAGCAAGCACTTTATGCCAATATTGAAGTGGGTAACTTTAAACCTCAGGCTAAGAGCCAAAACCGTATGTCTTTAAGTGCCTAAATTTAGACACTTGCCTTAGAAAATCGGGCTCCCCACCATAAGTCAGAGAGAACCAAAATGCAAACAATCCTGATGTGTTGATTAACTGAGGGAAGCAGAAGTGCAGCCTGCGCTGAAGTCATACAACATATAAACACAGAGAAGAGAGAGGTTTTCTTCATCTATATTAGGAATTCATCGCCTCATTGACGACACATTGTAATCCGGCAGAACAAGTCAGCCCCTCGTGCATTTTAATCAGACGGATGGTCTGCTTCCCTCAAATCCCAACTCCAGAGGAGCATGCGAGCACACAAGTGACACTGCGGACTCCATGGGTGGGAGGGAGACCCACCAAGTGCATCTGAGATACCTTGAGTTCTCTCTCCTACCACCATCGTATTACACATCTACATATCTCTTCTATACCCTTACCTGGGAAGGCGGAAACCTGCTGTAGAGTGGCAATGGGATGACACCCTCTAAATCTTTCACAAGGTCCGTATCAGGTATCATCAAATGCTTCACACAACAGGTAAGCAAGGTTTCAGGTGAACAGGGAGCACCTTCCTGCTCTCTCACCTCCCTGTCTACCATTCCCCCACTGACTTGATCTCACTGGGGGACCAAGCCTTTGCTGCAGAGAAGTGCAGAGCATGACAAATGGCAGTACTGGAGCTCTCCCTCCTGCTGGCATCCCTTTGGGATGTGGAGGTCCCACACTATGCACACCCACACCTGTCCCTCTCCTCCCTGGGGATTCGCCAATGTCCACTCACCACACGCACGCACACAGAGCAAGGCTAAGAATGTTTGTGTTTCTCCCCCACGTTTGCAGAACAATGCATGGGGATGTAAGTCTTGAAACAACATTAAAATTAGATAAGAAAAATACATTTAATTTGGGGGGGGGGGGAATAGTATCATAATTTCCTAAATATACATGTGAGTTTTGATTACTAAAACTTGGCAATAACAGAGTATTGAATTGCCATTTCTATTCAGCCTTTCAGGCAAGCTCTAATTATAAACAGCAGTAAAACTCTGAGTAATTTAATACATAAAATAGAGCATTATATCACATATAGTCAACTGTTTCTGACGTGGTAATATTTCAAACCTTAGACTCCACTGGGAAAAGTCAGTAGTGCTACAAACAAGAACGGAGTTAACAAAACTAAAACTTCAATAACCTTTCTTACAAATTTTGAGAGATGCATAGGTTACAGTAGCAGGGCAAATTATTAGATTGAATTAAAAAAGAAAATTACCTACTATACTTGCATTTACAGAATAAGCAGGAAGACCTACCCCTAGGAAGGAAACATTTGAAATAAAACACATTTAAGAAGCTTAAACAACTTGAACACCATCATGTTTGAACACTTTCCAATTACTTTGCAGCCACATGCAGAGTGGCGATTCCAAATCCTCTCCTCTTCACCTGTCCTACTAAGCACTACAGTCACAAACTAGGGCAGAAACACATAAGATTTAACTGTGATGTGACTTTTCCCCCCCCCTCTATGTTTTATATATTGTCTTAAGATTTTAATCTCAGGTTGTAGCTGCATTGTACCTCCTACACACAAACTATGGTGGCCAACTTTTAATTTAAAATTAAAAATAATTTTAAAAATCAATAATTTGCCCCTGAAGTCAGTGTGAAATAGGAAATTTCAACTTATAAAAAAAACCAAACCCCAAACTGTCTTTACCGTAAGTTAGATGCCTTGAAAAATAAACAAAGTGACAAAGATGCAATAGTTTATGGAGGATGCCAAATAAAGTGGTTTACTCTCTCTAATTAAACCTTCCAAATGAAAACATACCACTTAAATGTCATTTTTAAACATGGCTTTTTCCAGTGAAATAAACTGGCCCAGAAGTACAGGCGAGTGGAAGTAAAGATGTCAGCATGGGTTTGTAGCCTGCTGCGGGGATCCCCCCTGTATCACAGGCTGGCTTCTGTGCTGAGCGAGCTTCGATGCTTATGAGAGAAAAGACGTTCACCAAGCAGACTCTGCCTGACCTTCGGTAATCCCATGGAGGAGTCTGGCACACGCTCGCTAGAAATAGTTTCCACTGACCTGATTTCACTAAGAGAGGAGGTGGAGTCAAAAGGCTCATTGCAGACAAGAGCACAAAACAGCAAACATTTGTTTCGGGTTTGTCTCTTTCGCCCCAAAACCATGATGAGAAGTTCACACAGTCACACTCCGCTACGACATTAAACACGCTGCCGAGGGGATTGCCGAGCCAGAGACACCACAAGGGCTTCACTGGCAATGGGCTCTTATTTCTGCTTTCGACAGCAAAATGAAGAAGCACTTGAAGCTCACAGAGGAAAAATACTCCACTAAACACATTCGTGCCTCCAAAGCAACCTCCAATTCGCTTCACGTGGGTTTTTTTGTGTAAGCTCCCAAAGAGCATTTCTTACGCCTTCATGATAGAAGCATTTCACTTAAAAGAGTATTTACTTCTGGAGAAGTGTCCTGGGATGCACTAGATGCGTGGAGCTCTCTAGTAGCGACTGTCTGCTTGAATTCTGGCTCATTCCCACGCTGCAGCTCTGGCAGGGCTTCTGTGTAACCAATGGCAAGTGATCTCCGTGCAGTTTCAAGTGGGCAAACGCCCAGCAGAGCAGCCAAGCAGCGAGCGGGCACGGAGACCTGCCCGACCTCCCCTTCCTCAGCCTGCACGTGCAGTGCCGTACTGCCTCCGGGGACTTGCTGCAGACCAAAGTCACCCACGGCTGCTGGGACATACGCTGCAGGCAGCGTATGGCACTTCATACATTTAAAAGACAAGGAATAAATAAAAAAAGAAACCCAACTGAACTCATGGGACCGGTTAGCCTTTTTGCATTGTGTTTTAACCTGGTAACAAAGTACGCCTATGTTTGTTTCCATCAGCAAATGAATTTGTCATTTGTAAAAACAGCTGTTGTACCTTTTTTTCTTTCTTTTGTGGTTGATACTAAGCCACTGAGGGGGCAAAAACCAGTAACAAAGCACTAGCCATCTGACAAATATTCACTGTCTGAAGTGACACTTCTTACTAAAGTATATGCTTACAGGGCTTTTTGAGAGGGCTCTTTCAATGACAGTCCCTTTCTAAGTGGTTTGCTGAGAATGCTGCTTCTATTCTGCATTTGGGACAGAGCAAACATGCAAAGGTGTCCATTCTTTCTGGAGACTGATCCAGACTGTCCACCAACAAACTCATGTAAGAGGTACGGATTTGACATCTGTAGGGAGGAAAACTGCTCGAGTGTCCCTGATAATTCAGCTTAGGTCTCTCTAAGACCAAGGGAAGACTGAAAGCAATGCCAGTGTGTGTGGTGATTTTCACAAACCAAATTTCTTTTCTGTAAGGAATGGCACCAAGAAACTTCAATATGCACAATCATTCCCTGACATTCACCAAATGAGCTACAACACTAGTAAATTTTGCTCAGACCCTGCAAGAACTCAAAGAGGAAACAAAAAGCTCTATGGTCTTAATCAAGCAGAGGATTAAAGCAGACACAATTTCATATGGATGAGGAGCTCCTCTGAATTCCATCCAGATGATCATATGCACACGGCATTTGTTCATGTAGGTTGCTCGATTGAAACCATATCTATTATTAGTTTCCAGAAATCCCAATCAAGATGCCTTGATTTGTTTTAAACTATTTTTTCCCTAAAGCCATGATATTACTATGTTCGGTCTAAGCCAGTGATATAAAGAAAAAAAAAATCCTAAACTTTATGTTAGTATTACCATTTTTATAAAGTCGTATAGAAACCAGGCAACTTACCAGCATAATCCTCTTAGCATAAAGAAGAAGAAATAAGAGAGAGAAAAAGAGAAAGAAAGAGTTAGGATTTAGTATTCCTAGGTACAATGTATAAATGCCATGGCAAACCAAGCAAAATAAAATATTCAAGTTTCTCTCAAAGACTGATTTGAATTAAGGGAGAAAGCACAGCATTCAGTTATTTTACAATTAGTGTTCAAAAAGAAATTATTTGAGAAACTAGTCAGGGGAAAATTCATAAACTGTGTCACCACATTTTTGTGAAGTCATATAAACAAAAGAATTTTTACGATCTATATACATTTTTTTAAAAGTAATTAAAATGAAAGTGTAGCAAACTAGAAATGGTTTTCATTAAAACTTGGCACGTACTTTAAAAAAATGGACTTTCCACCTAAGCACTATGCAATACATGAAACACTCTTAAATCAAGGAATTACTGCAAGCAGCTTGAGTACAGTTTTGATTGTGGGAATCAGAGACCAAACCTACCCTTTGCATGAGTTAAAAGAATTAACTAGTCATCAGTACAGAACAAGTGTCCTTACTTCTTAAACTTGAAGTGGTGAGTCACAGTTTGATCTTCCATTTTACTGAAGACATGACTCAAAAGCTACCTTGTTCTCCGTCTATCCCTACCTGCATTTTATAAGCTATGTTCTCAAAATGGGGGGGACTCCAGACAAATAGCACAATCATCTATTACTAGAAAACAAAAAAAAAATATTTGCAAGCACACATCAAAAGGGTTATGCATGCAAACTGTTAAGTGCACAAAGCAGGCCAAGAGAGCAAACAAGGTATGCCAGCTTTTAGCACTGACATTGTGAAACACTCATTTAACATCTGGCTCATCAGGAACAGATACTGGAAAGCTGATGGCACTAGAACTGGCTACGTGCCTATGTGATGCGGATTAAAATTTCCTCCTTGCAACCAGATCTCACCAGAGACTTACAGGATACTGAGATCTCAAACGTGTCAGCAGATGACAGGCTTTTTGCTTGCTCTTAAAAATATCCTTAAATCCAGTGTTTTGCCTTCTCAGTGTGTATCTCCAGCCACGTTCGCCCAAAAGGACAGGAGGCTGAAGGGAGATGAGCACCACTCCATGGATTCTGTCTCGGTTGTTTCTGAAGTTCTGAGGGAGAACTCTAAGGCCATCCTTCCAGCCAGGATGCTTCCCTATTACCATATGCAATAGATTTGGAATCATCAAACACAGGAGAACAAGTAAGAGGAGGTGCAGCTGCTGCTCATACATGGTAAAATTGTGGTCAGGGAATATATTTTTGTCTCTCTGGGTCATCACATCTGTTCAGGTATGTGCATAAAGCCTCAGTGGGCATATATTGTTTACAGCTGAGGAAAACCGGTTTTACAAATTTATGAGGTTGACATGGGTTCAAGCATTCTGGATTGCAAATTTTTATTAATACCAATACAATATGTTTATTTATTCTTAGTTTTTAAAATATACCATGAAGATGCAGTTCATATCCATACTACATTTTCCAGCTGTTTACTACAAGGCAGTTTTATGTTTGACTGAAGTTTAGAAATTGGTTTATATCTTGAAGCATCAGAACAAAATCAAACAACAGAGTAAGTTCAGGTATTATTCTTTCAGTACCACTATTATCTTCAAACTCATCATTAAATAAGAGTAACTCCCTTTTCAATCAAAAGAGCAGAAAGTGCTACCTATAATATAAACAACCACCATTCCTCTTCTTCCACCCCTAGTCTCAGCTGGATCTTTATTAAATGTCTTCAGAGAGAGACAGCTAACATGCCTCACAGTGCATTTCTGAACACGCTATTCAGAAAAGAATGCTCTCTCGTATTTCTCTCTCTCTGTCTGTCTCATAGACACACAGAGCTATAGCATTCCAATCCCATTTATAGGCTTCTTGGTATGTCATGGTCTTTCAGGACATGCTTTTGTGTATTAAAAGAACGCAGAAAAAGTTATAGAACTAAATTTCGGTAAATGTATGAGTTCCCATTTCTGCCCCCTCCTCTAATAAAAAACTCAAAACTCTCATAAAAATCCACCCCCACTCCAATTTAATTAAATGCTTCAACCCACCACCATCTCACACACCAACACATGCGCACAGACAACAAAAAACTCCAGTTGCCTATAAGATGACAGAGGATTGGAAGAGGCATCTGTAACTTACTGTGCTGGTTTACAGAGGTTTTTCATAATACTTTACTAATTACTCTGTATTCAAGACATTCAATTAAACAAGTGGAATACAGATTAGCACACTGTTTTTAAATCATGCAAAAGTATTCTCTCCTCTCATAAATAAAATATATAGAGTAAGCTGTCTATATTTTTGCAAAGCATCCTCTCAGCTTCAGTGAAATCAGATATAGACTACAGTGTACATAAAAAACACTTCCACAGAAATGCATGGCATATAGAAAGTTGTGCTATTTGAATAGCAGCCCAACCTTTCCCCGTGAGAGAACCCGAAAGACTGGACAAGAGCAAAAGCTGATTTTGTGTGTCTCTGCCCGGGTTACCCATGCACCTCCCAGCTCCCCCAGCCACTCATCCCCCTGCCCAAGCCCTCCCCTCCAGCCCGCTGCAGTGTCTGGACTGGGAAACACCTTCCCTGTTGGGACATCAAGATAAATCAGAACGGGGGGAAAAGGATGACCCAGAGCCAATGGCTGTGCCTAGGAAGGTGAGAGGAGAGCTGCCCACCCCACCTCTCAGGGCAGACCACCAGGGACCGGAGCACCAGCCATGCTGCTTGCCAGGGCTATCATTGCTCCTCCAGCACCAGCGAGCCACCGTGCAGACCTATCCTCCCAGGCTGTCTAGGTGGAAGTCTAGCTAACCAAGCTCTATCTTCCTAATTAGACAGTGTCGAGGCAAGAAAACAGCAGAAAAAAAGAGTCAATGCAAAAAACACACAGTGTTTATTCCTTCCTAAAAATAAATAAAAAAAAAGGTCTTAGAAAAAGCTTAAGGGAAACAAAATTGCAGGTGATCCATAGATAACATAAGAATTATTCTTAAAACATACTGGATTCAACTAACACTAATTACACAGGACCCAGCCTGCAGACTCACTCACCCGGAAAAATCTGTAGTGAGAATACCATAATGAAATATGTATATTCGGCTTATGTGGCACAACGTGAGGTATCCCATAGCTACGACAAAGGAGTACCTAAAAACATAACATACAGAACACATAGTTACCAACACAAGTACCAACAAGAACTAGAGTCCCTCAAATTGGGTTTGGTGTTGTTTAGAAGTAGAGTTTGAGTTTTGCAAATCAGGTTGTTAACAAGTTTGAAGCCACGTTACAAGATGTGGCAGAAATTTTCTGAGGACTGATGGTTTTGTGTACCCCGCTGAAACATTACAGAGGTGTCTCCTGACACTGCTGGTGGCAAAAGAGAAAAGAAGAAATTGCATCACTTCAAGTTGGGCACTTCAATTTCAGAGTTCCCACTCTCACGTATTATTTTAAAATTTCTGTCTGACTCAAGTATTTGAAAACACATGCTATTGTGTCTGCATCACTGAAGTTATCCACTGCTTTTTTAACCTGTGAATGTTCTGTATTTATATGTACGACACATATATTCAGAGCCACCAGAAACTAAAATATTTCAGGTTTAAAGCATTTTCTCTCTTCTGATTTTGTATAAAGGCAGATAATGACACGTAGCCTAATCTTTCCAGCTCTACATGCTGAAATACGCCATCTTCCAGAAGACTCATAGAATCATTCAGGTTGGAAAGGACCTTTAAGATCATCAAATACAACCAGTGAAGCTCTCCTTAAGTAGAGTGTGACAACCTCTGTTTTCCAAGATGATTCAAAATCAGGACTGTAGCATGACCCTATCTTAAAAGTTGAAGAGTCTGAGGACTGGAAGTGTTGCAGTATCTAGGTGGGACAGATGTGTCCTTCCATACCACTAAGTTCTCCCCGTATTTACCTGAGCAGGAAAGAGGATACTGGGGAGATAAGAAGTAGATAGATATTTGGAAACAGACGGGCACATGAAGCAAACTAGACAGTGCAATGGAGAGCTGGAAAAGGCTTGCATCACACAGACAGGTCCGGACTGTGTCTAGTGATGTCCCCTGCAACAAAAGTTAGCCACATGGGGGACAAGACGCAAAGATGTACAGAGTACAGAATGAGTCTGCACATCCTACACACCTAGCAAAGCTGAGCCACAGGAGCTCAGGCAGGCTGGTAAGCACACATTGGCAAGCAGGGTGCCCCCAGACCCATTAGAGGATTGATCATGGTAGGGAACCAAAGGCGAAACCAGACAAGAGGAAGAGTCAGCAGGCGACTGAAAATGAGCCAGGCCTTAGTCAAATCATGGTTGGCTTTGAAAGAAATGAGTTTTTCCTCCCTGGGGACTAATAAACTGCAATGTGAGCGACAGTGATGGATTGCAAGGCAACCTGCAGGTCACATGGCCCACAGCAAACAGCTGGATGAAAGCCAGACTGAGGGGACACGACAGCTTCTTCAGAAGATTTAGAGCAGAATTTATGTTATTTTATCTGGGTTAGGCATCCAGTCCAGCCTCAGCCAGGTCCTTGGACTCCCTCTCATCAGCAGAGAACAGCAAGCATGCCTCCAGAGGCAGGTCACCCAGCTCAGACACGTAATGGTGATAGACAGGATGAAGCATCTAAAATAAGCCTCAATGCTTAAGTGTAAAGCACCTAGATTGAAAGGGAGGTGAGCAGGGAGAGGGATACTGAATTGCTGCTGCAGCTGGCAGCATTTCTGATGCTGGATTAGTTTGTCCATTTACAGGTCTTGAAGGCTGGCAGCCTCAGCAGAGAGCAAACTATCAGAAAATAACCAGGGAAAGGGGCATGCACGTTAAACTATGTTGTTTCTTTATGTCATTTGTTCCCTTCCACTTGCATTTTGGGGGGACAAAAGCCAAGTCTTAGTCTCTCACTATGAAGGATCCAGTGTTCTTACAGGCTCTCAGTATGAGCCCTTAAACTGGCTTTTTTCAAGCTTATTCTCAAGCAGCTTGAATACACTGTTATTTTGCCAAAATTAATAATGTGGATGTATTTTGAGTCACACTGCTATGGCTAGTGGAATACAGCTTAAAAGTCCTAACCCTCCTAGCCCTTCTACGGTTTTTCAGCATGTTGGATTGCTATTTCTCATTGACCCAAATCAACATGTGACTACCTCACAGCAGTGGGCAACATTATATGAACTAACTTAATTTTATTGCGGTATACAGGTTTTTTTCCCTGTTGTGACTAATTAACTAAACAGTAAGAGTGAGGGGGCTTCCTGTTGAAACTGTGCTCATTTCCCTTCCACGACCTCAACTTGTCTAGGAAGACATACGTAAATATTGGATGATTTCCTCTGTAGACTTGGTTCCTCTGATGAGGAGAAAGTAGTACATCTCATGATCAGGAGACAAGCAGTACGCATTTTTAGCACCTTTTCTTTCTGGTCTTTGGATGGCATTTCTTTCATAAACATTGTCCAATAACTTTTTTTTTTTTAATTATTAATTACCTCTGGACTTCTGGGCTATGCACTCTGTGAGGGGCTGGAAAAAAACCTCGATTAATACTTATCGTGCTGGTGCAAAACGCTAGTGATTGCTATAGACAGGCCTGTTGTTTATGGCTCAGGTTTTTAAACAATCCTTGAGAAATCATAAGTGATGATTAGAGACGGGCTGCCTCAGGAAGTGGTAAAGAAGGGGAGAAGATTATCTGAGCATGAGATCCTTAGACAGCCCTGACTCTGAAGAGAACTGAAGAAAGGGTTTCTGTTCTCCAGCCCAGACTGATGTGGATGTGAGCGTTCAGCAGCAGCTACAGAAACAGCCACACAGCGTATAGACAGAAATCACCTGTAACACACTGAAACCAAACGACAGTATTAATCACATGCTGTTAGGGAGATCAACGCAAAAGTAAAGAAGTGTGAAGAACTGCCAGCTCGTCCTTCTAGCCTGCCATAAAGTAGCAGGTTTACATATAAAAATTTCTATTTGTGCAGATTGATGGGAAACAAATGACTCCACCTACACCATTTTAAAAGCTGCCGCATACTGAACTCTATTAGAGAGCATGGGACCCGCACCAGAAGGCTCAGTGACTGAGCAGAGAAGTTCTTCCACATGAACTTCCTCTTAGTCAGTGAAAGAAGCAGATATAACTACCATGTAGCTTTCATTTTCATATGAAAGTGCTTTTTGTCTTTTGGCCAGGAAGGCACTCATTTGATAAAGCACTTTAGGACTCTAGGTGTCTTCGTTCCTCTGAGACATTTGCATAGGGAAAAGAAAGACCCCACGGTCAAGAACTTCTCATGATGATGCCGTAAGCTTCTGCTTAAAAGCAGTGACATTTCTGGTACTTTCTACTTTTTCAAGCTCAAAGCCCAGAACCAAATCCAAGACTTAATTTTGTAGATCACTAAGTTAAGCTGCCACAGTGACCTTATTTGAACTACCTAACTCAAGAATAAGTGGAAAATACCTAAAGGCCAAATAGCAAGGGGGAAAACACATTAAAAAGAATTATCAAAAGTGATCCTCAAGGACACAAGACTAAGGAGAATATGACTTCATTATGTTTAAGAAACCAGAGGTTTGGGCATAAATTATTAAGTCGGCAAAAGCCAACTCTTGAGGTCAGCAATTTTGTAGGGAAATGCAATGTATCAATGCAAAAACCACAAATTGAAGTTACAGCTGCTTCTGTAACTGAACAAAGCTCCTGCAAGTAACTGGGAAAGAAAAGCAGGAAAGAGAAGGTGGTCGTAAAAAACCCTCATGCTTCTCTGTGAAAGGAGAGGAGTTGCCAGAGGGGCAGCTCCAGACTTGCAGCCACATCAGCTCACCTGTGGATGTTGGGAATACTCGCCATATTCATAATGCCATAGTTCATCATCACCAGCACAAAAAGATGAATGGAATACCTTGAAAACAACAAAGTGAGTATTTAGATAATTTCTACGAGACCTGGAAGGGCTGGCAGTTCAGAGCAAGGGAATATTTTTCCATGCAAATGATATGAATGTGGTGTCATATCACGATATCAGTAAACATGGGTTATGACAATGACATCTTTATAGCCTGAATATCCAATATAAATTAATACTTATTGACAAGATACTGTCAACGTGTTTCATTGAGAGAAAGAGCAGCCTAGCTCAAAGTGCACATTCAAACTGGACTCATCTTTCCCAAATGATATCTTCACAGCAGACTAGCGTGGCTTTAACTTCCAAACAAACTTCACAGATTAAATACTTTACTTACAAATACTTGCATGGTTCATTTTACTATAAGAGTCTGGGATGGTAATGCTGGTTAGGAATTACTGGGGTTTTTTAGTATAACACAGAAAGTGCCTTAAGACTAAAAAGATGTAATCCAGAAAAGCTGATATGAAGTTTAAAAATATTTTTAGCCAAGCCTTGTCTACATGGTGACTAAATACTCACCACCCAAAGCAGAAGACAGCAAAGTATATTCCAAAGAGGGTGGCAAATGCATGGCGAACAGCAGAGCTGGCATGACTGGGACCCAAGTAAATACGAAACCAAAATGCAGCCAAAAGTGCAAACAGTTGACAGGCTACAAAATTGATCTGTAAAAGACAAACAAAACAAAAAATGGTTGTGATTCTTGGAGGAAAGGGGGAAGGAATCTCTCCATTCTCAGAACAATAAAGAGCGGAGCCAGGAAAAGGCAGGGAAAAAAGTGAGAGCAATTAATCTTTTGCTCCTTAGAATTCTCACTTGTGAGCCCAAGCAGTAACTTTCCTTGGCCAACAACAGAAGGGATTAAAGAAGCATGTAGCCACCCAGAAACTCAGGAGGAAGAGTAGGCTTCAGCTACCCCTGGTACGGGCAGGCTCGGAGCAGTTCTCACTCTCCCCGGGGCAGGGCTCCGCTACGCTGCCAGCCACGCTGGCATGCCAGCCCAACCCAGGTGCAGGGCATGTCACCCCTGTCTTTGTCCTCTTGGTGGGAGTCAGGGGCCCAGAAGCAAACCAGAACTCTGAAGCACTGTCCCAGTGCCTGACTTTCTCCACAAGCCTCCCCAAAAAGGGCAAAATCAGCAATCCAGACGTGACGCTGTTTCACGAGCAATAACTGGACGGCATCCTTAGCTGAAACACTCCACAGCATCCTACAAGCAGGCCTTCCAACTTACCATTTTTTTTTGCAGTTCCAGAATGCAAAGAAAAAACTTTGCTCTACCATCATGCAGACAGCTAAAGGAAAATGCTTCTCAGTTGTTCTTTGACTACTGCATATCTCTATAGAGCGTGGGAAGCGTTCTGGTCCCATCGTAAGGAACACAAGAAAGGTATATGCGGAGGGCAAGCAGCCATGACTAGAGCCTACTCCTATCAGACACAAGGACAAGTAAAAGCTTCAGTGTCCTCAGAGCAAAACTGACACCAAGCTGCCTTCTTCAAGTCACCTTCTCTTTGGCAGCCTCAGCAAAAATTCCAAAAGTCAGAGGAACAACAGAGCTCAGGAGCTGTCTTTATCAGAGCAATATAGCATTATGATTCGACATCCCTAAGTCCAGCCTGGACCCTAGACAGCTAGAGTTAAATTCATTTATTCAGCTGCAGGTTTTTTTGGTTGTTCATTTTTTTTTAAAAAAAATCACCCTGAGCTCTCCAGCAGCAAGGCATCCTAGACTGAGCAAACCTAAATAGGCTGCAACATTTAAGCAATCACTTGGATTAGAGGATTATCCAAAGCTATCAATCCAGGACAGGATGACGTATCTCACTCTAAAATGCTCTGACATGCTGGCTGTCCAGAGGTGGTTGAATTCATCCAGGCTTCTTGTCAAAAACATTTACAATGTGTTTAACAAGCCACTACAGCCCCAAATTGCTTCTGCTGTAGTGGACTATATCCAACAGGGTGCTCTTCAGGCAAATGCTTTTATTTAAGGCTTGTTAGCTACATTGCTGCAGTTCTTTTATTTCAGTGGTGCAGGCAGCATGCAACAGAATAATGCAATAATTTAAGTACTTAGATATGCTGAATCTTAGTTCAGACAGTATTTCTTGTTCATGTAAGAAACTAGCATTTATAATAGACGGTACCATACAACTATACCCAAAAGCAATTAATTAGCTATGTCTTATTATGACAATACTTTACGCTTTATTTAAATAAGAGAATTCTTATTTTCCATGCAAGATGTAAAAAGTAAGAGAAGAAAATTGCACTGGTCTCACAAAACCCAGATGCTGAAGTACAAATCCCAAACTCTCATCTGGTCTACTACCATACAGGCATACTCAAAACACTAACTCCTCCTGCCCCTTCTTCTGCAGCCAGAGGTACTGCAGGGATGGCTGAAGAGAAGACATCCCCTACAGGGCTGCTCTGATTGTATCCTTTCTGAGCAAGTTGCCAAGACTGATGGATGCCAATTTATCAATGACAATTCAGTGAACCTTAACCCCACCTCAGCCTGCTCCCACTTAGGCTCACACCAGTGCATCCAGTGCAGCTCAACTTTGTGGCACGCAGAGCCCCTCTGATTCAGTATAAAGAAGGAAAGTGCAGAGACTCCAAGAACTCTGATGTGGCTGATTGTTTAAAAGATAATACCCCCTTCTGTGCAGCACCACTCATTGAAGCTTTATACCAGTAAAAAAAAAAACATCAAGATAAGCAAGCATTTGCTTTTTACTTTCATTCCATTCTTGTACATTCAGTTCAAAATATAAAGATGCTGGGACTTCACAGGTTCACACGCACAGCAAAATGAAAGTGCAAGATGCCATGGCAGTCACACTTGTAGTAGCATTTACATAATTAAGGCAGGTAATGCCAGCAGCAGCAGAGACTTTGCCACAAGCCTACATACAGTATATGACAGCACAGCAGCCTTGCATACGTACACTGTTGCTTGCCTACGTTATCAGTTCCTCTGAGCATATATGTGCTACTTGGGTTAAAGTTAGCACCGGTACACCAGCCATGCCACTATCACATCTTCATTTTGTTGTGCAAATTAACCAAGACTATTTCTTCTCTGCGCTGGTTCTGCAAGAGTTAGGGTAAAGCCTTCTACCGGGATAAAAGCAAAAGTACATGCTAGCCCTACATTTCAATCAGCTTTCAATATCTAAGGGTTGTTTCTGCAGAGCAGCCAAATGTCACAGACTCAGTGTACTCAGCAAGCAATAATCTCAGAGTGCTAGTTTACACTTTTTGTGCTGAATTAAGCTAGAAAGTACCTAACAAATGAATGGCTACAACACACCATTAAATGCTACAGATATGATTCAAAAACCATAAAGGTTAACCTTCCTTTTCAGGATCCATAAATGACAGTGATGGTGTCGAAGAGGCACAAACACACATCAGTATTCCCAAGTGTGATTTGAACATGATGTGACCTACCACAACAGCATAAAGGAAGTGAGAAGGCTGCACCCCAATGCATTGCTTGGGATATCGACCCCCAAATACAAAAGAAATGCAGTCTGAAATGCAGAAAGAGACGACTTTTCCTCACTGGATGAGGACATTCATGCTTTTGCCTTTGCCCTCACTTGTGAACTGCAGCCACCATAGCTCTTGAGCAGCTTTCCAGGTTCCTCTCCTCCAGGGCCATGTTTTTCTGACAGGTAGCACTGCCTCTAAACGCAACATGCTGCATTTGTTTTTCTACGTTTAACATTAAGGCTTTCAGCGTGGGGGTTTTTTGTGTATATTCACAGTAACACATACATATTACAAAAAAAGTGATCGGTTTTAAAGGATCCATCAGCAGAGGGGTTGGTAGAGGAACACCAATGGACAAGAAAGTCATGTAAATACACAAGAATTACTGATAAAACCTTTCTGTCATCCATGAGGTATTTGGTACCTGTTGGACAAGAACATTGTGGAATAGTATGAGAGAATACTACTGTTATCTGTCCACCTATAAGCCTGCACTTAGAATCTGAATGCACCAAGGTCACCTCTGATTTCTGTGGAGTTCAGTCTGAAGATCAAACTTAGCTGCACAGAGCTCACTGCAAGGTCTAGCATATAGCTTACTGCAAGACTGACTTTTAGAGGTGCTAAGCAATTGCAGAGTACTTCTGTAGGTCAATCCCTTCTGCATTTACCTGAGCCAAGCTGAAAGCATTGGATGAAACAGGCCAAATCTTTTCTTAACTATAACCCAACACAAAGAGACAGAGGGAAGTTGTTTGTTTCTTGGGTTTCAGGAATGTGAGACAAATGTCAAGACACCAGGAAAACTGGGGAGCTCCTTTCCAAGTGCTGAGAAAACTTGTTCTGCCCAGCAGTCGTAACTCCGTATTTAAAACTGAGCACTAACTTTGGTACCAGGCCAGATCTTGTCTGTTCTTCAAAGAGCAGTAGAAGGATATGACAGCTCTTCATATGACTACCACCTCTATTTAGTTATTTATATGTAACATTTCAGACACATGCAGCATTCACATGCGTACACACAAGGTCTGCCAGTTCATCTGACAGTGACTTCATTTTTTTAACATTAATTTTATTCTTCACTCTACATATTTAAGGTATCTAAGTATATAAATCCTTAAGATTTTAAGAAATGTTGTTCTGCATCACATGTGAATTAACAGTCACACTTTCCTGCCTTTCCCTTCCCAAAGAGAAAAGCGTTCATATAATATATATATATGTATATATATAACCCTTTTTGGTTATTTCCGCTGTTGCTAAAAACACTTTGTAAACAGTAAATTGAGGGTTTGTGAACATTGATGAATGGTGTCCACAGAGAAATAAAAAAGAAATTATATTAGAATTAACCCTTCTCATTCCGACCCACCATTGTAAGTCATTTAACCCATGTTTTTAGCTAGTCACATCTATTCAGTGTTGCCATCAATTATTTTTCTCACATCTGGTTTCAACTTTGCCAACAGAAAAGAAACACCTTCGCTTTTTACAGTCATTTTCTTCCATGCTCTAGGGAGTAAGATGCAATAAAATAAGGAATCAGAGCATGTAATACGTTGCCAAAACAAGATGTTATCTTCCTTTCATTTTCCATGATTAAACACTGGAAGACAGAAAGGCAGTCTCATCACAGTATCCTGCAATGACATCTGGAAGGCTTGTATCTGAGTCACAGCCAGCTGAAGGCAGCCTTGCAATGCAGAAACAAGATATCGGCACTTTTGGAGAGAGAGAAAATCTGGAACAGCTCCAGCCCAACTAGATTGATGGTTATTGTTGTCTGGTTCAGGAATCCTTCAATATCTAATAGCCTCAACTTTAAAGGGCCAGATGGATCCAGAACATGTAAACACCAGGTATCAAAAATGAGGAAAAAAAAATAAACCACAGTTCCTCCCTTTATCCATTCAAATTCTGTAGCAGCAATAACTCAAAGCGATGTTTAGACTGCAAATCTGAGTTTTATACAAAACTAGCAACCAGGTCAAACCAACTGGCTGAGCACCTACGATGCTGACACAAGAATAACCAAACATAATGGTTTCAGGATCCCCTATACTATTATGACAAAATCAAAGCCCTCAAAATACATAGAAGGTAAATTCCATCTGCCTTGAGCCTTTGCATCTCCTCCCATTTTTAGTAGGATGAAACTAACTTGAGGAATGTTGGACTGGTACTGTAGGAAGGGGAAACACCAACTCCTAGGGATCTGGAGTCACCTTTTCAGTCATCTCCATCAACGGGCAGGGCATATTACATGGGAAAATCATCTCTTCAACTTCACAACCATTCTCAGAGGAAAACCATAAAACATTTTGCTCTGTCTTGTATTGGGTCCTATCCGAGAGTGGGCACTTTTAAGGGCAACAGTCAGCTGGCAAGTCCTGAAAGAAAAGTTCCAAATACCTGGCATCAAATACGCTTGTCTCAAAATCTCATCATTTGGAGGTCATAAGCCCACTGCCAATAACACTGAGTGGGAACAATTATCACCATTTGTTGTGGGGCCAAACTGGCTTCCTGATGGGGGTTAAAAACAAAAAAAAATACAGCAATTTGTCACGGTCCTCTAACAGAAAGCCATGGAGCCATAGCGCATTTCCAAAAGGAGACAGGTAAACGTGTTGTTTGGTGTGCTGATAAATGACTGAAAAAACCCACAAAAATCTTATGAGGAGAAAGTGGAAAGTGTTTTTCCCATCTAGAAGTTCCTGGGATGAGAAACAGAAAATACAAGAGGAGGCAAAATCTGTCTTTATACCCTTCCACCAAATCATCACAAATGGTGCCCACTCACTGTAGGTCATGGTAGGCTGCTAACCACCCACTTCAGGAAGTTTCAATTCCCCTCATCCCACAAGCCTCGCATCTGCAAATCTCCCTATTTAAGGAAGTGGTAATAGACATTTGAGGGTTACTAGATCACACTCTAGGAGGAGATAATAAGTAAGATTAAGCCTATAGTCTGTTATTTTAGTGCTTTTAACATTTTACCAAATCATCACAAAGAGGAAGAAGCATCCTGCATTCTGTTTTGACCGCAAAAATACTTTGCTTTTCCTTTACTACTTTTTTCCTCCCTTATACTAGCAGAAAAACTGATCTCACTTTCCAAAAATCTAGGAGGATATAACAAATTGACCACACAGTTCTCTCCAAACTCCAAAAGGCAATTAAGTCCATTACCCAAGCCGGACAGCCCTCTGTAAGCAAAATTCCTATTAATGCTGTAATTCATTCACTATGAAAATCACTATGAGAAATCACACAGCTAACTTGTCACTTGCTTGATGAGAAGGTGCTGACGTGTCCCCCACAACACACAACCTTCGGACAAAAAGCAGGCATGTTGCACATTCATACACAGAGGTACAAACATTCGGCTGCCAGAATATTGGCATCTAGCATCCCAGTCCATGCCCGCTTCAACAGGCAGCAGATGATGCAGACTGTCCTCAGATTACAGGTATCGCAGAAGATGCCTCTACTTTTATTACAGGCCTTGTGCTTATCAGCCGAATGAGAGAATAAGGCTTTAAATCTACATTTCATTTGCTGAACAAAAGAAAGTGTACAGAGGCCTCCCGGAATGGCTCAGTATAAAGTTAAAGTCATAGCCCATGGTCAAGACACTCCGTATTTGCGGTTGTCTACTAATGAGCTACTAAGCATTAGTTTAGGAGGCTGCTACAAAGTTTTCATCTGACAAATTTGATTTTCTCCTCTATTCACTAACTTACCACAGATCACCAAACAGCTGTTTTCAGTATTTGGAAAAGCATAAGAAACTACTGACAGCAACAGAGACTCCTTCTCAAGTCAAACCCACTGTCTGTGGAGTCCAACAGTGCTTGGGCAGTATTTTGGAAAAAGGGATGCCATAATAAAACATTCCACTTTGCCAGAGATCGGCCCCATCTTCCAGGATGGCGTCTTTCTCGTAAAGAACAAAGCAAGAACTACAGCAGTGCAATAACTTGTATTCTCTGTTTAAAAGATTATTTTGCACATATAACCAAAGACACCTGGCAAACAACATGTTTAAGTTCACTTTGCTGGAGACACTTCTACTTTGATGTTGAAAATTAGACCTGCTGGTATGATAGCATTTCGTAACATCCAAATTGTGATATTTAAAATGGGTGTGTTAAGAATGAGAGAGAGAATATTTTTTAATCAGACCAAAGATACCTGATACTTAACTGAAATTTTTCAAAATATTTTGATCTTCCAGACTATTTTTATGAACCGTAAGGACAAATATTCTCTACAGAGATCACTTAACTCTATGCGGGAAGGTGACAAACACCCCCAAAAAGAGGGCAATATCACAGAAACCATGTCAAGTTTCCTACTGCTAGAATTTTGACTTAGGTTTCCACAAAGGAGTATTCCTGTAACATCATCTGTGCAGCTCCCCTTATTGCCCACAGAGGTATGGCTTTGCACAGAACTCAGTGCACCAACAGCCAGCACAAACAGCCATTTCTGAAGAAATCAGAATCAACTGCCACTTGCAAGATGCTGCATTTTATGTCTATATCCAAGCACTGTCAATTGCAAACAGCATAGATCAGAGAGGAGACATTAATTTACATTGGGGAAATATTGATATGATTACTGAAAAGTCACGTCTCTGATATTATAGTGAACTAACTCATTTCTCTGACTTGGTGTTGTCAGAGTCCCGTAGAAGATTTTGAGGGGACAGAAGCAAAGGTTTGAAAATAGAATTTCTCTCATGAGAGAGAGAGAGAGAGAAGCATATATGCATGGTCAATTTAAGATTACTGTCTTCTTTGGAAGCAGCACTAAATTCTTATTAGGCCTGACTTTTTTGCTGCTGTTGCATGTGGAATATGGAGTTGGTAAAGTAGAATATGCCAAATTGACAGTATTTTGGCCTGTTGTGCTATTTTCCTCGGTGATTTCTGCTGTTTTCCTACTTACAGGGTCAAATATCCTTCCATGATTGAGACTATAAACTTGAAACAGATGTTCTTTCTGGATTACCTCTATGAAGCCACTAGCAGAAAAATCACTAGCAGGACACACACATAAATATAGCTATAGAGAAGATTGAACCCTGAGTCATCAGAAATTTTAAAAGAAAAACATTTAAGTCATAAGTAAGCTTGAGAAGTCAAATCTACATCACAACGCTAAGTCACGCACCCATACATTTACCTTTGATGGCTGATAAATTTAATGTGTGGACCTGATCCAAAACCAGCTTTAGCTTGCTGTCAACAGCTCTTACATTGAACTGTAATGACTCTGCATGTTGAACAGATGTTTAAGTAGTGATCATTTATACGCAGTGATGTTCTGCCACTACCTGTAACTCAGTAATTGCTGTTCTCTCAATGAGTAATGCCAAAACACTGCATGATAAAATTCCCTTGTACCTGAGATAGCCAGCACTAATTCCTACCTGTAATAGAAGCAGCAGTAAAATCAAACAAGCTGGAGCTTTTAGTCATTCAGGTTGGGGTTTTTGAACCAGGATGCCTTTAGGTTGTTAGGAGAGCAGCCTCATTTCTTCAAACTACTCAGCAGTGAGGTAGCACACCAAGTACAGTACCTTTAACCCCAAAAGAGTACTTTAAAAAGAATAATTTGACATACCTCTATGCGGGTATAGTATCACATGGTATAACATGGCAAACATGTCCAAAAGCAGAACTACAGCTAGCAGGTCAGAGTATAGAAGATATTTTAATGACAAATGGGAAAAGAGGCATGAAATGTTGTTATCCAAACAGGAATTTTGGCAGAAAAAAAAAACAAACCCAGGACTACCAGCCTTGCTTTTCCAAAGGCTTCACAGGAAGTAAGAAGTCACTGGGATGTCATACTTCTCGTAGTAAAGATGGCATCCTGTACCGCCCACTCTCCTTGCTTATGCATAGATTCATACTGATGCAGAGAGAACAGGCTGACCTTATCCCATTATTCCATCACACCAGCTCTTCTCGCAGGGTCCACTCAGAAGACCCAGTTTAAGCATATGCAAAGTTAAGAGACAGATGCCAAAGTGAAAATGAACAGAAACAAGGAAAACGATAACTCCAGGAGAGTAAAATACAACAAAGCAGAGGCTTGAGTGCCTGCAAACCTTTCTCTGAAAGACCCTAGCAACCTCGCATGGCAGGGACACCACAGCACTATTTCCCCCCTTTTTTTGCCACCTGTAGGGCTCAGACAACTAACTGGAGCTTGGATCCTTAGTTTTCATAACCATGAGTTAAATACACCAGTTACCCATCTTTTTCTTAGAAATGAATTATTGGATAACAGGTATTGTTCACAACTGGTCTTTTCAGACCTGATGAGTGCTCTCAAACCCCAAACAATTATTTTCACACCACCTCTGAAGAGCATTGCCTAGCCCAACACCATCACCTCATCCACCACAGACACAGGTCAGCAACAAAAAGGAAGCAGGACCAAGACAGGTTTCATCAGGCATGACCCAGCTCAAGTTCACCAGCCTCGAGCACTAACTGCTCCAGAGATTTCAGTCCAGTTTCTACTTTTGTAGTCTTCAGTAAATAACTTCAAAGTAGCAGCATTAAGAGTAGCATCAACACAGATCTGCATTTTTCCCCCAGATTTAAAGGTTTAGTTTTTAAAAACTTACAATACGGCACAGCAAGTCAAGCACCTTTTCACTTTGTCTGTGTAACTGACATAAATACATAGTTAATTCATTCAAATTGCAAAGAAGGAAGACAATACGGACATATGCGCGTATACCCAGCCACCCTGCTGGCACGTCTTTCTGTGGCTTCAGTATAAATTATATTCCCCAGATACCAATGGGAGTTGCACGAATGTAGGAACAGCAGGATCCTTATGGCAATGTTTCTAAAGTACCAATTCAGATACATGCTTCCAGGACAGATGAAAGCCTTGCGCCTGCACATAATCACCAATTTAAAAATAAAACAGTAGGCTTAAAGTGCAATCCTTCACTAGAATGGGAACTGCCACATCTAAACTAACTTGCCCCATTATTGCTGTTGCAATGTCTGTGCAATTCTATTTTCAGTTCCTTTTCTATAGAAAAATGTGTCAGTGGTCTTTAAAAATGCACACCAATACAAACAGAGCAGTTTTGTTCGCATTATCCCAGTGATATCCCAGTAAGTGCACACAACAGAAAGAACCAAACATCAGTAAGGGAAAAAAAGTGCCAACTTCACAAGTTATTCTAAGCCAGAAGAAAGTTGGGCGCTTTTTTCCGCCACTGTAGAATCCATCAGCACTGTGTTAAATTTACGCACATTATTCTTGGAATTAAGTGGCTTGATCAAAG
Source organism: Rhinoptilus africanus (assembly GCA_013400135.1). NCBI lineage: Eukaryota > Metazoa > Chordata > Aves > Charadriiformes > Glareolidae > Rhinoptilus > Rhinoptilus africanus. The sequence continues at coordinate 738,453 of VXBO01010815.1, read as the reverse complement.
ACTAAATGTTTCAGATATTACAATGGTATTATAGAAGAATTCATTAGGCCCTTACACATTGAAAATCTAGAACATGCTGTATTTAAATACGCAACCATGCTCATAGTAACTTAGAACAAGGGCACTGTAAAAATTAGCATATTAGGACATGCTTTAGAAATTTATGCAAGGACTTTGCTAAAGGAAGGGTTAGAATGTATCTATCCTAACACTGATGTCAATACCTGAGCTAGTCCGTCTGAATGTCTTTTATGATCAACGGGGAAGAAAGGCAATTCTAGGTTGCAATTCATCTAATCCTAAAACACAAGTCTAAACCAGGCACTTCTACAATAAAAGTAATCTAGACGAGTAAGTTTAGATGTAAAAATGTACACTGCAGACTTACAAAGATGAACAGCAGCCATACTACAGGCATTAACTTTAACAGAAGCAAAAAGAAATCTCTGGATTGTGAAACTGGACTTCCATTTTGTTGCAAGAGATGAAATTTTCAAAAACAAGGCACAGTTCCTGGCGCTCCACTTTTTGGTTTACCACTCAAAAGACACTGCGAAATGGTATCATATTAGAGAACCTGGTATTCTGCAATAAACTAAGCCCACTTCAAGTGCCTGAAATAGAGATGGGGGGGTAAAAAAGAAAAAAATAAGTGCCAATTAGGATGAACTTCTGAAAAAAGAATTACTATCTATTGCCAGACATGCATGGAAGTGTTTTAGGGTAACAATGCTCCTACACAATGGGTACAGTCAAATGCAGCTGGTTTCCTGCTTCCGCAAGCAGGTGCTGCAAACCTCAGTTCTTCCTATCCTCTTCCTTGTCTAAGCAGTTTTGCATCTCCAAAACACCCAGAAACAGCACTTACAGAAGAAGGGAAGGAAAGCCTTTGTGAACAGCAAAGAAAATGCTTTCAGTTGAGCTTCAAAACATCACTTCAGGGTATATCAACATGGAGAAGTGAAGATCTACGTGAAGATCTATGTTCTTCTGCACATGCTCCAACCTAGCAAAATACTGGGCACGGATCTCAGGGTGCCACCATACTCTTTCCAACACTACAGAGCCACAGAATTTGCTATAAGAGATACAGAAGATATTCCCAGCTACCTTTCAAAATGGAACTCCCTTGCAGGGAGAAGGGGATACACAAAGATTTTGAGAAGCCATCAATAAGTACAAGGGAAAATCTGTAGTGAATCTGCTCAGATGTTTTTTGTTGGGTTGTTTTTTTTTTTGGTAGGGTTAATTTTCAGTCAGCTTAACCTGTACAGATGCACAACTGAGAGTTTTTTCACAAGAGAAGAAAAAGAAGCATGGCAAAAGGGCACCGAATATATGCAGAACCACCTTTTTTAGTAGTAAACTTTAGTCAAAGCCATTTATTTGACTGGTAAAATCACACTTTCAGTTTATATTTTGGCAATTACCTTTGTAAACATAACAGTAACTCACTCTCTTTGTTTCCATAAACAATGAAAACGTTATATTCTGCAGTTGCTTGCAAAGTCTCCCATTTCCACTGTGGCCCTTGATTCTGCTGGCAAGCAAATTTTCTAGATAGCTTTTTTCTTCATTTTTTAGCCTACTTCCAAAAAGCTGTGTATGGGGTTTGTTTTGGTTTTGTTTTTTTATTTTTTCAATTCAAGCGCAATTATCTTTGTTTCATTCTTTTGCTCTAACAGTGACTGTGTAGAACTAGCAAGCGTCCGAAACTGCCAACTTCAGATACTCGCTTTCACAATCATGAGATTTCACAGTCATAAAATACTGCCCTCCCCTACTGTTCCCTATTGTTCAAAAGTAAAATTATCGCTCTGTGCTGTTTAATGTAAAATATGTTTATCTAACCTTCATTCATGTGGGCTGAAAACTTATTTTTAATTCCTTCTGAACTGTGGCAGGAAGACAAGCCACCAATAAAACGTGTACAGTGACAATATCCTGTTGTGGCTGGTTTTTCCTTCCTTATTTCTGCTCAGAATTTGCAGCACGCTCACTTCATGCTCATTTGTTTTGGATCTTGAACCATGCAAGAAGACAAGAACGTAGCCCCAGCTGTTTAGTTATGACTGTGTGACAAGCACCTTACATCTACAGCAAATACCTCTGGAAGCTGAACTTCGGAGCATGTCTAATTTTAGGCATTTAACTTCAGGCTCTATTGAAAACAAGTAACTTAGAGATGACAAGCACTCAGGTCTCGGCGCAAGTCAAACATCTCAACCATCACTAAACTAAAATATCTGGAAATCATTAGTATCTTTCCAAAAGTCATGCCCTGAATGAA